>JACATO010000674.1:1065000-1380169 GCA_018389105.1 Nautilus pompilius
CTTTAAAATGGAGCTAACATAGACGTATGTAAAATGAGATATACAGACATGTAGATGGAATATTCAAATGATATTAAAATTTAAAAATGCAAATGTGCTAAATACCAATACAAATGAAGGAAAATTAAGCCAGAGGCTGTATTGCAACCCAGTCTGGTTGATTGAGCATTTATGAAGCAAGCTGGGAATTTGATATTTTTCACAGGCATAAGTCACATTTTCAAGGAACCAACTCTGAAGTGGCATAGCATACAGAAGAGAATGTTGCTAAATTGTGAGCTGAAGTTATATATGGCTCCAAGATTGTAAAAATGCTTCTGAAAGAAAGCTGCAACTTTTAACATTGTTCAAATAAATTTTTTTAAAGTTAACTTTAATTAAATTGAAAGTGTAATAAATCTTAAAAGCTACACAAAAAAAACTTTAATACCATTAAAAAATAAGTCCAAATTCTCAGATTTTCAAAATTAAATAATGCACTCTTCATTTGTTTGAAATTATTTAAATATTGTATTAATTAAATGTAATTTCATACAATGTAAGAGATGAACTAAATTCCATTAATTTTATAATGACAGTTGTGGCTTGGGTGTACAATTTTAATATAAATTAATAATGAATAGAACATTTTCAGTGTTTAAAAAAATAATTTCATTTTTAAGTGAGTGATTTTGATGCAAGTGCAGAAGAAAAACTAAGTTACTTGATTAATTCAGTGTTTTTAACTAGGAACTAGTTCTTTGTGCGTAGAGAAAAATGAGGCACCTTTCATTATCACAGGGGACTGTTAGAACAATTTTCAACAAAGATTTTGTTCAGATCGACACCGGAAAATTGCTAGATTGTAGAACGACAGAAATATAAAATAATAAACAAAAACGAATTCGTGAAATTAGAGTCCCATCAGTCGAAATGGCAGCGAGTAGTCTGTACTTCCTTCACAGCCGTAAAATAAGGAGAAAGAAAGCATCTTTTTTTTTGTTGGTTTGCATATAAAACTCTGAAAAATAAATAAGCACTGAGGTAATTATTTAATAACTTTTCTTTTTTTTTTTTCTTTCCTTTCCCTGATCGCTGAAACAGTCAGCAAATATTCAGTTCTTACATTACACAGCCATCTGATTCCACACTCTTTTTTTCAGTCCCCTCCCCTAGACCAACAGTTGGAAAAGTTCTTCCTTCTATTTTTGCAGAATTTAAAAGTGGTTCTATTTCATTTAACCTCCTCGAAATGTGAATTAAATAACAAACTATATCGTTAAGAAGCTGCTTCGGTAAAAGGGGAGGGAGGGAGGGGGGCCCGGAATTGTGTATGAATGGAGGAATTCCTTTTTCGGCGCTACGAAAGAGGGGCCGGATTTGGCGTCGTTGGGGCCCCTGGCAGCTGTACCATTCGCATAAGAGTAAGTCTGATCCGGATTTATAAAATAAATAGTGATCCACGTATTATATAATTCCCCCTTTTCTCTCTCTCTCTCTATATATATAGAGAGAGAGACACAGGTTGTTGGGGGAAGGAGAGAGGTGTAAGGGGAGGGGGGACATTCAACCTGTGGTCTCGCAATCCGCCATGAATGAGCATTCATCCGGGTACAATGGTTCGAGGAGCGACGTTCAGGCGGAAGGTCCCCGGCCGGCCGGGGCGGGAGTCGAAACCACCCCCGACCCCGGAAAGCCGCGTCTGGCCTTCCTTCCTTTAAGAAGAAGAAGAAGAAAAAAAAAAAAAAAAAAACAAGAAAAAGCAATCAACAGCGCGAGCGGGCGAATAAAAGACGACGAAGCCAGCCACCATCACCATCATCATCGGCATTAAATTCCATCATGAATTATGGGATAGTATCCGGGTTCTTGCGCATGACCACTGAGTCCGGCCTAGAGCAAAGGAGCACATGGTACGATAGTGGGCGCAAAAGTGCCCGTTTTTTCTCTCTTTTCTTTATTATTTTGTTCTTTTACCTTCTTAATGAGTTAGGAAAAACACTAGGGAATTTCTTTATGCGGGAATTGTGATCGAAAATGGGTATTAAGGCTTTACAGGAGTTTCTGGAAACGCACTGCTCGAGCGCATGTGTGTCCGTGGACCTGCTTAAAATCTCCAGGGGGTTTGTTCCGAAAAGACGGGGGAAATACGGCGGATCGGGGAGGTTCTGCCTCGTGGTCGACGCCGAGAGCTGCCTGGACAGATTATACGGCGGGTTTTTCTCGGACTGGGTGTGCGGGGGCCAGTGGAACCGCATGACTTCGTTCCTGTCGAGCCTGATCCAGGCGTGTCAGAACGCAAACATGGAGCTGGTGATATTCTTCAACGGGGCGCTGGAGAGCCAGAGCCTGAACGAGTGGTTCGCGGAGGAGCAGGCCCAGAAGAAGAAGGCGACCCTGGTCGTGAAGCACGTCAACAACAAGGGCACGCCGCCCCCGAAGGTGTGGTGGACCCCGCCGATGTTCCTGCGGGGCGCCCTGAGGATGGCCCTCCGCCATTTGGGCGTAGCGGTGGCGTGCTCAATGGACGACCACCATCAAGAAGTCATCGGTTACTGCCGCGAACATGGCCTACAAGGGATAGTGGCCCAAGATTCCGTCTACGCAATTTTCGATCCTCCTCGCTACTTCTCGTCGCACAACCTCAAGCTGACCTACAAAGGATCCTTGGAAACAAAGGAGTATATTATGGATGAAATAGCGAAGTGTTTAAACCTGAATCCTCATCGATTTTGCATTTTCGCAGCTCTCTTAGGTGAGTAGTGTTACCCTGCTATTCCTCTCTCTCTCTCTCTCCCCGTCTTCGAACTGTTCGGGGGTGTGTGTGTGTGTGTGTGTCTTGGGGGGGGGGCCGGGCCGGGCCGGGCCGGAGCTGGATCACCGCTGTTCTATAATGCTACTGCCACCATCGATCTTTCACTTTAAGCTGTTGATATTTTTACTTACTTATGGACGGTTGGAGGTTACTCGAGATTTAGCAGTTCTCTTTCTCGATCAAAGCTACTGATTTGTAGCAGGTAGATCTGCTAATTAGGGATAATAAGAGTAGGACCGTCATGGTGGGCGGAATGGGAAACCGATTTTCCAAAACTACGAGATACATATATTTTTTTTTTTCAGGCGCCTCTCTCTCTCTCTCTCACTCTCTCGCTCTCTAATACAGATGAGGCTCTCTCTCAGGATCCGCTCTCTCTTCGCGCGCGCGCGCCTCACCAATCTCTCTCTCTCTCTCACATCGCTCTCTAAGAGCGCGCGTCTAGATCTCTCAAGAGCGCGAGCCGCTCTCGCGCGCTGGCAAAAGCTCGGAGCGCGCGCGCGAACACCAGCGAGAGAGCTCTCGCGAACAAGATCGAGAGCGCTCTTCTCACCAACGAGTCGCGCTGCCTCTCTCGAAACAGCGAGAGACAGGCGCCGAGCAACAGCTCGAGCGGAGAGAGCGAAAATCTCTCTCTCGGCGTCGCGAGAGAGAAAAATCGGCTCTCAGCTCGCGGAAAAAGGGGAGAGAGAGAGAGAGCGAAAAGTGCTCTCTGAGAGGGAGCGATCACCCAGAACCTCCAGAGAGAGAAACAACCCGCGAGAATCAGTTGAGAGCAACTCTCAGCCTCTCTCTCAGAGAGCGCGAAAAGAGAGAGGAAACAGGATCAAAAGGAGAGCGAGAAAAGGACAGAGCGCGAAGAGAGAGAATAACCAGAGCGAGAGCGAGCGAGAGAACCAGAGAGCTGAGAGAGAGCGAGAAACAGAGAGAGGAGAGACTAGAGAAACATCAGAGAGAGTCTGCTGGAGCGAAAAAGAGCGAAAAAGCGAGGAGCGCAAAAGGCGAGCGAGCGAGAGTCGCGAGCAACAGAGCGCAGAAAAGAGAGAGCGAAAAAGCTCGAAAAAGAGCGAGCGCAAAAGTCGAGAATCAGAGCGAGCGAAAAAGAGAGCGCGCGAGAGCGATAAAAGCGAGAAAAGCGAGCGGACGAAAAAGGGAGCAGAGCGATAGGAAGCAAGGAGAAACAAGAGAGAGAGAGAGAGAGAAAAAGAGGAGAGGAGAGTAGAGCGAGAAAAATGCGAGCGACGAGAGATGCGAAAATAGCGCGAGGCGAGCGAGAGCGAACAAGAGAGCAGCGACGAGCGCGAACCAGGCGAGAGAGAGAGCGCGCGCCCCAGAGAGAGCAGAGATGCAGAAGAAAAAAGAGCGAGAGCGGCGAGCGCGCACAAAGAGAGCGAGCGAGGAGGAGCGCAAAAGCGCGCGAGGCGCGCGAGCACCAGCGCGCGCGCGCACAAAGAGGAGAGAAGCGAGAGAGTCGAAACCAGAGCGAGAGAGTCGAGCGCGAACAAGCGAGAGCGAGAGCGCGAGCGAAAAAGCGAGCGCGAAGCGAGCGAGAGATACCATCGCGCGAGCAGAACAAGAGAAGAGCGAAGCGCCGAGCCGCGCACAGAGCGCGCGGATAGCGCCAAACCAGAGAGCTCGCTAGAGCGAGAACAAAGAGCGAAGAGCGCGCAACAGAGAGATCGCGGAGAACCAGCGCGAGGAGCGCGCGAAACCAGCGCGAGCGCGCTGCGCGAACCAAGCGATGCGCGCGAGCGAGGCGAGACATCCCAGAGCGCGCGAGCGAGAGACGAAACAGATCGAGCGATCGCGAGGCGACAAGCGACGAGAGCGCGCGCGTCCACACAGCGCGCGGAGCGCAGCTCGCACCAGCTGGCGCGAGCGCGCGCGCTCAAAAGCGAGAGCGCGAAGAGCGCGGCACCAGAGAGAGGAGAGAGCGAGAAACAGAGAGCTAGATAGAGAGCGAAAAAAGAGTCGAGGAGAGAAGAGAGAAAAAGAGAGAGAAGAGAGAGCGAGGAAACATCTAGCGAGCGAGACTGAGAGAAAAAGACGAGCGAGATAGAGAGAGCGAAAAAGCTCTCTCGAGAGAGAGCGAAAAAGCGAGCGCGAGAGAGAGGACAAACAGCTCAGCCTAGAGCTCTCTCTCAACATCGCTCGAGATCGCGCTCGGCTAACCAAGATCTCTTCTCTCTCTCTCACCAATCTCTCTCTCTCTCTCTCTCACCATCTCTCTCTCTCTCTCTCTTCACAATCTCTTTCTCTCTCTCTTCACCATCTCTCTCTCTCCTCTCTCACCATCCTCTCTACTCTCTCTTCTCCACCATCTCTCTCTCTCTCTCTCTTCACCATCTCTCTCTCCTCTCCTCACCATCTCTCTCTCTCTCTCACCATCTCTCTCTCTCTCTCTCCCCATCTCTCTCTCTCTCTCACATCTCTCTCTCTCTCTCACCATCTCTCTCTCTCTCTCACCATCTCTCTCTCTCTCTCTCACCATCTCTCTCTCTCTCTCTCACCATCTCTCTCTCTCTCTCTCTCACCATCTCTCTCTCTCTCTCTCTCACCATCTCTCTCTCTCTCTGTTTATTACTATTACAGCATCGAATAATGATGATTTTTTCCTTTAAAAAAAAGTTTTTAACGAAAGGAAAAGGTTGGGTCATTTCCAGATGGTCCTTCGGTATGCTTTGTCACTTAGTACGCTTGCAGATGTGGATTTCAAAAAGTTGAAAACATGAGAATTCTCGTTGATCTAAGTCAGGACATCCTGTCCCGCATCTACAGCATACCGGTAACACCGAGTACTACATTATATTGTAGGTTAAAAGCTATTTGGGAGTTTTGTTTAATTTTTTTTTTTTTTAGAATTCTATTCATAATTATAAACAGTGTAAGTAGTAATATGAATTAACTGTACTTTTGTGTCTTTCAATTTACCAGGAAACCCTATTCTTCCAGATGATGATCTTATCGAATTCTTCAAAGAGGAAATCTGTAAAAGCAGTGATGGAAAAAACGCTAAGGTAGGCACCACTTGTTTTGTTACCCCTAAATTATCAAGTTTTGAATAGAGGAGGAGGAGGAAACGGTATGCAATTCGTGTTAGAGCTGTGGTCAAAATTAAAAACAAAATGATAGTATAGCTTAATTTTTGGACTGCATTGCAATAGGACTCTACTGCATCCAGGTGCTAGAAGAACCACTTGATAGATCTGAGATGAAATTACTGATTTTAAAAAAAAAAAAAAAAACGAACCTGAAACAGTTATATAGGACTTGTCTGTCTTTGTAAATACATTTTCTAAAAAAAAAAGAATGCCTATTTTATTAAGTGCAGTTAAAAACATTAGGCAAATCCAAGTATTATTACAGGTTTCTTTTAAAGAAAGATCATAAAACAATTTAAAAACAAAAAGGTCCAGTGATGTCTGCATTGATGAGAAAAATGTGCAAATTATAGTTCAGAGTTTATAAATGTAGTTTGTTGTATTGGAGAATGTTATCCAAGTCTACTGCAAGTGTCTTCATGCTCATTAGTTACAGTGCAGATTTGTTAGCAGTTCATATATAAACTTGAATTTGTGCTATTTTAAGCATGAAAATGTGAAAGATTGTAAATATATATGTATACATATACACGCATTTACATTAAGATGGAACTTTTCTCCGAAAGGAAATACAAAACATACAAGCAAACAAAACTCTTTTTTACTCCATATTGTAATCTCTGCTCAAGAGAGCAGAATGGTGTGGTATTATTTACTGCCATCCTTAAAGGACAATTATTTCTAATCATAGTAGACATTTTTTTGCATGCTAGAGATTCCTTTCTCTTCCTCGGCATCAGATAACATTTCCAGATTTCTTTACCCAGGGATGCAAGGACAAGCAAATAACTGTGTGTAGTACATTTGTTCGAGGGTTTCTTTTGATTTTCTGCAGGCAGGAACTCTGCTAAACGTTGTTGTTGTTTTTGTTTTTATATAAGATCTTCGTAGTGCATTTGTGTGTGTGTGTGTGTTAAAACTTTGGGAGATTTAGGTAATAATGTTTGGAAGTTATGTGATGACTTTGTCATTTGCTGCAAGATCTTGGAGAGGTGCACATTCCCTGTCATTCATTCAAATGGCTGGCTGTCCGAACAAGGGGGTTGGTTCATACTGTGGAAAAGTTATTTGCATTAAAACTGGTAACCATTGCCTATGTTGTCGTATCAGTAGTAGTTTGTATGCAGCAGTGATCCTGTGGTGTGTTTTTTGTTACAGGGGCCCTTTTTTGAAATCACACTTCTAATGGCATAGGGTGCAGTTTGTCAGCAGAAGGATGAAGCTAACTACCTGCTTCTTTTTGGTCTGCCAATCATGCTGTCAATTCTTTCTGATGAAATTTTGAAAATCTCTTGTAGAGCAAAGATTCTTTTAACCTTTTCTCGCTCAGGAAATGCATTTGTCTGGTTAAAATGATGGAAAGACTCAAATAGTACAAATTACTTAGCACAATGACTAATAATCCAAAAGAAAAGGAAGCATTTTCAGAAAATGAAAGGAAAAATTCAATTTATAGTGCAGAAAGTAAAATCACTCTTACAGGAAGTCATTAATCACTGTTGTAGTCACTGTCTATCCACATGATCAGTAAAACATCTCACCCTGCACACGGAGAACGGTGCAGAGCTGGCAGCCAAACCTGGTTGACCTGAAGGAGTTTTGTGACCATTTTAGAAACACAGCAGACCTTTTTCTCTCTATTCTTGACAGGATGTGGTGGCCTTGATTGTCAGGATGCACCTGGCTGTCGCTCTTCTTGGTTGCCTTCTGTTTACTGGAGCAGAAGCCACCCCTCAAGCCATCTTCAGTGTCTTTGTGGGTGTAGTGCCTGCCTGTAGCTCTTTGTTTGATCTGCTGCTGGCCTTAAGGGAGAGTCAGAGTACAGAACGAAAGAATTGGCGATGACTCTGCTGAGCACAAACCATGCCAAGCATTTCTAACACTTCTGTACCCTTCTCTCCAGAAGAGAGTATGGCCTGTGATTGTATGTGAGGTCCAGCTTTCCCATATACTGGTTGTACTGCTCTATGGACAGGAGACTGACTTCAGTCAGTGTGACATTGTTGTTGGATTTCCTTTGAATGCTGACTTCCTTGTAGCTGCAGTTGTTACTCTACAGGGTGATATTCTGCTTGTGTGCCACATCTTGCTGTCCCCTCACTGCAGATGGTGCTTGAATTCAGTAGGCAAACTCTGTTCTTGTGAACAACAGACCAGTGATGAAACTCCTCCTCCTCGGTCTTTCCAAAGTTTCTGTAGAGCTGAACTATTTGTTAAAGTGTTAGTAGTTTTTTTTTTTCTGCAAGTGTTCTGAAAGGCTTTTCGCCATGCAGTTAACCAGCATGTAGCTATCATGCATGTCAGCTGCTGCTCCACTTGATTGGCTTCACAGGGAGGTAGTGTGCTTCATGTGGCACCTGCCCTTGAAGGCTGTAGTAGTAGCCTCATTGATGCTGATCATGTGTCTGGTACTTGGCCTGAAAGTTCCTGGTGGCCACATCAAGAAGACATGACTTTGAAAAGGTGCTTCCTGTCATTGTCGTAGGAGGCAGGTGCCTGACTGTTACAGATGCTAATACTGATTCAACTTCTTGAATCTCATCACTCATTACTTTTGACAACTCTGCAACAGTAAGTCTGTCATATTAACTCTGGTAAACCTTAATGGACAGTGGAGACTCACAGTTATATCTATTGCTACAAACCCTTTTATCTCCCTGGTGGTGTTTGTTGAAGTGTTGTCAGCTGTGTGGTAGAAGAAATCCTCTGGCTTTGTGTTATCAGAGACATCAATCTTCTGGTAGACAGACTGCAAAAGTGTGGGCATGTTGATTGGCCCCAGGTGGCTTGAACTTCACTCAACAATGTCACTGTCCAACCATTTAAATGATGAGAGATCAGAGTTACTAACACTTAAGAACTTCACATCACCAGAAGGAAAAGATTCAGTGTTTGATTCATCATGTATCAAGTGAATAAACCAACTAGGTAACACATGTTGGTTAATGCAAGTAACTTCACTAGTAAAATTACTTTTGTGGGGAAAATTTAGTATACATAGACATAGGAAGTGATAATATGAACCAGCATCCTTCTACATTCTACACGTACTGTCTATAGTATATATAGACAGAAGTGGCTATTAATGATTTTTTAGTGCCTGACTGTCTTCAGCCATTGTGAAGAAGAAAGAATTAACAATGTGTATAATGTCATGAAATGGGTTTTAACTAAAGAGCTTTGATCAGTGTGGTATCTAGTATTTAGATTACTGAACTGCTAAGGTTGTGGGTTCAAATTCACCTTTTGTTGGAGCTGCTTGGTTTAGAAAATATCACTTCTTTTCCTTGTCCAGCTTGTGATTTTCCTCCAGGCACCTTGTTTCCAAACATATCTAAAAATGAAGAGCTTTAATGGGGAATTTTCCTGCTGAAGTTGGGGTTTCCACTTGTTGTGAGATTGGCAATGCTTTCTAGCAGGCAACTGCAGAATTATATTCATTTTTTAGGGTTGTCTACCTTCTAATTGTTGTGGAAAGCTTTGCTGCACAAATCACTTATTTGTTGACATGAATCTATTGTGGGGCTGGATTCAAAGTATTCAATGGCCACATTGTGACAGTGATTTGTGTTGATGCAGCCGGGATCCACGTGTTTCTTTGGTTGTTGGCAAAGCGAAGAATACTTGCTGCTTCAAACGTAAACAAGAATGTGTTAGCAGAGAGAATGAATGCATGGGTGGACTGCCATGTTCACTGACTGACTTTCAAATGTATTTTAGCCACTGGGGGGGGGTGCACCAGGCCAACCCTCAACTAGTTCAGGTAACTTATGCTTGTTCTGTGACTGGTAGATCACCTTTCACTGTGGTATTAGTAACATAAAGAGGTGTGCTTCAGAGACGTAAGATTACACGGTAGTTTTTAGGACAGTTTCATAATTAACTTAATTGTGATTTTTAAATTTAACATTCCACTAACAAAAACAATGGGTTAATTTTTCTTGGAGGTTTTATTAGTTATTGACCTTTTAGCAATATATATTTTAATTTTAATTCTCAAAATATTAGTTTAATGCAAATCTCACTTTAAAACCAATTGTTAATTTCTTGGGGAAAATGCTATTGACTGTTTAGCTAAAAGCTAAGCATTGGATTTATCCATTAACTTTGTTTTTAATCTGAAAATTAATGTAACTGCATAAAATTATAGCATTTATCAGTGACAGAGGATTTTGAGAATGTGAATGAATTACAGGTTGTGATGGGTTGTGGATAAAAGATAGCCTAACTATTTCAGGTTAGAAAAATAATTGAATAAGTTGTATTTTAAAGTGATACCCTGGTGTGCACATTTAAGAGAATCATGAGCCAACCTGCAAAAGTTGTTTTGTTAATTATAAAGTCTAATATGTTATTGTCTGGATATTACATGAATTATTAAAAAAACCTTTTATCTAAATTAAACTGTACAATAAACCTTATAAGTGTTCGGTTCCACAGACGTATTGTTATATAAAAACATTGATGAATATAGTATTTCTGGAAGAATTAGTCTTAGATTCTATTTCTCTTTTGTCAGTTAAATTGGAAACTATAAATTTACAGATGTACTTGAAAAGTAACATTAAAATGTTTATCTTTAGAGTATGTATCTCATCAAAGCTACTCAGAAAGAAAACCTGTCATACCGTGTGAATAAAACCCCAAACTAACACTGTTACAGTATACGGGGTCTGTCAAAAAAAAAGTATCCGACCTTAGGCTGGGGGGGGGGAATTAGATACTTGGTGAGGTTCAATTGCTAATCCCCTTCAAAGTAGGCTCCTTGTGCCTCCACACACTTAGTCCAGTGATCCTTCCACTGTTCAAAGCATGTCTGGAATGCTCCTTCCGGAATGGCTCTTAGTTCCACCGTCACATTCCGCGTGATGTCCCCTCAGCTCTCAAAGTGGGAGCCTTTCAGTGGCATCTTCATTTTTGGGAACAACCAGAAGTCAGAAGGAGCCATGTCTGGAGCGTAGGGAGCCTAGCAAGAGTGAAATGCCTTTCTTTGCCAAGAAACCTTGGATCAGCTGCGATGAATGAGCTGGAGCGTTGTCATGATGCAGCTGCCAGTTTTGCAAGGCCCGCAGATCCGGTCTCTTACGCCGAACTGCATCACGAAGACGTCGGAGAACTTCCTGATAGTACTCCTTTGTAGCTGTTTGTCCTTCTGGTGCGTAATCGTGATGCACAATGCCTCGGTAGTCAAAGAAAACGGTCAGCATCACCATGATTTTGCTCTGGACCTGACGTGCTTTTTTGGGCCTTGGCGACATTGGGTTCTTCCACTGTGATGACTGAGCTTTGGTTTCTGGGTCATACCCATACACCCATGTCTCATCTCCAGTTATCATGGTATTCTGGAACTCGGTATCCAGCAGGTCCCGCACAACCTCAAGACGAAGTTGTTGTTGTTCCTGAGAAAGCAGCTTGGGCACAGCAAAAGCCCAAATCCTTTAAAATTGCATGTGCAGAATCTTTACTGATCCCAACCCCGTCACCAATTTCCTGCACCATCAAACGACGATCCTCCATTATCAAGGTCTGCACTTTCTCGATAACAACTGCATTGCAGCTTGTTGATGGCCTCCCAGAACGCTGGTCACTATCCACCGATGTGCGGCTCACCAGTTGTTGTGCTCATCATTCCTACCATACCCGCTAACTCCTCGGTTACGTTAAATTCAGCATTAATGCCTCGAATGAAGACAACCAGTTGAGCTACATGGGACATGTCAGTGCTCTCGTCCAATGCTATGGAAAACCACTTGAAATTTGATACTCTGCATTTCAGGATGTCTTCAATGTTCTTTGACATGTCATCAACCCTCCTACCCACAGTAAACCTTGACTGGCTAGTTTTTGAAATAATAGCCTTCTTCTCAGAAAATGCTACATTAGTCACAGCTTCAAGGTATTCCTTTACCATCTCGCCATCACCAAAGGGCTTCATGCGTTTTGCCAGGATTTTGGAGACCAAATAACCGGAATACACCGAAATGTCTGCTCAGCAGTGGCTTTCTTGAAGAGGTTTTGTTGGCCTGCAAGACGTTTTTCAAATTCCCGCACCTAATCTTTCCACATCTGGCCCTGAAGGGTACCGTATTTTGATGCATGCTTTGTATCATAATGTCTTCTGACATTATATTCTTTAAGGATAGCTACAGATTCATTGCAAATTAAGCATACTGCAGTCTCTTTAACACTGGTAAAGAAATACTCTGAGGTCCACCTATCGTTGAATTTGCGTGATTCATCTACTATTCGCTTTTTCTTTTCTGAAGCCATGTTTGATGGTCTGAAAAATCCCGACATGCACAGGAATTTGCTACACGTGTCCGAATCTTTTAACTGCCGTTGTGGCAATTTCACCTTACACCCCCCCCCCTGTAACTTCAAGTCGCGTTCAGATTACCGGGAGGTAGGATGAAATAGATTTCAAATTACTCCTGGGGGTAGCTTGAAGATGATTTCAATCTACCCCCTACAATTCCAGATTACCCCCTCAAAACATTTGTTTATTTAGATATTTATTTTATGCAGAAACACAAATAAACTGACAACAACAAATAATAATAATAATGATAATAATAATAATAATAATAATAATAATATTTATCATTGAACTTTCATTACCCCTGTAGTGCATGATGTACGATAAGTTATCCTTGTCTGTAGATCAGAATTACATCAACTACATTTGAAACGTGCAAATCATAAATAGTGGACTATATTTGTAATTCTGTATTTCTCCAATTAGGTTGAATCTTTGTATATCTTATGTTTGTATGTAATATGTCATGCACTTTGAACTAGTGTACGAGTGGTTTTAATATAATTAACATTTTTGTGATATTTAAAAATTTTTTTCAGATATTGAGACTAGCTTTCAATCTTATGTTTCACAGTATTCAATAAATGTATCATGAGTTGTAAGCATAAGAATTTATCATTTTAGCTAAATCAGCGAGGAGGGTAATCTGAACAGTGCAGGGGTAATATGAAATTAGGTTCAGGCTACCCCCGTGGGTAATGTGAAATCGATTTCAGATTGTTGGGTTGGGGGGGTTGAAGTCTTTACACCAGCCCCAATGGCATTAGCCAATGGGAGCGCAGCTCGATTGCATCAGTTCTAGTGCGGTAACAGTTAAGAGTTCTGGCTCCCATCACCAGTGTGTATTGTCTGCACTTCCATCAGGGCAGCAGAGCGACAGGGAGCCATTGGGGGGGGCTGTGACACAACCAGGAGTGCCTGCTGTGGGAGACAAGCCTGCGTGCAGGTGGCTATACAGTCACCTGGTGAAAAAAAAAACAGGAAAATAAAATTACATTGCCAAAGCCCCATGGGCCACATATTAGGATGTCGTGGGCCGCGGGTTGCTCATAACCGGTCTATGGGAATGCTTCTATGGAATTTTTTTTTTTTTTAATCTGGATGATCTAATGCAATTCCTGCATTCTATGCCATAAAATAACTGCATCAGAGCTACTCGTTTTATACCAGTGTCAAATGACAATGAAAATCTTGCCATAGGCCAGTTTTTTAGGTGAGTCTAAGGAGTTCATAAGCTGTTTTCAAGAAAGCAGCCGATATGACATAAGCAATTTATCTTGGAATAACGAACAAGAGCATAACAAACTACTTAAGTACAATTTATTGATAAATAACTAACAATCAAAATAATAGGCTCTGTATGTTATCTCAGAAATGTTTTTGAATGGTGGGGGACATCAGAAAGTTGCATAGATTGGGTTTACCATCATCATCAGGTTCTTCCAAAACCCCCTTTTTTTTTCTTCTTCCATGAATCTGTAGACTGCTATTTAGCTTATTGTTTCTTGAAGATGTTGCTGTGGTATGTCTGCATAACTTTACTAGATTTTGAACTCAGCTGCTTTGATACCAGCTGTTCTTGATGAATTACCAAAGCAATTGTAAGCCTACTTACCTGGTCACAGAGGGAGATTAATCAGTGCAGAATCTCCTTTTATTATACCATGGGATTTTCTTTTGCATAAAATTCAGAAACATCTCGTGTTTGGAAAGTGGGAGACAAAACGACTTATCCCCAAGAATTTCTCTCTCCCATATGTAATGAAGGTGGACCAAAAAATGGACATCCTGGCTTTCAGTGCTGACATTACCTTGAAGAGCAAATGTCTGTGTTTTGTAGATGCTTACTCTGTGTATCTTCCTGATCTGTGGCAGTCATCTCAATCCTCTGCTTGACTGTGTTGTGGAAGAAAGTACAGCCATTTTCGCTCATAGTCCTTACTGTGTCATCTGCATCAGGGAAGACCAAAGTTTTGCCAATTGTTTGAGGTTTATTGCATTGAGATGCAGTAATGTTTTGAATGGGGTCCTCTTTGCCTTCTCAGAAACAGATAGTTTTCTTGAAATGTGGCTTCTTGCATAATAGTTCATTCCTGCAACATTGGCAGAATGACTTCAGGTTCATCATTTTTTTTGCCCTGTTACTAATTTGGCTTTCATGCTTTCTACAGACAACATTGCTTGGCACAGAACATGTAGCCTTTTAAAGGAAGGCTTTGCCATATTTCTAAACTAACTTCTTGCAGCGTTTTTGTTCATTGCTCTTACCCACATCACTGCAAGGGCTTGAAGCAGATTCTTTGGTATCCTAGGGCTACAAGCAATTTAGTGATACTACTACTACTAAAAGCCAAAAAACATGTCATGTTGGGTGCCATGTGTATATTCTCTGCAGCAGACATCCCTATAGAGATCAAAGGAGTTATCAAGGAGAGCACTATTAAAAAGTTAGGCATGCACATCCACACATCAAAATAGTCAAAAGATTAAATGTGCAGTTAAAAACTTAAGCACTTTCTTTGGATTGCTTTCTGGGGCACTAGCTAAACCACCATTAGTATTATTTGACAGCATATTGTAAAGATTTTAACAAGTATCATCACGGATAATAATGACTAAGGAGGGAGAACACAACCGATACACCTCTTGCTTGTTGAAAGGATGTTAACCATCTGACAAGAAATGATCTGAGCAAGTGCAGATTGGATACAGCTTTCTTGATGACCAATTTATGAATTACAAAGTTTGGATGGCTAGAAATGAACTGGTTTAGCTTATATTGGAAACACGGCCCACACAGAGCATGGTTGTGACTTCAGTCTGTGTCTCCCGTGCCAACATACACTACACTTGCGATTTGCTTGGATTTATTATTTTTACGCACTTTCTGGATTATATTCTTACATCATGCCCTCCATTGAGGAAACTAAAGGTAATGTTTACATTCAAAGCAAACTTGAAATTATCAGGTGGCTTGAGAATAGCAAGTTTACTGCCTCTTGCAAACGTGTGTATTCCATGAACACATCAATCACACACACACAATTAAGAAAAATGCAGAGAAAAATTAAAATGCTTTGACTCAGTCAAACTTGCTAAATGCTGGGAAGACAAGATTAAGATATCTTTTGATGGAGAAGGTTGAAAAAATGGTGGCGTTTTGCCTGGAAGATCAAAATCAGAAGCAAATGCCTTTAAGCTCAAGTGTGGTCCATGCAAAGGCTTTGAAGCTTTATTAGAAATTAGGTTTTTAAAAAAGGGTCCCATGTCAAGTGATGGCGGACCTTTCCAAACAAGTAAAAGCTGGTTTTACGGGTTCGGCAACCGCCAAGATCTTTAACATCAAAGTTAAGTACGAATCTGCTGTTGCTGACACTGCCAGCTGCTGATGTGTTCCTGGAAAAGTTGAAGACTTGCATAGAAGCTGAGGGCTAGTAGCCACAGTAAGCATTTAATGATGAAAGTTTTATTTTTGGGAAGTGCAACCCTGAAAGAATACAAGCTTCTAAGGAAGAGAAGTCTGCTTCAGATGTCAAGGCAGTGAAAGATGTGTCAACATTTCTGTTTTGTGGCAATGCTGCATGTGATTTTAAATGTAAGTTGTTACTGGTTTACTGCTCCCAGAATTTCTTTAGCCTCAAAAGGTCTTAGTAGCACACCCTACCAGCTTACTGGAGACCAAATAAGAGGGCCTCCATAACTGCAAAACTGTTCGTTAAATGGTTTGATCAGTTTCTTCAGTGAGGTAAATATATATATATATATTATATATACAGGGTGTCCGTAAAGTTACTATACAGTCTTACAAGTTACTATACAGACACCATGCAGTACAGTAAGATATTGTATTAAAATATTTATTTGTAACAAAAGAAATAACACCTTTATGTTTATCAAAATCTCAGAAAATACATGTGTTACATCCGAAAAGACTGTAACAATCAAGGCAAACAATTTCTATGACAAATATTCAAATTGAGGCCTTCAGCTTCAATACATTCTCGACAACGTGACACCACACTATGACAAACTTTGGTGCACAAGTCACGATCAAGGTTGGCAAATGCATCAATAACAAATTGTCAAAAACTATTACATATAATACAATGAAACTGTATAGTAACTTGTAAGACTGTATAGTAACTTTACGGACACCCTGTATATTACATTCAATCTACCATTGATCTCACAGCTTTACTCTTCATTATGTGAACTTACCTGACTCCACCTAGTGATAATCCAGCCCATTGATTGGGGCTTCATATCAACTTTTAGAATTTATTATCTGAGGTGGACATTATGCCAGATGAGGCCAGTATTGGAGGAATTGAGGATGATAACAAGGGGCAGGAGTTTGAGACCAAGTGCATGAAATGACCATGAAAGGCCTCACTGACTTATTCTTATTAGCCGACAAGTTGGCTCCGGAAGTGGTTAATTTGGACCCAAATTTCAAACAGCTCAGGTTATGGTTAAACGTCTTGGCTACTAGGAGGAGAAGCAGCAAATGTCAAAGCAGTCCATCTTACTTCAATATTTCTAGACCTTCTCCACAACAGTTAGCATGCCAAGAAACTCAGAAATACCTGCTGGCCTGTTGATAATACCTGATAATTCTGTTTTGCAGTCCATCTTACTTCAATATTTCTAGACCTTCTCCACAACAGTTAGCATGCCAAGAAACTCAGAAATACCTGCTGGCCTGTTGATAATACCTGATAATTCTGTTTTGCTATCTCTACTTAAGGTTGCATTGGACCCTGGTGCCAGCTACTGTCCTCGCATTCCAACTAATACTCCACCCTAACCCAACACCATCTTGTTTCCATATGTCAATTCTCTTTATAAAATTTGTGATTTTTACCCACCTCCCAATGGTGGAAGTGAAAGGTGGGGGCTTATCCTTGTTTTGCTGTGCACTATTAGGTCTGCTTTGCACAGATTCACCTTACATGCAATTTTCCAGGTATGCATCTTCTGTAAAATGCAAGGGAAATGAATATTTAAATCTAACAGCTACGGATCTGATGTTTGTTGTATGAATTCATTGACTAAAGGATACTTCTCAAATATCCCCACCCTTTTTTTTTACCTCAAAGAAATAGTCAGATTTGTTTGCCTTAGCTTTCATGTACTTAGAATGACTAGACTCCAGGAAATGGCATAAAAGTGAAGGGAATCAGCTACAGAAACAATTTCCTGCATGCGTGCTCTTTAGTGTTTGTCAGAGTCAGAATGAAAAATGAATTGTGATGATGTCAAATTGCCCTTATATGCCGCAGTGCGCTCATGAAACATTCCCGGCCATGTCACAGCTGCTGCATCTGGCTTGTGATGTCAAATTGCCCTTATATGCCGCAGTGCGCTCATGAAACATTCCCGGTCATGTCACAGCTGCTGCATCTGGCTTGTGATGTCAAATTGCCCTTATATGCCGCAGTGCGCTCATGAAACATTCCCGGCCATGTCACAGTTGCTGCATCTGGCTTGTGATGTTAAATTGCCCTTATATGCCGCAGTGCGCTCATGAAACATTCCCGGCCGTGTCACAGCTGCTGCATCTGGCTTGTGATGTCAAATTGCCCTTATATGCTGCGGTGTGCTCATGAAACATTCCCGGCCGTGTCACAGGTGCTGCATCTGGCTTTTCACAGGATAGGCAGCAAAACTAATGAATGCATAACCTTCATGAAATGTAATGTAGTTGTCCTCTCTGGAACTGAGTAACCTTAGAAACTTACACACTATTCTTTGGGTTAAGAATGACTGGGTGTTATTTAACACACTGTAAAAAAAGGGGGGGGTTCGTGCCATTAGGATGGATCAAGAAGGGATAAGAAACTACTACTGCTTCCCAGTACAACATTCATTATAGCATCATTTCTAGAGTACTGATAAGAAGGTACTGTCAGACTGGTTAATTTATTGAGAAAGAATCAGGTTGCTCAAGGTTTCTTATTGCGGTAGGTGAATGTGAAAATCATTATTGTGTTACCCTTATTAGAAGAAACTGTTTTATAACAACATGATCTCTCTCCACCAAACAGCAACCGAGCACAGCATTTCTGACACAAGCAAGTTCACAGCAGGCTGCTGTTGTGTGGTTCAGAATACCATTGTTGCATATCCCTGTAACATTGATATTAACAGCTGTACGTGCAATGTGCTACACTGTAGGTTAAATTATTGGTGATGTGCTCTTTTCACTAAGAGGGCTAGAGTCTGAAGACAAGCATTGGGACCATTTGCTAACTGTGCCATTACTCAACATGACCAGTTTTGTGGGAACTACCGTTTAAGTTGGCTAAAGAACTGATCTCATCGATGGCAGGAGTGTTGTGACTCGTCAGCCCGACAGCAAGGTGCCGATTTCATGTTTATGTTTGCGCTGCTCCCATACCGATGTTGAACAGAATAACCTGTGTGGTATTGTTTGCGCAAACTGGACTTAAAAAATCTAACTGATTGTGTTTGAGACGTTCAGGGATCTGCAGTTAACTCCAAAGTCCCTTGATTCGCTGGAAAGCCATCTTGGTCAAAGATTGGGGCAGCGTCCCACAGCGACAACTGGATCATCTGATTTGGTCAGCACCATGTTTATTTCAGATAACCATGTTAATTTTTTCACCAACAATTTAAGTTAATTAGCTTCCACTGGTGTCATGATTTTCTTACGGAGAATTTTAGATCGATGTGCAGGTTGTCTTCCATCAGAATATGAACACATGAATGTATCATACAAGTACTACAGGCTTAGAAACAAAACTTGCTGGTTATTTTTGTGAGGAGTACAAATTCTAACAGTGCCCAGTTAAATATTTGTTGCTTCACAGGCCTTCATATGAGTATGGACAACAACAATTTTTTTTTTTTTTTTTTTTTTTTTTTTTGGCATTTTCATTCCTGACCCATTTGGGGGGGCTCTCTCCTGATGATTCCATTATTCCAAGCCTGTATACTGCTAATCGACATTTGTATGGCGGGTCATTCTAGGTCAAGCCACATAGGGGTCCCATGGTGACTGTCACGGATTTTAACCAAAAAATTCTCAAAGCAGCTTTTAAGGTCAAAGATAACAACATAGAAACAATCTGATGAAATTTGAATACTCTCAACACTGTTCGTGGCATTAAAAAAGGGGGTGGTGGGGAGTGCTTTTGCCCATTTTTATCATGATGTGGGTTTTGTCGTGTCATATACAATACAAAAAAAAATCTGCCAGATGGCTCAAAACTGTTTAGAGACATGAATCAGTAACCGATTAATGAGACAAAGGCTAGAAGCTGTTTTGGCTTGAAATTCCTGAACCAGAAAGGGTAATGATTGGCTTCGTGCAGTATTAGCGGTACATTTGGAAGAGACGTTCTGATAACCAAATTTGCAGGGAATAGCTGCATTTGTTCAAAAGAGTGGGTGTGGCTATTGGGGGGGAAACTTGGCGGAGTTTGGGTGCTGAACTTTTCTATGGTTACATCTGACTAGAAAGGCGCTTTGGGATTGATTTAATTTTTTGGTTAAAATCTGAGGCAGTCACCACAGCGTGTATTGGAAATTTAGATTTATTTGAAATGGAATAAACCTACAGGAAAGTTTTGGGCTTAGAATTTTTTTTTTTTCCAAGATTTTCAGAAACCATTCAGAATGTCTCTTGCTTACATGTTGGACTGAAGTATTATTAAAGAAAACAGTTGATAATTAACTTTCATTAGGTTCAAATATCCTAGATTTGTTAATATTTTAGGAATTTAAAAAAAATATGCTCTAATGCATATCGTATACTGAAATATCTCGCTTCTGATGCCTGATGAGGATGCAGATAGAAAGTTTTGTTTTTGTTTTTTTTTTTAAATTTTATAAATGTACCTATATTCAGTGGTAGCCAAAGTTTTTATTTCATTACCTTAGATGAGAAGTTATTGTATATGTAACAGTATAAAAATACATTTTAAACACACTAAATCCAATTGAGTACTTAGTATTCGTAGTGTTTCTAATAAACTTCTTCCTTAATGTAGCAATTTCTTATGGGCATACAACTTCATAGTACTAAAGCTGTAAACGTCTAGTAAATGGACACTTGGCAATATTCTTCTGACCAAAGAATGTGGTTTTAAGAAAGGAATGGATGATAAATGAAAAACTAGATAAATCTTAATTATTTCAGATGTTGCAATAATTTCACTAGCTGTGTATGTATATACTGTCTAGAAGTAGAGGCTTGGTGCGTGTTATTTGGATATCACACCCTTATCATTAAATTATTGTTGTTTGTTGATGTAAAATGTCCGGTAATTTTCTCAGTTGGCTTGTGGTGTTGATTTTCTGGTTTGTCGTTCTTGTTGCACTTTAGAAATGGTCATCGTCATCTTTGTTCTTCTTTTTTTTTTGGTGTGGTGCTAAAGTTGGGGTGTGTGTGTGAAGTTGCATATGTTAGATTGGGAGCTGGGTCGGTTCCACGACTGGCCGCCACAGCTGTTTATAAGTGAGGCCTTATTTCGACCTGTGTGTTGTATGTTTGTTCCTCAACCTAGCGAGAGCAGCGGGCCACCCAACCCAAATCCTTCATATTGCACGGCAGGAGGGGTAGGTTTCTCCAGGCTGAACTGTCTAGAACAGAGTTTTCTCTCTGTGTGTCGTTGAACTGAGAGGGGAAGTTTGGGCCACTGTTTATTTTTTAAATGTCTAATTAGAGTATAGGATGGGGTGGATTCTATTTTTATTTTGCGTGATGATGGATGGAGACATGTTCTTCCTTGTTACTCAGTCCTCCCTCGTTGGGGGGATCGGAGATTCCCATGATGTTTTGTTGGAAAAGGTCAGTTGATCTTTTTGATCAATGATCATCCCACATAGGGGGACCAAAGGTTCCCTAGCTGGTGGTCAAGCCGGGAAGTAGCCCAACCGTTGTGGTGATTGTCATCACAACAGCCGTTGCCCCATTCCACACCACTTTTGATGGTTCTTTGGTCTTTAAGATGTTGTCTGGACTTATATGGATGGAATTAGGAACGAAGAAAGAATTATGGTTAGGTCATAGTGCCTTTCAAGTATGACTGTCTGCCAGATTTGCCGTTCCTCTCTGGTCAGAGGAGCGGTAAGATGATTTTAAGAGATTCAATTCCAAGAAGAATACACGAAACATTGGATGGAAAAAAATTATAACTTCATAGTTGTTTACAAGGGCCAACCAACGGAGCCTCCATACTGCCGCAACTGCACAGAGTTTGGTCGCACCGAATGTAGTTATCCTGGCAAAAAGATCCAGAAACCCGTGGTCAACGACCACGTTGAAGTTAGTCCAACAGAAGAGGTCACACCTAAAACAGTAGAACCTCAACATGAGGAAGTTAAACCTCCTGAAATTATGAATATTGAAGATGAGCCCAAGGCTGTAGAGGACACCAATATTCATCCTCCCAAATCCAAAAAAACAAGAGGCAAAGCCTCAAAAAGAACAATCAGGGAGTCCGCCCCTCCAACTCCTCCCAAGAGGAAAGAAAGGAAGGTGCTCAAGGTCCCCAAGGACGAGTCCTTGGAGGCTCACATACAACTTCTTAAAGAAATAACCAAGATCTTCCCCCCCCCCAAACTGCAATGCCAACTCAGGGGGGTTGCAACCATGGAAGTGCCCACCTAAATTGGGGTCACTTTCATTTGGAAGGATTTTTTCGGTCTCAATTCTGATAACGCCCTTTGGACGAAGAACTAGATTTAGTGATTATGTTAAGACGTCTGGAATTCTTATCCCTGAATTTGAGGGGGATAAAATTCAAAAAAACATTGGAATGATTATCTGGATCATCTGGAACATTCCTCATACAACACAATAATCTGCATGCAAGAACTACACCTGCAAAACTCCACAGAGATAGATAGGTACTTTTCCAACTGGTCATATCCAAAAGTCACAAGTTTAGACTCTCTAGGTAGGAAAAAAGGCATAGGAATTCTCTTTCATCATAGTCTTAATATAAAAATATAACACTCTTATAGTGATAAAAACGGAAGAATTATCATAGCTAGTTACCAAAATGAGTTCCAAAGAAAAGTGATGATTGCATCGGTGTACGCTCCTACCATAGTGAAGGAACGGACAGCTTTCTTTCAAAACTTCAATGATATTTTAGAAAAGGAACTTAGGTATTGTCCTGCAGATGATATATACATCTTAGGTGATTTTAACTGTGTGTCCTCCCCTGACCTAGATAGGCAGGGACCAGACATTAAAAGTAGGATGCATCTGATCGGAAAGTTGCAGCTGCAAACCTTGTGCTCGCGGTTCGGCTTGGTCGATGCGTTTAGATTTAAACACCCTGATAGTAAATCATACACTCATTATAGTAAAAAATACCAAGTAGCAACTAGAATAGATAGTGTGTGTTTCTAAACATGCAATTAGACAACTCCAAGACGTTACACACGGCGTTTTCGTGTGGAGTGACCACTTAGGTTAAGGCCAGCTTTCTCGTTCAGGAGAATACCAGAGGACCCGGACTCTGGAAACTCAATAATACTATTCTGACTGAATCAGAATATGTTGAGAGAGTACAGAATTTCTGGGAAGAATGGTCACTTCGTCGGGATGAGTTTGAGGACCCCCTGGAGTGGTGGGACATTGGTAAGGTTAAACTTAAGGAAATTAGCATAAGATATTGTCAGACGCGAAATGCGTATAGGGAATACCTAGAAAATAAGCTAAAATTAGAAATAAAACAGGCCCCTTTAGGAATAGATAGAGCAAAGAAAATCAAAGCCATCCAAACCCAAATAGCAAAACTGCAACTTAACAAAATAGAAGGCGCTAGAATTAGGGCCCGAGCACTGGCCATGAATGGCAAAGGTTGTAGAAGGTCTTTCTGTGGTTTAGAAAAATCTAAAGCAGAGAGGAAAACTATAAATAAACTCAAAACCCAAGAAGGCCGTGTCTTAACTGACATAGAAGAAATTATTCAGGAAGAGACTCTGTACTATAGTGAACTATATGATAGTGAAGACACTTGTCCCGCAGCTCAGGACAAAATCTTGGTGTATCTAGAAGATAAATTAGACCCCCTAGATGCTGAGCTCTGCGAAGGACCCATAACCATTCAAGAAATAAAACAAGCCATTAGGGCTTCAAATAAAGATAAATTCCCAGGTAATGATGGCCTTACGCCAGACTTCTATAAGAATATCTAGCAGGAGACCTGACAATGGTTGCGAATAGCGCATACTGTAAGGGGGTGCTCTCAGAAAGCCAATGTACTGCTACCGTGGTCATGCTACCGAAAGGGGGTGACACACAATACTTGTACAACTGGAGACCCATCAGTCTCTTAAATAGTGATTATAAGATCATAGCTAAGGCATTAGCAAATAGGCTAGCCAAAGTTATGGATAAAGTTATTAGTGCTGACCAGCCCTGTTCAGTTCTAGGAAGGAGTATTGCCAATACACTTCAACTGTTCAGAGAAATTACAAGTAGGCTAGACAAGGAAAATTCCATGGGAATCATGCTAGCCATCGACCAGAAAAAAGCCTTTGATAGGGTAGACTGGAATTTTCTCATAAAAAACACTTAAAACCCTTGGCTTCGGAGGGTATTTTATTAACTTCGTTCGTCTATTTCAGTCCTAAATAATAACTCAAATTTATCAAAATGGTTTCCTATCTTCGTCTTTCCACCCAACAAGAGGAATCAGGCAGGGGTGTCCCCTAAGTGCCATGCTGTATGTACGAACTACAGAACCGCTGTCCGCCCTGATCCGTAAAACACCAACAATCATAGGGATTAATGGTATCAAAATACAGCAATACGCTGATGATACCACCCTCTTGATACAAGATGCGGCCAGCCTGGACGCAGTTTTCAAAGCCCTAGAGGTATATGAAAAAGCCTCTGGGGCCAAAATCAACAGAAACAAAACCATAGCAGCGTGGCTTGGGGGTACCCGAAAACCCCTGCACAAATATAACATCGAAGGGTGGAAGACAAAATCAAATTATTGGGTACCATCTTCCCCGTCAACAACCATACTAACACTCAGCATGACAACTGGCAACCTGTAATTAATAAAGTCAAAGCTTTACTAACTGCATGGTCCTCGCTAAACCTATCCTCCTTCACTAAAACGGAATTAGTCAATACTTACCTAGCCTCTAAAATTTACTATAAATCTAAAATAATAGGAATGCCAGGCTGGGAGTGCTGCTCCATAGACGCCGAGTTAAATCGATTTCTGTGGCAGGGGCGTAAACACCTGGCTAATAAACAAATAACTAGACTCCCTCGGAGCCAAGGAGGCTTAAATCTCATAAACTTAGAGAGCGAAATAGGTGCTCAACAAATATTAAATATAATAGATATCATAAGAACCGTGCACGATAGACCAAGATGGCAAAAACTCCTCATTTCCCGATTAGCAAAAGCATTTGACACCCTCGACTGTGTGCATGTTCTCACTCATAAATTAAAATTATATAGAGCACAAAAAAGCTTACTAACAGACTACCATATAATTGCCCTACAACACTGGATTAGCTGCAACATTTCTATAGGAACAGATAGCCAAGTAAGCTTCATTTTCTCATTTAGTGCTGAAGTTTCAGCTTTTTTTTTTTCCTTTTCTCAAAAATGCTACTCTCTCCCTTTTCTCTTATCTCCTGTCATTTTTGTTTTGAAGGGTAGTTTACAGCAACTTCTGTGCATTTCTGAGTGTTTTAATTCTAATTTGCACTGTGCTTAATACAAACATGACTGCATATGCAAGAACAAAATGTACTGTGCACACTTGAGAAACACTTATTCTACTTTGTTGTTATTTTAAATTTTAAAAAAATTAATTTTGCCATTAAGTAAAAATAGAAAGTTTCCGTCTATTGATATACAGGTGCATCTCAAAAAAATTAGGATATCGTGGAAGAGTTTGTTTTTTTTTCCCAGTAATTTAATTCAAACAGTGAAGCTTTCATATATTCTAGATTCATTACACATAAAGTGAAATATTTCAAGCCCTTTTTTGTTTTAATTTTGATGATTACGGCTTACAGTTCATGAAAATAAAAAATCCAGTCTCAAAATATTAGAATATTTCATAAGATCAATAAAAAAAGGATTTATAATATAGAAATGTCGAACTTCTGAAAAGTATGTTCATTTATGCACTCAATACTTGGTCGGGGATCCCTTTGCATGAATCAGTGCAGCGTGGCATGGAGGTGATCAGCCTGTGGCACTGCTGAGGTGTTATGGAAGCCCAGGTTGCTTTGATAGCGGCCTTCAGCTCGTCTCTATTGTTGGGTCTGGTGTCTCTCATCTTCCTCTTGACAATACCCCATAGATTTTCTATGGGGTTCAGATCAGGCGAGTTGGCTGGCCAATCAAGCACAGTAATACCATGGGCAGGTGCCAAGTCCTACTGGAAAAGGAAATCAGCATCTCCATAAAGCTTGTCAACAGACGGAAGCATGAAGTGCTCTAAAATCTCCTGGTGCATGGCTGCATTGACTTTGGACTTGATAAAACACAGCGGACCAACACCAGCAGATGACATGGCACCCCAAATCATCACTGACTGTGGAAACTTCGCACTGGACTTCAAGCAACTTGGATTCTGTGTCTCTCCACTCTTCTTCCAGACTGTGGGACCTTGATTTCCAAATGAAATGCAAAATTTGCGTTCATTTGAAAAGAGGTCCTTGGACCACTGAGCAATGGTCCAGTTCTTTTTCTCCTTAGCCCAGGTACGATGCTTTTGACGTTGTCTCTGTTTCAGATGTGGCTTGACACTAAGAATGTGACACTTGTAACCCATTTCCTGGACATGTCTGTGCATGGTGGCTCTTGATGCACTGACTCCAGCCTCAGTCCGCTCCTTGTGAAGCTCACCAAGTTCTTGAATCAGCTTTGCTTGACAATCCTCTCAAGGCTGCGGTCATCCCTCACGCTTGTGCACCTTTTTCCTTCCAGTCAACTTTCCATGAATATGCTTTGATACAGCACTCTGCGAACAGCCAGCCCTTTCAGCAATGATCTTCAGTGGCTTACCCTCCTTGTGGAGGGTGTCAATGAGTGTCTTCTGGACAACTGTCAAGTCAGCAGTCTTCCCCATGGTTGTGGCTGTGTGCACTGAACCAGACTTAGAGATTCATGGTATTTGTACTGCATAAATAGTGATTTACTCAAACTCGAAAGGGAATATTCAATATTTTGAGATACGTTTTTTCTATTTTTTTCAGCTGTAGGCTGTAATTATCAAAATTAAAATTTAAAAAATGCTTGAAACATTTTAGTCTACATGTAATGAGTCTAGAATATATACAATTTTCACTTTCTGAAATAATTGACAAAAAATATTGAACTCTTCCGCGATATTCTAGTTTTTTTTAGATGCACCTGTACAGATGGCAGTATTAATTGAAATTTTATAAACGCTAAATGTATGGTCATTAATCAACACTGCTATTATCTCAGTGAACATGCTTGATTTCATTTGACTGTCTGATGATGATGATGCTAGTCATTATGTTAATGACTGTTAAGTTAGGAGGTAGGCATGGGTTACCTGTAGTGGATTTATTGCAGTATTTGTCAAACTAAAATAAAAAGTAAAATCAAAACAAACTCTTAATGGTCCAGTATAATAAATGTTTTTTTCTTTACCAGATCACCCATCAGTTCATAAATAAGTACTTTTATTTATTTTTATATTTTTTGTTACATCTGGATTTTTTACTTCCTAGATGTACTGTAATACTTGCATATTGGCTTTGTTGTAGCTAATATTGATATTCTGGTTCAGTTATTTAGAATCTACAGTTTAACCCTTTACACCCAAACGGCACTAATAAATTATTAATGTTTTCTTTTTTGCTTTTGCCTGTTTGTCTATTAAACTTTGTATATTATAAATTTTTTACAGATGTTTTGATAGATACATTAAAAAGAAGAAGAAAGAAACTGTCTCTGGTTTCATATGGAAATTATATAATCATGGTACAATATTATTGCCAAATAAATGATTGGAAAAATTATTTCTGGTTGGCTTTCCTAAAATATCTGCAGTGGTGCCAAAGATGCAGGTCGAAATGGCTGTAAATAAATAGCTATTTCTAACTTGCAAATTGTGAGATGAAATAAACTAATGTGAATCAATAATAAGAAAAAAAAGAGAGAGAGAGAAAGAAATATAAGGGGCTAAGTAGAAAGATTTGTTAAAAACAATATTTATGTTATATCCACTTAAGCATGTTTTAGAAATTTCTGCTACTAAAGTAAAGTAACTACAAATAAGTTTGGTTAGCAAGCTTGCTAATCTTTTAACAGTTATTTTGTCTGTTGCCCTGTGCATTTGGGGTATTTCTATTGTAAAAGCTGGATTCTCTGGTAACTAAGAATTTTTAGTTTTTAAACAGGCAGCTAAGATTCAGTTTTGGATTCTGCTAGTTGCGTGCATATTTAAGTTGTAGTGCAGGACTGGTTTCTTGTGATGGAGTTCTGGCAAATTTCTATGTTTGGGAGAGATCAAATGATAGGTAGGCACATCCTGTGAACTGTTGGTAAGATCTCAATTGTCTTAGCCAAATGAAATAATCCTTGGCTATCGTCACTGGTAGTAAGTCTCCTCTACAATCCCTGAAAAATCCAGAAACTGGTTTATAAGAGCAATGAATACGTAATCCACTCAGGGCCATTTGAAAAGATATGTCACTTTTATATTACAACGAATGCCAGGATTCTGCAGACATTGAAGAAGAATGTTAACAGAATTGCTGAAGCTGCTATTAAGTTACCTCAGTCAAGTTGGTATTGACTTCAAGAGTATGAAAGCAGATATATGTCAATCAATCAAAAAATTAGGGATTTATGAAGAGTTGAATCTGAAAATAATAACTCTTTATTTGAGGAAATTAGAATCAACACAGATTTTAAGTTACTTGGGGATCTACAGGCTAGGAGCAATGTCCATAATATATCTGATAGACTGAAAATTCTGCTTGGGGAAGCACCACTGAAATGTTTTTTTTTTTAAATAACAATGCAATTTTTGAGGTTGAGTTGCAGTTCTTAAGAGGACCATGAATGTATATATAATACTCTGGGAAGAACGCTAAGTGAGTAAGCATGATTATAAATGCATTGCAGAGAGTTAGCCCTCTGCATCTTGGTAGTAGTTCATGGCTTGGCATAACATCAGGCTTGTTTTTCTGATTCTAGAGCATATTGGTTAGGATGCCAACACCATTGGTCTGCCCTGACTGTTATATCGAGGTGGTTGTGCCATTCGCAAAATCTGCCTGATGACAAATTTAGCAATAAGTCCCGCATTTTATACAAAATGGTGTTCTCATAGTTTCTCTAACCTTTATAAAAATGGCTAAATTCCTAAATTGTGAGGAAAATCTTCAACTATTTGAGCAACACAGTGAAAATATCTGCACTTGATGTAACTGCTGACTTTACGTAATGGGCTATTTTTATTAAAGTTTTTGATTTTAATGAAGAGAGAGCCTCGAACTTTGTTGGCATTTAGCTTAGTAAAATTTTAAAAGGAAACCATTTTACCAGTGATATGAGTGCTGCAGTTGGTCCGGCTGGCTTTGTTTCTACTTCAGGTCCTAGGAAAGCCGTAGTTCGCCACCATCTAACCTAACGATGTATCTACTGCTATATTTAAAAAAAAAAAAATTTTTTTCTTTTACCAAGGTCAGATGTCGACTTTGTGTAGGGCATTTACACGATCCTTTCGAAATATGAAGTGGGTCTTTTTTTTTATTGTTTTTATTTTATAAGTTTTCAAATAAAAGTCCACATTAGTTCTGTTCTTTTTCATCAGATTGTGTGAAATGCAATCTCGGTTCTTAAAAACTCTCCATCACAGTATGATTTTCGCTAGACGGGTGGGTGGCTGTATCTCTTCCTGCTCTATTTTTGTCACACACAGTTAGAAACCGATACCATAAACTGTCTTTTATGCAAACTATTTCTTCTGATAAGATTAGAAACTAATGTCAGCTTAGTGGCGTTTTAGTAAACAGCAGTGCAGTACTCGATTTGGTTCTTATTTTTGTTTGTGCAGGATCAATCAATCAATCAAGGTTACATACATCCTACTCGATGCGTGTATAGTGTGTGGGAGGCACGCTCTTTGGCTTGATAAGCATATGATTGTAACTGGAACAAGCCAAGGAGGAAGTTAACAGGAAATGGTGGATTTTGAACAAATATACATATCTGGACAATGGGGTGCTGATGAAATCCATAAAGTGTCTAAGGCACTGGTGACTATTAAGAGTGATTGTCCAGTTAATGAACACCCATAAGACAACTGTTGATGAATGCCCAGAGCTAACAGAACAGCTGCTGCTTGCTGTGTTGAGTAGCTGGGAAATTGTAATTCTGATAACTGGTTCCACAACATAGGATACAACCTTAGAGCAGCAGGGGATGATGCTACCATTCCATAGTGCCATTGAAGCTTTTTTTTTTTTTTTTTTCACTTAAATTATAAATCATTTCATGATGTGTGATTGTTCTAAATGTATTTTTCAGGTAAATATTTTAATATAATCCAAGCATGTGAAAAAAGAGAGAGAATTTCGTTAAAAAAATCTAAATGAAAACGTCATGAACTGAGCCTTTTATTTTTTTTATTATTATTATTATTATTATTATTATTATTATATTATTATTATTATTATTATTATTTTGTGATGGGGAGGGTTAGGGTTAGAAGATGGAGTGTAGGTGTCTGGAATGCAAGTAATGTAATCGTTTTGGGATGCTGCTATTATCTTCTGAAAGCAACTAAAAGGTCTTTACCTAGTTGGAACGCTCTTACCATCCACCCACCTACCCGCCAGTATACTTTGTATTGGACAGACAGCCATGAGGATGTACAAGGATGGCAGTATTATAATCAGAAAGCCAGAAAACATTTTGAAATCAATAACGCATTTTCAAAATGCTTGTTTATCCAGTAGCTTTGTCTGTGGATCTGATAGCCAAAAGTTAAAGGTGGTTGGGGGGGTAAACAGCTGATCTTTGGCTGCAAAAATTTGAATAAAAGGGGGGGAATATATGGTTGGCTGGGTCACTACCCCCCCCCCCCTGCATTGTTGTCGGCGGTGATGGTGCTAGACTTTTTTTTATTATTATTTCTTCGCGGAAACTCCAACGGCGAATCATCTGGCACGGTGACCGTTGTTGTCTTCTGAAAAGAAATTATTTATGCATAAACAAAAGGAACGTGAATAATCACATGCCACACCTGTAATACAACAACAACAACAAAAGAACTGCATTTTACGGATAACTGTTTTCGTCTGTGGAGGGAGAGTTGTCAAAAAGTTTTTATTCACATTGTTTCTTTACTGCCTGTAAAATGGAAAGGCCTAGCTGCTGTTGGAACTGGCTCTGCAGTTCTTTATGTGTGTGTGTGTGTGCTACTTTGTGGCTGAATATAGAACATGACCTGAATAGCCCAGGGGGGGCCTGTAGCCACAAGAGTTGTGAGAATCTGAGGGGAATGAAAATCGCTGTAAGATGCCAGTAAGACTGGTCGGTCGGTCGGTCTGTCTGTCTGTCTGTCTTTGTTTTATGTTTAGCTCAGTGTATCTGATAAGTAAAGAATAGCTCTCCTCTCTCTGTCTGCCTGCATCTTTGTTGCAGAGATAAGATGGTTATAAACTCCTGGTGTTACTAGTTTGTCTCTCTCTTTTCTCCTTTATTTCTTTCCTTCCTTCCACCTTTTGTTATCTAGGATATTTGCCGCACAAGCATTATATATACCTGTGTGTCTATCTTTTGATGATGGGGTTTCAATGCTCCCATTTTGATATAATATGAGAGACTAGGTCGTAATTGAATTCTTAGTTGCAGCTGCTGGGCAACCCACCCTGTCTGGAAATTGAGTTTTTTTTCAATAAATGTGTTAGATTTTTTTTTTTTTTAACAAAAAATCCTGCATGCTCAGTGGTTAGAATTGTTGTTGCTAACTGTCAGTTGGTAGACAACTCTTGGATGCGTCAAAATTAAAGGTAACTTTTACCTAGATGGTACACCTCTTATCTGTGAGATAAGCATTTACAAAAATAGATGACACTGGCGGGGCTTTGTGGATGGGAGGTATGCATGTAGGATAGGCAGGGTGCATGTGGCATCGAGTCAGTGTAGTAGACTCGTGATTCTGGCAGCTGCCAGGTTTAGTCCCCAGTGGATTGCTTGGTATCTAGCCAGTGGTGTGGTTTCTCTCGCTCTGTTGTACCCGCCTGTTTTCTGTAGTTTTCCTCCTCCTCCTCCTAATCAGAAGACTTTAGTAATAGGTTCTTTTCTTGACATTCGTCTGCAACGTACCAGCTAAGAACGCTTACAGTTATTGTGCTCCATCGCCGTGTAACCGTACATTATTCTTTGAGCTAGTATTGATGCTGTTGTTTACTGATTTGAAAGTTTAATGCATATGGCAAGTTTATTCTTTCTGTTTTTTTTTAAAATAGTTTATATATTTTCTAAAGTTATCTTCGCAAACTGAGGGACTCCTTTTAGTTAGATGTATATAAATATAGTTATGGCCATTCAAATTTATGAGCTTACTGTATGAAAACAGTTTATGTTTTAGTGTTAATGAAAATGCAAGCAAAAAAAAGAAAAAGGAGAGAGAGAGAGAGTTATCAGAATATAAAAGCCATTAATTGGGGTGGTTATCATTTGAATGGATGCTGCACTATTTGGCATCCCTTTGGTTACTCTTTAAAACATTGCTCTCGAAGTAACCCCTCCCACAAACTTCTTGTAGGTAGTTTCATGGCTGGCTGACCTTGGCTTCATCTTTCCCCTTGACTTTTCTATCTAGTTCATTAGCTCATCCAGCACAGGCTTGACTGTGTATCAGGAAAGGGTTTCTCTAGATTTTCAAACCAACAATCCATCTTCTCCATTCCGTGGTTTTCTCTTTCGTGATCCTTAAAATATACAGTTGTGCCATTTAACTGGATGGTGGTAACTTCAGCCTTATTCACGATTTTCCATAGCTTCATGACGGGCAATAATGGTCGGTAGCCTTGTTTCATACGGAATTTGCCTTTAAGTGCCATTTTCATCTGCCAAACAGCAATAATAGTCAATAATGTAGTCCATTGGCATATGCACAACAATAGTATGAGCTAAAAATTCAAATTAGTCATTTTTTCTCTTTGCTACAATCAGCTGAACACAATAACTTTCTATTCTATAGTTATGCAAAAAGGTAACTAATAACAACATCACGATTAATGGTTTACATCTTTCAATACATGGTTTGCCTAATTGGTATCTTTTGCTAGGTTAATGCATTGTCATTAACATTAAACTGTTGGAAAAATAGTTAATAGCATTTTTTGTATGGTGGGCTCAATTTGAATGCCATTTGGCACAATATAACGAGACACGTACTACTATCAGTACCGATAATTAATTGCCTGCATATGTGAGTATTGTTTTTTGTATACTGGTTTTCCCAGTTTAGGCTCTGCAGTATGCTAGCATCTTTATTTTTTGGAAAATTATATCTTGAAACAAAATAGATTATTATAATTTTTAAAATTAGACTGGGTTGAGAGAAAGGATGGTCGGTCTTTACTTCCTTGCTTTCAGCATGCAATTTAAGCCAGGTGTCATTTATCTGAAATTATAACTAATAATTGACAATTTAGTATTTTTATTGACAGGATTCAGAAGGAGGTAGCAGTAACTAACTCAAAGAAATGGCATTTGTTGTTCGTAATCCATATTTAAAAAAAGATTTTTTGTTTTTCATTTTCAAAAATCAAATCTGATAGCTTTTAAAATAGAAAAAATGATGGATATAGAATCTTTTAGGCTCTGCCATATTCAAATGCGAACCATTAAATGGCATGGCTCACTACTATATGTACAAACAAAAGAAAGAATAGGCATATTATCAGTATTTATCTGAAACTGGTCAGGTGTAGAATCAACAATGGCCTTCTTTGCCACATACTACAGTTTAGGTTTAACTTCAGACTACTTACTGGATACCTTCATTGTATTCATGTTACTTGGCAGTGTTAGACAGAATGTCTCAGATGTTTACTAGATTTCCAACCAGGCAATGTTGGGGTGTAGCCATACCTTGTACAGATACTGAAAGAGAACAGGCCGTCAATATGGGAAAGATTTGGTATTAGCTGGGTTCTTTTCTTTCTATATTGCACCTTGGCTTTTGTAAGCAGGGTTCCCTTTGGTACACAGGTCTGTGGAGAAAAACAATGCATTTGTTCTTTGGCTCAAGCTCAGGCATTTATGCCATCTGCTCCGGTTGCTCTCTGCATGTTTCTGTGCTATGACTAAACATTTAAAATATAATGGTCGCCTCATAATTGAAGATGTCCATTCACAAATTGTGTGGAAATACCTAGGTGCACGAGTGTTTATAGTGGAACTACTGGTTACCACACAGCAACCAGACATTAAGGTAATAAGCAGTGTAACTTAAGGAACATCTGAGAAGACTGGAAATTTTGGATTTTAGATGTAGGGGTACCAGATAAAACATTTACACAGACAGCTTTATGCTGTGGGTAAAATGGGAGTATTTCTTTAATTTAAAAAGTGTTCATTTTAATAAGATACTAAGTGCATGTATATAAATACCAGAGTTTTGGGGGAAATTCTTATTGTCTAATGTAATGCATGGAAACAAATTCAGAATCATCATCAATCCTCCTCATGCCTTATGTATAGTGTCTTTGCAGACTTATGAATGTAAAGGACACTAGAGATAGCCATCTTGTTTAAATTCTCTTGAAAGGGAATATCCTACTTGCATAATTAAACTTACTGTCTCATGCAGTATCAGTCAGTGGTGTTATCTTCATCAGCCAGTATAAAAACTTTACTGGGGCTGGCATCAATCTTTAGACCAGTGGATTGCATGTGCACACTGTACAAGGTCTGATCAAAAAGTGCACTGTGGGGATATTAATAAGAGGATGTGGTTGGCAACACTTGCCGATGTCACACCTCTGATGGAAAGCAGGCATCTTGTCTCTGTCATGCATGATGCACAGTTAGTTCTGTGAAGATGTTTATTTTTGTCTTCAGTTGTAAAGTGTCTGATGTGAAGGAGCAATGTGTGTGCATCTAATTGTCTGAAACTTGGAAAAACAGTCATGGAAACCTATGAAATGTTAAGAGCAGCATTTGGGGATGAAGCTCTCGGTGGTTTTCTTGGTTTAAAGATAGCCGAACTTTGTCAAAAATGATCCATGCTCCAGCTGTCCATCAACCTTTCACAATGAGGGATCATGCTCATGATGCAATTTGCAATGGCAGACAAATGACGATTCATGGAGTAGCTGAAGGAGTTGGCATCTTCGGAGGAGTTCTCACTCCAGAACAGAAGGGACGTTGCCTCAAAGTGTATCAAGAACTCATCGACTATGTGGCCAGCAATGAAAAGTTTCTGCGTAGCTGCATTGCAGTTGACAAGACTAAATGTCAGTCTTCTCAGTGGAGGACCGTGTCGTTGCCTCAACCGAAGAAAGCAAGACAGGTTCACTAAGGTGTGAAGAATATGTGGATTGTGCCTTTTGACATTAAGGGTGTTGAGCACCATGAGTTTGTTCCACAAGGTCAGACAGTGAATAGCGGTTTCATTTGCTGTTCTGAATTGCCTAAGAGATACGTTTTGATGGAAACGGTCTGAAAAATGGCAGTCTGGTGTGTGGATGGTTGCATCACGACAATGCACAGTCACATTCAGCACACTCCACACAAGAATTTCTGACCACACACAACATTCCGCTGGTTCCTTGCCCACCGTATTCACCAAATTTGGCACCAAGCAACTTTTTTCTATTCCCCAGACCGAAGCACACCTCAAAGGGAAAGAGATTTAAGGATACACCAGCCAACATGAAAGAAGAGCACCAGAGATGTTTCAACAATTGGCAGGAGCGCCGGAGTCCCTGTTCAGTCAGGAGGGGACTATTATGAAGGAGATAAATTTAGTCCTGGAACCTTTTGATCAGACCTTGTATATGCCTCACTCTCCACATCTAATGTCTCTCCATCGCTGTTCAACTAACTAAATGATGTAATATCCAAGATGTGAACATCCAAAAACTCTGATATCACCAGAAAGGAAGGAGTTTGGTGTTAGATCCCATTATGCAGGTACAAAACCTACTACTAGGTAATCAAGGTCAGTTACACGAGTAGTTTGGCTAGTGTAGAAACAAACCAATATCACCTTTTCTGGCTGGCTATTCATAATGTGGACCATCATCCTTCTACATGTACCATCTCTAATATAAATGACTTGTTAATGCCTGATTGTCTTTGGCCATCTTGAACAGAGAAGAATTAATGTCTGAATTTTATTTTTGTTTTCAAGTCATGGATTCTAAATTAATGGAATCTCTTTTGCTTTTAAAACAAAAACAAAGCCACAATTCAGTAAATGCAATTTTTATGGGAACTTGGACTTCTTTACTTTGCCAGTAGTGGATGCACCTGGCACCCAGTTAGCCTCATTCCTTTCTTTGCATTGATGTGCAAATTATTATTATTATTTTTTAAAATTTTACTTGAATGATGTAGCAGTTTTAGAATTTTCATTCACTAAAGGTTGCCTATGTAATAAGTAAATCTGTATCTTTTGTGTGGCGTAACATTTTTTGAGAAGTTTTTCTACTTATAGCAAAAAAAAATGTATGTATGTATGTTCTTGTGGGCTCATGTTTTCAACTACATCAGCATAAAAACTATACCTGCTGTGTTGGTATGGCACTTATTTGACTTCAGCCCTTCTTCCCTGGTCTCATGGTTGTTGAATGAAATATGTTTGAGGATGTGATGCTGCTTTCAAAGTTGTTCATGTGGATAAGAGTTGTGTTTGTTTTCTTCTGTCAATGATGATACCATTATTAAAGCTATGTGTACAATGATAGCAATGGATCGATGGGACTGAGACATGAATTGATTATCAAAATTGACTGGTTTTTGATGGCACTTCAAAATTTTCATGTGAATAAGCTACAAATGATAATAATAATAATAATAAATTAACATTTCTTGCGCTCTAGCATCTGTAATGCATTTGCTTAGTTGTTATCTCCTCTTAAGATTCTCTTCTCTCATTCTAAAATCCAGTCACCATCTCACATCTCTCTCAATTCCAGTGTTCAAGTGTTTTCTCTCTATATATATTGTGACAAAAACATTTAAATGAAACAGTAGGCGGTGACACTACTAATTCATTCTTGTCCACACATCAAAACCATTGGAGTAACGAGATGGAATCACTGCAGCCATAGCTCTCTTTAAAATATATTGTGGTTGGCAAGCATGGCAACCAATGAACACCCACGTGACTTTACAGCGAGTGCTAAAAAAGAGTGGGTGAATTCATTTCTGTCTGCCTGCCTCTGCTGTGATAAAGAGAAATTAAGTAGTCTTACCTGAAATATAAGGCCAGCATTTGAGCTGGTTAATAATAATAATAATAAGCATTAACATTTCATGAGATTATTATTAAACACATTCTATTAATGTAATTTGTGGTTTTCACTCTGCATAAAATTTCCATTAATCAAATAAGATCTTCCTGCAATTATGAAGGAAAAGATCTAGAGTGGATCGCGAATAATAATAATAATAATAATAATATAATAATAATAATAATAATAATAATAATAATAATTGGTAGAAATCAGCAGGATTTAGCCCCTTAAAAGATCCAAAGATTAATGCTCCTTTCCTTGGGTCATAAACAGACTGCATAGCATCACACAAGAAAACTTAACTAGTTAATATTAATCTATTGGTTATTTTTTCAACCTGCTTTCAAAATAAACTTTTCTTTCCTTTTAGAAGGAAATTAATTCAGCAATTTTTAAAGTGCATCATCTGAAGTTATGCATGAAGGATTTCCAATATTTTAAATTGCTTGGCTGAATTTAATTAGATTTTTTTTTTTAAAAATGAAGGCCTTTGAATGATCAGTTTTGTTGTTGTTCTTAATAATTTGGTTTTTAACCGACTACTTAAATGCTTTTCAATACGAGCCTTGATTCTGATTTTTCAGCCCCAGGTGATATTACAGTGGGGTCTGATGAGTTTTTGTTTGTGTTCGAATCTCCTCCAGATCTGCTTTGTTAGAAACGGGCAAAATAGGAGCATCCTGGAGGAGTTGGCAAATTATGGCTGAAGGGTTCTGTGGAATTGCATCCCCGCCCCTTCATATACCATTTCTGATTTCAAACTGCCTGGCATTTGTCGACTCTTGTTCTCCATGTTTGGTTGGCAGTTACACTTAACATCGTGTTAGTGTCGGTTTTTACATGGCCGCCCATTTCCATGTCAGCCGGGAGTTTGCGCGCGAATGTTGTTGTTTTTCTCTCGGTATGATGCACGTTGCTTAATTGTTGGTGATTTTGGTTTACTTTATTCTTTCAGCTCACTCCTGAAAAAGTAATAAAAGCCGTCGTGGACTACGTTAGAAATCTTCCTTCCATAGAAAATCTAGATGCAGTGGGTGAACAGGTCTTCAGGTAAAAAAAAAAAAAAAAAAAAATGGATGCTGTGCAGAATATTTTTATGAAATCAGAACTTTGGAGATCTTCAGCTGGAAAAGAGAGAAATCCTTAACTCTTTAAGGCTGGTAGAATTTTTTTTTAAATTTAAACCCCACACACACACACACATACAGAGAGAGAGAGAGAGACAGACAGACTCCGCTTTCCTATAGTATTAGTTTAAAGAATATTGAGTCATATTAGACATATCTAGGTAGAACTTACCTTTACTAAGTCTTTTCTTGGCACACAAAAAAACACCAGGCTGTTTGAGCCCTGATTATTTAAATATGACTGATTTTAATAATTTTTTTTAAAAAAAAAACCCCAAACAAAGAATGCAAAAGTTTGGAATTCCTATAAATGTTCTCTACAATGAAAAGTTGCTTTCAGATTCTTATGTTAAATTTTTATATAAATATAATTTAAAATCTTAAACCACGGTATAATGCCTGGCGTTGTTTCCATTTAAGTACAGTTGTTATATTATATACTACTAATTATATATAACATCTGAAAGGTGAACTTTTACCGATCCAGTAATATGATTTCCACAAATACTTAAACGCAGCGATAATGGCAGTTTAGAAGGTAACTACTTGCACATATGCTAAAGGAATTACAATTTTAAAAACTAAATATGCATCTCCAATGGACAGGAGATGCTTTATTTTAAATTTAAAATGGAATTTAATGAAGAATTTTCAGATAGCAAACCATTGATTGATTTTTTTTTTTGATTTTTTTTTTAAAAACTGTAATAATGTGTTAATGATCACTTGTGACTTTTAGTTGTAACAAGTGTCAAAGTGAAAATTTAAAACAACTTTTTAATGTACAGCTACTCTGGTGAAATGGCTCGTCTCTTCTTTCTAAACATCAGTGTTTGCTTGGGATTTTAGCTGCACTAGCTGAATGTCCAACACTGATGCATCCCTGATGGGCTTATTGATCTCCATCACTTTGTGTTCATTTGACCTATTTGTCCCTTTTTGTTGTAGTTTCATTCCAGGGTTATTGTTCCCATCAGCAATATGATGGACTGACACTGATTATTGTGTTGCAGCTAGTGCTTCACTGATCTGTGGCGTGGTAAAGCACTGACAATTTTAAAACTTGTTTCTGGTGTTCAGGCAGTGCACGAGGTGTCTGTCAGGGGTTACATCTGTCTTTAATTGTTACAGTGATTAACTTAAGATTGTGCAAGTGGAATAATCTTTCATATTTAATGTGCTTCAGAATACTTTTGGGGGGGCTAATTGCTTTGTTGCTTGAACTTGGAGGTGAATGAAAAAAAAAATGCTCTGGAAAAGAGTTTGCTGGGGGGGGGGGGAATAAGTAGGATAGAAAATAGAAAAGAACCCAATGATTTAACGTTGAATACTAAATCTGGCTAGGGGTGTTTTGATTATCACACGGGGTTAAAAATAGATGTGGATGGAAGTGCTACAAGACCAAGAATATGCAGTTAAGAAAAGCCTGCTTTAATAATAATGATGAGAGAGAGAGAGAAATTTGTGGTGGTAAACATAATGTTGATGAGAAACTAAGACGATGATGGATACAGCATTTACAGTTTTATTTACAATAATTACATAAATGATAAATTGCGATATGGTGGTGATTACTGGGGGGGGTGTCAGATCAAGTGTACCGGGTCACTGGAGTGTGTGATGAACATCTTTTCACCACTATTGACCAGGATTGGTCGATACTCATTGAAAGGAAGTTTGAAATTATTTTAACAGCACTACCAGTGCAAACTCAGATAAAAATCTCTCACTTTCCCCGCTGGATTCTAGATCCAACAAAGAAGGAAACAGCAAATGAAACAAACTAAATCCACAAATTGTTTATTTCTAGGACTTGGAGACAGATGTCCAAAGTAAACTATTAAGCCGCAGTTCGAACACAAGATGGTTTGATCACAGAAAGTTCACCTGAAGTTATAATTACTGCTGCTCTATAGAATTTTTTTTGTCTTGTGGGGGATTTTCAGGTAAATTTAGATTATTCTCTGCGGGTTCATCAGATGAAAGAAAATTATATATATACATATACATATCTGGGTGTAGCTAAAGTCCAGCTCATATAATTTACTAACGTATGCATAACTGGTTGGACACAAGCACTTTTCAGAAAATGGATAGGGCAAAGAGGACCAATTGAATGGCCTCCCCTAGGGGCCCAGACTCGATTCCCTTAGATTTTTTTCCTTTGAGGTAATCTGATAGTGTCTTCTACAACACCAGGCTGACAGCACTAATATTTAACAGGAGTGGATACAAAATTTTACCACGTCTTTAAATAACAGAATAGACAAGAAACACAGAGACATAGACGGAAAGCATTGTGAATATTTACAGTATGGTCAGATTTCTGTTACGTCCTGTATGTTTAGATACCCCCATTAGCTTAGAATTTTTTCTTCTTATTTTGAAAGGTATGCTAAACTGTTTGTTTCTATGTTGCCTTAAAAAGAACCATGGACACAGATGAATAACAAATAGATGTTGCAAATTATACACATGAGCCAGTTTACTGACTGAAGAAAAGGTGAGGTTAGGGTTAGTTTCTAAATTTATGGCCCCCTGTGTTAATGGTTTTCAGTCATTTTTATCTACATATATAAGTTAAAATTTCATATTTTGCATAGGCTGAGTCGTGTGGCACTTGGTGGCTTCTTTCTACTCATTGCGAAGAAAGAAACTTAAAAAAATTATATATACATATTTATAACAAGGCTTTTCAGTTAATCTTTTAATCCGAAGTAAAATATATTGGTTTGACTTCCTTTTCTTTTTTTGGTGCTGAGAACACTGGACGTATGATAAATTGCATCGTGGAACTTGGAAATTAAGTTATCTTCAAAGGACTGACGCAGACAGCTCACGTTGGGTGGGTTACTGACCAGTTGCGTTTGAAGTGCCACTGTCAAGAAATCAAAGGAGGTTTAATTTGCTATTTATAGAGTAGAGAAAGTTTCACTTTGCTGCAGCAAGCAGCAGCCTCCTGTTGTACAGTTGACTTTGGTTTAAAGAAAAATGCAAATCTATTGTAAATCGAATTGTGCTTTGTTGGTTATGAGCGAAGAGGGTACTGATTGGCCAGGGTGCGCAACCATTGCCAACAGTGGTGCTCGCCATTAACACTGTGTGATTGATTGTGCTAACCAATCACAGGAAACCCGTGTAAACATTTTTTTGTTTTTGTTTTTTTACAAACACTAAAATGGCGTTAAAATGTGTGGCTGCTCGTGATTTTAGCAACAACACCTATTAAAGTGGGAGGGTGTCCATTGTGAGAAAGGCGCTGATGCTGAACGACAAAACTAGCCAGCCGACTTTGTTAGAGAGGATCAAGTAAGAACACCACCACCATTGGTTGGGGGGGGCACATCAGTGAGAGTTCTGGCCAGCAATCCAGGTTTGTGAAAGAGTACCATCAGTTGCATTTAAAGACAGGGTAACCCAAAAAAGAGCGGAAAGCGAGAAGCGAAAGCAGAATTGTTACAGAGGATCCTGGGGTCGAGCTGGCGCTGTCTGTCTTTGAAGTAAGCAGGGAGGGGGGTTGTGATCCACTGAATAAACCCACCCTCAGAAGCCAAGATGGGTGATAGTCTCACCTGCAAACTGGAAAAACAAAAAAAAATCATTGCAACTGATGGCTGGTTCGGCTGTTGGGAGAGGTGCATCCTACAGCGAGCTCTGGAGTCGGTCTGTGGGGCAGTCTTCACTGCTATGCGGGCACCACCACAGCTTATGGTAGTGACTACTGAGTCTCCATGTTTGGAGGTGCCTGACGGTGGTGATGGTATGGAGATGGCCCCAGTGTTTTTTTTGAGCTGTTGAATGTTAGAGGGGCCCCTGCCGGTATTTCGTTTTGTTTTTGTGTTGGTTTGTACAAGATCTTTTCAAGATTTAGTTCATGGACACTGTCTTTTGTCAGTAAGTGTTGCCTACTCGCTTTTCGTGCTTTGACATTGTATTGGATAACCAAAAAAAATTACAGTCAGGGGACCACCTGTGTAAATGTAGTAACTTCGGTGAAGTGAACCCAGTAAAGGGGGGCACAGAATAAATGAAGTTCTCTGGCTTGTAGTGTTTATTGCCCTTTATGTTAACCTGGCTGGTTATTTTTAGTCAGGTATAGTCTTGAGAACACGAGTTCTGATCGTTGAACGGCTAACTGGATAAATTTTTTAAAAAATGGGCAAAACTGCTGCTACAGATAATAACAATAGTGTGATGCGCAGTACTCAGTGATCCGATCAGCCTCAGTTTTATTTGAAGGTTTATGATAAATATATATGTGTGATGTCCTTCTGAATGTGCAAAAATAGCAAGAATTTTTTTACATTTGCATTTGAAAAATATGTCGTAGTGACTGAAAGTATCGGGTTTGTGTATGGGATAATTTCAGGGTAGCCCTAATGAAAATAATCAAAGGGCTTGAGTATCTTGATGACAGGAACTTCTCTGTTATCCACAATCCCAAATACTGAAGGTAACGATTAGAATTTGGCTAACTAACAGCCACTACAGACAGAGTGGGTGGTAGATCTGTAACCGCTGAAGTGAACTAACTACCAGTGGTGGTAGGCGACGTTGCTAAACAGAAGATAGTTACAACATTGCCTCTCTAAATAAAATGTTATGCAGAGCCAATAGACAAAATGGCTTCAGTTTTGAGCATCATCATCTTCATGCGTGCAGCAGAGTTTGACGTGAGAACCCCTGGACGTTGGCTGGCGGTCTGCTAGTTCTTATCTAACCTCTGACCCTGGCATTTTAATTCCAGTATTAATTATCCGGAGGTGCATGTGTTGTGGTTATTCCTTAAGCAAAATATAGAAAATCAACACCATAATTTATTTACCGAGTGAATTATAATGAAGATATCAGCTTGGTAATAAAAATCAATACTTTGTTTTGTTTTGTTTTGTTGTTTTTTTCAGTGCATTTTAATGTTCAGAAATCATCATGTTTGAAGCGATATACATTTAGTAGTTGTACTAGGGATTTTCAAGTGAAACCCAACCAGATATCATTAGGGGTGATGCTATTTTAGCTGGGTTTCAGCTAGATCTTTCACATGTGACAGCTTTAATCCATTTTCTTAATATTCAATCTCTGGTAGACAAGTCTGCGCGAAGCAGTGTCTCAGCCAGCGGTCTCCCTAAAGAGGTCTGGCCACCAAGCCATCCAGTCCCAGTTTACTTCCTATTTGTGGTGCTAACCGATTGCTACAGGTACGTGGTTTAGCGGTTTGGCTGAGAAATGGCATTGGTGCCAGGTCAGTTCTGGTTGGCTTGGCCACTGCGAAATAGCGTACCAATCATGCAGATCTTAATCTGGACTCTGTATTTCTGTAAATTAAAATCCCTGGGCCAGACCACCATTTTTAAAAATTGCTTTATCACGTTCATGTGCAACATAAGTAGAATTTGGTTAACTTGAGGGGGTGTTCACTAGTTTTGGGGGCATTTTGTGTAAACGGGGTTAAATGAATGACTTTGGGCTTGCTTGTCTGACTAGTTGTGTTTTGATTACCTTTGCTTTCAGAAACAATAAGAAAAACAAGCAGGATTTGATCACAAACTTCAAACAAAGCGTTCACTATTATCTTAATGGTACACAGGATGGATTTCTAAAGTACAAGCCTCGAATAAAAAGTAAGTGCTAAAAATACATTCAAACATACATTTTTTTGTGTGTGTGTGTGTGTGTGTGTGTGTGATAGTATCATTGTTTTATGCATTGTGCTTTGGTTTGGCAGCTTTATTGGTCAACAGGCCAGGACAAAAATTCTTTGGCTGATTTTTTGGATGATAATTCAGATGGGCTCCGTTTTTGGAAACGTGGGTGGCTCCATCAAGTTAGCAGTTTGTTTGTGTGTGCTTTGATTTGCCTTAACGATGCTTTCAAAGTTCAGTATTTCATTACTTGCTTTCACTTGATGGGTGCTAATCCTGTTGTCAGTTAGTTGGTTTTATCAAAACTATGCTGGCCAGGTGGATAAAACTACAATTTTCACTATATTGTTACCTGGAGGTAATGCTTGCTTAATTGGCCATGGCATGTTCTTGCTGGAGCAGTGCATAATTATATAGATTGATCCTGGAAGATCTATATTATCTCATTGTTAGCTTGGGTGTGTGGCCGATATGCTTCGAGAGAAAGAGATGATGCCTGATGAAAAGATAAAGATGGATAAATGCTTGGACTATTTTTGTCTCTGTTGTAGTGCCTGGTCTGTCCAGGCAACCTGGTAGTTATCCAATTCAAAATGGACAGAACAGAATTCCAAGTAAGGAGCACACAGTTAATGCACTTCAGGTGAGTAAAATTTAAATGAAATAAAATAAGATACTTGTGCAATACATGTTTCCTATTCAAAGCAGAAGACTAGCAATCTACAATGTAGCTTGACCCTTTTCTGAAAATGTCTGAATCATTTTCATCTTTGCAATAATTTTAGGTTGTTTTTTTTAAATAGCTGTAGTATTATTGTTGATTCGTGATTAGAGGGAATTTTTGCTTCATTTATAATTTTCATACAATTGGTAACTTTCAGTTTTTACTTAAGTACAAATCAGTTTCATTTAGCAAATCTTTTGGCTATTGAAAATCAAGGTACCTATTTTATTTAACTCTTGAACACTGGACAGTGTCAATTTATACTTTAGCGTCTACAATGTTAAATACCTTTTGCAATAAATGACTCTTGCTTCTTTTTCCTGAAATGTTTTAGCTATAATCAGTTACTGCCAACAAGGTGTTCCAAGGTTGAAAATCCTCTCTATCTTTCTCTTTCCCTCCCTCTCTCTCATCCAAACAAATTGAACTGCAACATAGTAATTTCATAGTTGTGGATCTCACTTTTTCTTTCTTTCTTTTGAAAAAGTTTACTGTTAAAATGAGAATTGCTATGCAAAAAAGGACAACTGCATCAGTCAGTGATAATGTTTCAAATGTTGGTTGGTGCCAGTATGTGGAGACTTCCTTTTCTAATCCTGAATGACAAATGGATGGAGGAAAAAATTTTAAAGAAAAAAGAGAGTTGAAATTATGTTTTGTGTGTGTTTTAGGAATCTTCTGGGTATGGGGATAGCCAAGCTCCACAAATTGTTATTGACCCACCCAATCAAAATGCTTCCGGCGATCTGACAACCACCATTATTAGCTCTCAGCTCTCATCCCAGATGCAGTCCCTAAGATTAGATGGGGATATTTCTGGTGATTCTTCATCTACAGGTATGATTTTCATAGTGATAGAAAACAAATTGGCATTGTTCAACAAAATCTTTCTTCAACTTAACTGAATTTTTGGAATTTAGGTTAAAGAAAGAAGAGAGAAAAAAACAACCAACAGCAGCATTGTAATATATTTTAAAATATTTTATTCAAAGGAATATAAAAAAAAAAAATTGTTTTGATATAACTTTGTTTAGGAGGAAATTCAAGCCTTATTTGGCAAGCACAGAAATTGAAAGAGTTAACTGTAAACAGTACTTCATTGTATGCATTAGTGTCATTAAAAAGAACTAAAACAATCTATCTCTCTCTGCCTACAAACACAGACTTTGTGTGTTTTTAATTCATTTTTGGCTGTTACCTTATGGCTGAAGTTTAACTTGCTTTTTCAAAAAAAAAAAATAATGAATTAATCTCTGGGCTTTTGACAACCCTGCATTTATATTTAAAATATGTTTGAGGGGCAAGAGCTGTGTATTTAGACCGTTTTTGTTTGTGATCACTTACTAAGCTGATCTTTCAGTTAAAAGGCTTGGTTAAATAATGACCATTAATGAGAAAAACACAACTTTTTGTTTATGGAAAGGGAGGAGACTGTATCTGCTTCCTAACCTGCATCTTCCTCTTAACTTTCTTCTCAGGTGACTCATTAAAGAAAAACGACAGTTTAGTAAGGACCTCATCTTCCAGCAGCAGCAACATTTCCAGCCCAGATGGCAGCTGGGCATCAAAATTTCAGCAGGTGAGTAGGATCTGAGAATAACTAACCAACAGTTGTGGAGTAGGTGTTTACAGACAGCTGTGAACGTAGTCGTCATCTTTATAAAACCTATCAGATGCTTTTGTTGTTTTTTAATGACTTAAAGCGTTTGAGCATTGGATGAATAAAATAAATTTGTGACATTCTGCAGTCACCAAGCTGTAATAAGTAGCAGGCATGTGTTGTTATACATGGCAACGTTTTCAATGGATATGTGCAATATGGAATCCCTGGCAGTGGAATTGGCAGCGAAAGAAAACCAAACCAGATGAACATTAGTTTAATAACCTTCTCTCTCTCTCTCTCTCTTTAAATACTTCTGCTGTTGCAATTGCAATTATGTTTTAATTCTTGTGTTGTGGTAAACAGTAACAACAACAAAAAAAAATGCCCCAGAGTTTCATATACCATGTAAGAAACTTCTGGTTGTATGGAGATGGGAGTGCTTTTGTGTGAGCTACAATCTACCATGATGGAAAGACAGAATGAGTGTTTGTCAAAGGACATTTTAATTGTTGGATACACTGCTATTTTAAAAATCCTTGTACAAACAGGGCATACTGTTAATCGATGACTACTATTCAGAAGGATGGTGCTACATGTTGCACACCTCTCTTGTGTCCAAAGTCTGGAAGCAAAAACAAGGCATTTAACTTCTTCCTTGGGTGCCCCAGAGTTCTGATGTGAATGTCATTGTGCGCTTGTGAGAGCATTTAGATTGTCATCTGTGAGCAACCCATCCACATCCTGTCAATATGATGCAAATAAATAAATTTTATTTGTTTAAAACAAATATTTGGAGGAAATTACAAAAAAGGAAAATATGGTTTGGGTTGAGATAATTTTCTGCTTATAGTGTGAATATCCACCGTGAGCTTGTATTTGGGAAGAAGGGGCTTGTAACATTCTCGATAACTCTTGCACTTTCCAAAATCATCATTAAGCTTGACTTTTGGATATTTTCTTTTAACTTGTTGCTGTAATTCTTATTATTTTTAAAAAAACACTTAATCTATAATGTATTTTTTCTCTCACTCTGTTAAAATAATTAGTTTCTTAAGTTGTGTTTACCTCAGTTCTAGGAGTAATTATGATACTTAAATTGTTCACTTTGTCTTCTACTTTACAGCAGTCATTAAAGTATGGTAAACCGGGGGATTATTTAAATGATGTGGAAACCAAACTTCCTGCCATATCTCCAGAAATCATGCGCATTGCTAGTGAAAGGCACCAGAAAGGATTAATGACTCCCTGGGTTTATCAGCTTTTATCACAGGTAAGGTATGAAGAATCTCTTATAGCTCTACTGAAACATTCTCATTGCATTGCTACATAGAATCTATTAGATTCTTATCATCATCAAATATTTTAAGTTGAACATCTTAAAATTGATGTCATGCTGGAATATCTTTTTCATCATCATCATAGTTACCATCCTTGACTAGAAATCTTTTTTTCATTTTGCCCCTTTTAACTGGTGTTGGTGATTTCTTACAGGATAGTTTAAATATTATTTATTAGAAATGCAGATAAAATGTTTGAGTTAGGTTGTTTTTTTTTTTTTTTATTTAAAGCCCTTAGACATGTTAAGAAGTCGTATACACTGGCTGGCCACTTTAATGAGATTCAGATACTCTGTTAGACTTTGCCCTGACCTGAGCTGCAGATTACAAATTAGGTTGACCACATGATATGATGGATTCATATAGCACTATATGTGACTTAAATAAGCACGGTTTGAGGAAGATAAAAAAAAAAACAGCATTGAAAGGAGGCATAATGGTTGGTGCACATCTGGGTGCTATAGTAGCCAAGAGAATTTCATTTGTATGATGCTCCAATCATTGGTCATTTGCATTTATCAGCAATGGCAAAAAGTGAAAAAATGATCTGATGCAAGGAGAAAGGCATTTAGATAGGATACTAAAGTCCAACTGACAGACATTATTGCTGGGAAATGCATGCTCATCTCCAGCTGTACCTTGTGATGAGCATTGCAGCAAATGGACTATGTCAGTAGGAGACCATTACCAACACTACTAATCACAATTAGCAATATAAAAAGATGCCTATGTGGACTAAGGAGGACTGGGAAAAAACTGTGGTTTGACAAGTCATGTGTTTCACCTGTTTTTTGTACAGATGAGTAGACTAATTTAGAAAAAGCTGCACAAATTACTCAACTCCTCTTTATGGTCTCATGTATGTCTAGCCCCATGAGATGGAGTTGTGGTCCATGGAATGTTTTTTCTGGTATACCCTAGGACATCTGGTCTCTTTAAAGGGCAGAATGCATGCCTTATTTTCATTCCAGTGCATTCAAGATGTGTTTTGTGTACCTTGATGGGGATCACTACTTAGATGACAATTCTTATCTCCATGGCCAGCACAATTCCTGGATCTCAGTGCAATTGAGTATCTGTGGAATAAGCTTAAAAGACATTTTTTTTTTCATATTCTTTTGCTTACCTTGCTCTCTACATTGTACAATACCAATGACTATGTTGGGAAATATTCTTCAGGATACTTTCCAGCATCTTCTGGATTCTATGCCACTTATTGTTGCTGTTATTTGGGTAAAAGGTGGCCAGGCAGTGTATGCAGTCAGTTATCTCCCATGTTCCCCCAATAAGAAATTCATTAAAACAGTCATCTGGAGGCAAGGTGTGTTTAAGTGTATGCCTTAGATACTTTTCATCAGAGTTGATTTTGATAACTGCTTACACAAATGGTGGGATCATGATTTTATAAGGCTAGTCTTAATTTTAAAAAAAAATTTTTTTTTTCTTTGAAGTAATGCAAATGCAATAACAAAGGTTCATTTAGAACAGTGGTTCTCAACCAGGAGTAAATTTACCCCCAACCGCCTTGGGGCAAAAATTTACATGACAGGGGGTAAATATATCATACCTGCAAATTAAGTATTAATTCTGTAATACACCATATCTGGTCAGCCTGTATTAGAAAAATTATGGGTGTAGATTCTTGGGGGATGCATTCCCCTTTGATGTAGGATGTATTATCTACCATACCCCCTAAAATTCCTTTGTTTTTGATAATCAAATCTTATATTTTATCCCACAAAAATTTGTTCTGAAAAAAAAAAAACTCCTTTTATTGTTAAGATTTCATTTAACTTTGTTGTCTTTTGATTGTAAATATATTTCCCCGTCCCATCATTTCTGTGCCTCTATGCCGGCTATACATTTTTTTGCATGGGAGTAAGAGGGTAAATAGCAAAATACATCAAGCCAAAGGGGAAATGAGAGAGGAAGGGTTGAGAATCACTTATCTAGAATCTTGAATGGCTAACTAATCTTTTAAGTATGCCTATTTTCATTTTTGCTTTTGTTTTCCAGGGTGAGGTAAAGTTGTCTGTCTGTCTTGAAGATGACATCACCAGAGAATTACCATCATACATAGAACTCTACAAACCCATTCGACAAACAGTCTACTCAGTTCTCTTCAATCTCAACAAACTCAAAATCATTCATGAAAATCAGAACAAAGACAGAGGTAATAAATAACCTAAACTTCTACATACATGTATATAATGTATTATTTTATTAAGTAATACAATCACACCTCAATCATTGAAATTTCAAATATTTAGAAATTTATTTATCTGGGTTAAAATTATCCACGTGAAGATACAACTTTATTTAAAGAATCTTCGATCACTTGCTACAGGTGTTTAATCCACCCACCTACCATCTCATGTTACTGGTGTCAGGCAGCAAGATTTCTTCATGGCCAGAGTTCTTTTACACATTAACAGCATCTTTGCTTGTGGCAGAAATTATCTTGTTCAGTTGGTGGTATTAGTTGCCTGGCTTCATATATGGCAAGTGTAGCCTGAGTAGTACATTCTATAAAAAAAAAGGCCTCGATACTTTTGTTTGTTTTTTTTTTCCTGAATTTTGTTGTACCAAATTTCTACAGGTTATTTTACAATGGCATTGAGAAAATTAGCCTTTTGTTTTGGAGTGTGTGCATTTAAAACCATGGAAATCGGTTATCTTTAATAGTTTGGTTTATGTTTGAAGTATCTACAATTAAAAATGGCCCTGAAGTTGGTTACTGTTGACAATAATTTGTGCTAATATTTTGGGGAAATGAAATAGCAAAATATCTGCAAGTAAAAGTAAGTTCACTTAATGTGTCTAGGTATTGGTAGCGATTATTAAATATTAGACAGCTGCTTTAATTACTGAATGTGAGATAATTAATGTTAGCAGCATTTTTGATCAACCAGTCTGCGTGAATTTGTTGTAAAATATGCATAGTGCATCTGATCAAACTTTGCTGGATGATGAGTGATCAGAGATTTTGATGCTTGTGCTGAGATTTTGGCTATACCTATTGTGTTTTGGGTCAGGGTTTGTATATAAGATCAGTAATAGGAAAACTGAAACTTACTTTTTGTTGTATTCATGGTCCTAGGCTAGGAAAAGCCACAAAGTATAGATTTAAAAAATTTTTCTTTTAAATCTTGCAACTTTTTACGGTTTTGGGTCTGTCTCACAGACCTGAAACACACAAGGATTAAATGAATCTGCATTGCATTTACACAACACCTGACTTTCAAAGACAATCGAGGTGCTTAGATGGACTCAGCTTTGTGCTGTCTATCAGCAAGGTTTTGGTCCCCTTGTGCATAGGACCCTGATAGAGGGCCTAGAATGAGGATCAACTTCCCACTGTTTATCAGCTTAGCTAGGCACCCCCCCACTCCATCTACAAACTTCTGACCCATAGCTGTATTAATGCCCCTTAATTCAACACTAATACAGGAACGTGGAAAGGGTATGTCATGCGAAATAATAAGCATCGGCCTTTTGTTTGTTTATTTTTAAGTTAAGTGATAAACTGGTTTTCTGAAATTTCGCAGGCTATAGATTTATAAATGATTCTAAATAAAAAGGCAACTGCAAGCTTATTTCTTTTTAAATCCAAAGAATGATTTTGTGCAATAACCCTATTACCTGGCATCCTTTCTGTTAGCAGAGAAGATTAGTGTCAATGATGTGTCTACTGTTTGTAGTCGGCAGATTGTATATTGACTGTGGCCAGTCATTAAAACTAAACACTGTGAAATGTGTTTTCATGGAAAATCATGAAATCATCATGTTGAAATATTGAGTATTTTTACACAGACCCTTGAAAGTTTTTATGATTTCATGTATTTACGTTGGCAGCTGTAACCAGAGAAATATCTCATTTCATACTTAAGTCGGTTCATTTATTAATGCGTGTTTACATGTTGTTAGCTGTGAATGTTAGAAGATACGTGCATACATAAGTTTGTTTTTGTTTTAACTTTTATATTAGCGATTCCATAATTATGACTGTAAGTGTACACAGTATAAATATTTGTATCTGTGCACGTATTGTTTTTTTTTTTTTTTTAATGTTAGTTCTCTTTGTTTGTTCAGGTGAAGTGCCGCCAAAATCTTTTGAAGTCCATGTAAAGGAATGGGTCGTCCGTAAGAGTACAACTGGTCTCTCATATGAAACCATCATAGCTAAGCCTGTTGACTGGAAAACTCCGAGCATTGAACGCTTATGGCTGGGTCAGCAAGTAGATGACAAAAACAGGCGTCTCAGGGCCTTTCTCACCTGTTTAAAGAGTGACACTCCTCTGATGCTAAACACAAACTACGTACCTCAGCAGTTCTTGGTCATGTGCTGTGTTCTTCGGTTTGTGTTTCTTTGCATTTGTCCGTGTGTCCTAGAAACATTGAAATTCTTTGTATCCACTTGTGCGAATCTGTGCTATTTCATTCAGCGTGCAGGTAAAAAAAATACTGCCTCTTCTGGAGGGTGTGTTTGTTACTGAACAGAGACTGGTTTTGCCCATAAAGTTGTAGAAATCGGTAATTTGCTTGAAGCCATTTGTGTAGTTGGACAGCTTAGATGGCTGAGTAGGTGCTAACCGAAAAGCGGACACATCACCTGCTCTTTAGAATTTATTTATTTTTGTTTTTTGTCTGCTCCACTGCTTAGGATCATTTTGGCTGCTGCTTTTTATTTGTGGCCATCTAAATAAAAAGCCTCTTAATTAAGAATATTCATTGACTCGTGGCAGTAATTAACCAAATATTTCCTGGAAAATATCTTGAGTTTTAGTGTCAGCAAGGCTTTTAATCTTTGGACATGCCCCTTTTCCTTTATTTTGGGTGGGTGGGGGGAGAAATAAGCATTTTTTTAGTCCTTTCAGAGCCTCTCGTTAATCAGAAACATTTGTTATTTTTCAACTGAGGTTCTGTAAACCTTAAATTTTTTAAAATTTATTTATTTAGGAATGCATTTTGTTTTAATTATCCGTATAGCAGAAAGATATTGTCTGCACAGCTGTGGCCAGGTTCTGTCCTGAAACCTAAGTAAAGACAACAATTAAACTCGAGCAAAAATCCTCAGTTTTTAGAAACAAGTAATCCAACTTCCTCCATTGCATGCATTAGGGTGTTACCTGAAAATTTAAAAAAAAATGTTGCTAACAGAAAGTCGGGGATAGATAATTGTTATTCTGCTTTTGACAGGAGGAAACAAATTAAACGACTGGGGGGGAAGAAATGTTCTTTGGGGAGGGGGGTAGTTGTCATACTTTATTGGATTGGTGGTGAGATTGAACTCTTGTTTTCTTTTGCAAATTAAACAAACAAGCAAACTATTTAATGGCTCCTAGGAATTTGAACTGTTCAGCTGCTGCAGGCCAATGTTGTGGCTTGGATAACATTGTTGAAGAAAACCGTGGTAGGCTGAGGATTGTGGCCTGGTGAACTTGTTAAAACTGCCACTGATCTGTTAATAGCGGGGGTTTTTTGTACGAAAACTTGATAAAAGAGTTTTTGATCAGTTTACTGCTAAAATAAGGTTACAGGGAGGGATCAGCGAAACAGTTGAGACCATCATTAAGCTGGCCTTTATTATCGTTATTATTTTAAAAATTGCAAGACTTTGGTAGTAACTTGTGTAATGAACTGTGCTGTTTTTTTTTTTTTTTGTTTTTTGTACTCGTTTCAGATACATTCTGCAAGCCAGCAGGGTTCTTCAAAGGCAGGAATTAGATGCCTTCCTGGCAATGGCAGTCTCTCCTCTTCTCCATGACATTCAGATTATGCAGGATTTGAAGGTGAGTAAGGTGACCATCTGAAGTTGTTAACCGCGAAGACGTTCTCCAGATTTATTCACATCGATAGAACTGTTGGTTATTTATGGTACTGATAAGAGGGAAGAAAAAAACAGTATACTGTTGACCACGAATCATCTGATGATGACAGAACATGAATTCTAGGTGTACAAGCTGGTTGTGGAATTGAATAACGCTGCGTGGAGCATTAGCTAATGATGTAACTTGCTGATAAAGCTACAAAGGGTTCAGTGAGTGACAGATGCAACTGTAGCACCTTCACAGTCAGGAAATTTTCACCGTAAATGCCTTTATAGTTTGTTTGTTGTTTTTTTTTTTTTTTTTTAATGTTACAGCTACTGGCATCTGTCAGGTGAGTTGGTTAGATTCGACTCCATTAGTGAACAGGGCATTCCTTCACCGACACCACGTGATTTAGAGTTGGTGATGCTGGCATCAAAAAAAAAAAGTATCTTGCCTTTTATGAAGCAAAACTGGATTTGGATTCATCACTACATAGAACACACCACATGGCAGGCCTCGCATTTGCTCTCAATGGAATCTGTAGCTCGAAATGTTCTGACATACGGGTATCTCAGGCGAAAGCATATCATTGTTTACAGATCTTTACTAAATTGAGAACTCAAACAGTGTCAGCATATGGTGATAGTTATTTTTTTTTTTTAATTGATTGTTTTTGTGTGTGGTGTCTGTATCTTTATAGGCAATAGGAGAAATTGTTTCTGGATTTGTATTGGACTTTTTGTTAAAAATAGTCACTTAAATTTTTTCTCTCTCTATTTCCATTATTTTATTGCAAACTGGGAATTTTTGTATGGAATGAATGTATTTTTGGCTTAATTATTTCCTAATTTGAAAGAATTATATATAAAAAAAATGCTTGCTTTAAATTCTTGCATCAATATGTACATTTAGAATGTTCACTAGTTTTGTTTCTTTTTTAAAGCATTTTTGTTGAGTTACTTTAATCACTGTTTAAGATACATGCATACAACATTGTGACACGAGAGTGTATTAATGAGAACACTTTCTTCTATAAAATCAATTCATTTGAAACTATAAATTATATGTTCAGACTGAAAACAAACCTTTAAATGATAACTATTGTGCTTATTTTTAAAAGTTTTTGCATTTTTTTCCTGTAGCTTCCATCTATTAACAACAGAGGTGTTCATCTAGCAAACCTTTTTATGGCTGGAATTGAAACTGCAATTTTTGCTAATGATGTGTGCGGAGCTCCAATTCCATGGACGATGTGCTGTCCCTGGCTGTTCTTCGACGGGAAACTCTTCCACTTCAAACTTTTAAAGGCTAACAACAACACTCCACTGATCGACATGTGTGATGGTCAGGTAAGGACAGTCACTCCAGTGTTTCTCTACCAGCACCAGTAGTGTCTTAGGTGGATGTTAGTAATTTCTGTTTCATTTTGTTTATTTGGTTAATATTGTTTCGTGCTTCTGTTTAAGGTTGACCAGGTGTTGAAGGTGGAGCGTATGCGTCAGGCCATTATGGAAGGTTTGAAGGTGGAGTTTGCCAAGCCACCGTTACCGGCGGCTGCCCTTTATGCAAGCTATCCTTTCCCTCCCTACTCTAACCTCAACTACAGGCCAGGTGCTCCTCCGGTGCCACCAAATGTTCCTACGGGGCAACAGAAACCTCCAGGACGTGGGAGAGGGATTTTGGGTAAGCCATCACCGCCGAACCGTTTAATGGTGCTTTTAGACAAGCTGTTTGGCTGTTCAGTTTGGTTTCTGGCTCTTGACAATCGCTGTTTTTGTTATGCTAAACTTTTCTTCTCATTTTCATTATTGTTTAGAATTATTCGAGATCATCTGATAAACCATTGTATTATTATTAAATAGTGTTGGAATTACTGGTGATGAAAGTAGAAAAACAGATTTGGCTTCACATCCATTCTTTATCATCCCTTGATTAATAGAATTTATCTTGTATTAGTAAATTATTCTTTGATAGTCCAAAATATAAATAATAAATTAGTGTTGAAATTACTGGAGTTGTATATGTAGAATGTTCTCATTCTAATTTTATAGGCTAGTGTTGCTACACTAGGTTTTCTAGCTCAGTGTAAAGTAATTTGAAGATAAGACATAACCCAGCATATTGTCGTGGGCTGTGAGTCTGATGCTTTTAAGAAATACTTTCCTTCCATCCATTGGTTACATTGGGAAACAAATTTTAACTTCTTTTTTTGTTTCTTGCAATTTGATGGGTGTTTCCTATAGCATTTTTTACACCGATTCCAAATATGGTCATGGGATTGCGGTAGTACCCTTAGTTATTGAGAAAACTGGGTTTAAACATGAGAAGATTGAGTTTAAACATATAAGTAAATTACATTAAGAATTTATTATTATTGATTTAAAATTTCTTGGCAAGGGATTTCCATTTGTAGCTTACTTCAGGAGCATCTCTCATTAGTGTCCAGCAGTAATCGGCTAACATTGCAGGATCCCACCGGCCTTGATAGTGGTTTTCCATGGTCGAAATTTCCTGGTGAAATCTTTCACCATGCTCATCTCTTACATCTCCAAGGTTCTCTGGGAAGAAATCTAAATGAGATTGCATAAAATGGATCTTCAAGGATATATTGCATCCCATTTGTTTATAGGCCTCAATCATTTCATGCACTAGTTGTTCATAGTTTGGAGCCTTGATGCCTCCAAAAAATTAATGACGACATATTTTAGGGCATTCCATGCTGCTCTCCTTGTTTGTCCCTCATGAGTTCTCTAATTTGGGGACCAACAAAAATCCCTTCTTTTATCTTTGCCTCATTAATACAAAGAAACTTTTGCTTCAAATATTTGAATCTGTGTCCATCTATGTTCATTGCTTTCACAAAGTTCTTCATCAGTCCTAGTTTAATATAAAGTGGCAAGTATATTTTTTGGGGGTCCACCAATGGTTGATGAAAAACATTCTTTTGTCCTGGAACAATTTCACTAACAGGCCATTTTTGAACAGTGTAATGGGATTCTCTGGCTCTACTGTCCCATTCACATAGGAAACAGCAGAATTTAGTATATGCAAGCCCAAAAGTAATGCCAAAACTTTTAAATTGCCACATATGCGCCAGAGAAATTTGCTATAGTTTAATTGTTTAAGAATAGTCTTCACATTGTCATAGGGTTCTTTTATGTAGACGTAGGAATATGAATGGAGGGATATTTATTTCCATAATGCAACAAGACAGCTTTAAGGCTCAGTTTGGAAGCATCAATAAAAAGACGCCATTCTTCAGGGTTATATTCATGACCAAATGCTGCCATCAAACCATTAACATCATTGCAATAACAGAACCCCTCATCAAAGGAAAATAACTTGACTAAATCTTTTTGACAAGTATGGAAAACATATGTGTTTGTATCTTTTTCCAATAAATTCCATTCCTGCAACCTGGATCCCAAAAGTTTCAGCTTTTTTTCTTTGGTAAATTTAAATCCCTCACAAGATCATTCAACGTACTCTGTGTAATGAATTGCGGTTCTTTTGATTCTGGAGGCTTGTAGTCTGCGTCAGTATCTTCTTGAACATTCATTAGCTTGTCGACTTCAGTTTCTTCGTCCAATGTCCAAGTCTTTGGAGTAGTTGGAACAGGAATACTTTCGCTGTGACATAATGGTCGAATGGCTGATGCAAGGTTTGGATATTGAATTTGTTTTGTCTTTAGCAGATAAACCTGAAATATTTGTGAGGCAAAAATAGCAATCTTTAACATGGTCTTGCAGTTCTCTCCAAATCATTGGCACTCCAAATGACATGGACCTGTGTGTTCCTTTGAGCCATGCCCAAAGGTTAACTGCACAGGAGGCGCAGCAAATATGTGGTGCCCACGCTTTGTCCTGATCGCCTATCTTGCATCCAAAATAAAGTTCGTGGGCCTTCTTTACAGGTGCAGCCATTGTTGTTCTTTGAGATTTCATGGTCATTTATCCACACATGTAACAGAAGCAATCTGTTGGATTAAAACACTGGATTCATATTTTTAAAGAATTAACTAAAAAAAATTTATCTGAAAAAGAAAAAGAAAATACATAAGTAATGGCATTATCATAACATGTATAAGAAACATAACATAAGCTCAATATATGCTCTGTTATGGGAAAATATACTAAAAATTTTTAAAAAAAAACTCCATTTCTCAACAAAAAAAAAACTATGGGTGATAGAAAAATTCTGAAACCATATTTGGGATCGGCATTAAAGGTTCTACTAGGACCACCCATAAATAACAGAAGCAAAAGAAACCTTGTTCCTCAGTGTCATTGATGTCTGCAGGTTGCCCGTCTAATTCACAAGAGAATAGGTAGAATTTACCAGCACGTTGTTGTAGCCTTTAACTGTGTAGTAATCACACAAATGGCAGTGAGGTGTGTGCACAAAGAAAAATTTTTTTGAAAATGGACATTGCATCTGTTAAGTAAAAACAATAATTTAAAAGGTATTTTTATTTATTTATTTAATATTTTTGTTTCACCCATTAGGTCGCTCCCCAGTGGACGCCAGAGGAGGTCAACTGGAAATAGCTGGAGTTGTTGTTGGTAGCTGGGGACCAAATCTTCATGGTGCATCAAGAGGGCGAACATCGAACTTGTCCCCTCAGGTAATGTCTGTGGGTGGACCAGGTAAAAGGTGAGTGATTGATTAGACGACCATTGGGCAGATAGCTTGCCACGGTGGCTAGCAGTTCGTATTCGGAATGTTTTTTGGGGGGGTGGGGGAGCAAAAGTGAAATAAAATGAAGTATGTCAGCTGCGCTGCTGTTGCCACAGTGGTGATGTTGAAAAATTGTGGGGCTTTGTGCTTTGGTTCAGAATCTGATGCTGGTGGTTGGAATTAGCGACAGCCATAAGCAAAGGCCGAAAAGAGCATCATTCCTACACTTAGTGTGATGTTCAACAAAGGTGGAAGACAACTGGCAGTTCAGCTAAATGTTTTGTTTTGTTTTTTAAATTATTATTATTATTATTATTTGTTGCCCATGCCCCTGAACAAATTGTTTATTTAACTCTTGTTTCACATAGAAAAAATAAATGTATGGCATTTCACTTCAGGCTCTCTGATTGCTGGTATCTGTGCATTAGTCTTCTGTCTGTCTGTCGTGCTGGTCACCTGAGCAGTTAGACATTCAGTTATTGGTAATTTTGATTCATAAGGCAGATATACTGCTGAGCTGCTATAGAAAATTGTGTTCCTGTTCTAGTCTGCGTGAGCTATCATCGTAACGGTATAATGTTTTTGTTAATTTTATTTCCTTTTTTTTTTTTTTTTTAAATTTTAAAGACCGCCGCGTGGTGTGGTGTCAACAAGAGCAATCAGGGGAAAGCCATCTCCTATGTTTGGTATGGGCCGAGGACTGAAGCCACCAATGGGGTACATGGTGAGTACTCGGTAAAATGAACACTCAGATTGGTTATAAAAGGAATTGTGATCCATTTTATAAGTAAATACTTTTTTTTTTTTTTTTTCATTCTAAAATCAAATATCTTACTTTAAAAAAAAAATCTCTGAGTAGAGGCTTGGACTTAATTTGATTGGTCTTGATGTCATGAGGCAGGCCAGTCATTACAATCAAGAGTATTTTCAGTTGGTCTGCAGGCTTATTTGGTGTTATTAAATCACCAGAAAGCCGACTCCTTAAGTTTGTCGGTGGTCATAATGAGAGTGAAAGCATTTTTTCACTATTATTATTGTTGTTGGTGGTGGTTGGTTGGCTGGCTGGCTGGTGGGCCCAAGTTAGAGTCCCAGATAGGATCTGTTCAGTTTACTGCCTGGCTTCACTAGCTGGTCGTGTTGGTTCCTTCCCATGTCTGAAAATGAAGAGTTCTAGCAGGGATTTCTTCTGGTGCATTATAGGCAATTTCTCCAGTATGCAGAGGTTCTCCCTGTAGTTGAGACTGGTGTACACAGCACGATGGCGATGACGACGGCTATTAAACTGCTGATAGCTTACTGTAGAAAGAGAGCATTTCAAATTGGGCAGAAGCTGAAGCCCATTTCCTGGCAGAGTCTGCGCGGTTCTGACTAAATAAGGTCAGCATTTTACACGTTTCTGGTATATACGGCAGCACTGTTTTTGGTACAATTTATGTTGAGTTAAAAAGTTTAATATGGATTTTAAGCAAAACTATGACAGGTTCTTTATCTTGTCCATGCTTTATGAAGCATGTTTCGTGTTGTTTTCATATTCTCAATTCCTAGAGTGGTTATGTTTGAACTAAGTTGTTCATTCTGCCTTTAGAAACTGAAAACTTTCTGACAACTTGCAGGTTTGAGTACTGTTTTCCTAGAAGCCAGATGCAACCCTGGACTACACAGTTATGTAAATCCGCTTCTCTTTCTTTGCTTTTCCCACTCCAAAAAAAGGGGGAGTTTTTTAAAATATATATATATATATATTGGTTTATATTTGAATAGCATGAATTTTTGTTTCTTTTGTAATTATCAAATATTGATGCTGCTTAGTTATTCCATTAATCAGATATGGAAAGAAGTAAAGATTTTGTCAGCTACAGCATCAGCGAAAACTGGACTTCTGTGGAAGATGCAAAATGTAGAATTAGAAATTTTTTTTTTTACCTTTTGTTGGTCAGTCACTATTACATGTGATCAGGACAATACTGCTAGTTCTACAGAATCTAATGGCACCAGTTCTGCTTGGTTTTCAGGGGAGTGAAAATAGCCAATGAATTGATCTGCAGTGAGTTGGGTTTGGGGAGCAGATGTGCAACCTACTGGCCTGTGGTGGCAAATGTCTTAAGATCTATCATTTGGGGTTCAGTTTATTTTGGCAAACCTGTAGAATGGCTTTTTTCTCGCTCTTCTATATCAGTCTTTTGGCATTTACTTTTCTCTGGGAGCCTTAATCCCACAGATACACATGTGCACTTAAACAGGGTTGTTTTATTAGGGCCTACCCATCTTTTTTTCTGAAGATGTAAGTACCAGGGCTAGCGAGGCATAGGAATGGCAACAAGCAGCCTCACCAGGTATAACTACAGCTGTAAACAATGTGGAACGTGGAAGAAGGCTGAGTTTGTATGTGGCACATCTTTTTCTGCAACACTACTTTGTGGTGAAAGAGAGAACAGATTCTCCATCCAGGGTTGAGCAGAGTGGCTGGGAAACTCCATACTGACCTAAGGTGCATATAATCTGAAAGAGCACCATAAAACCATTCTCTCGTATGTTTGGTAAATATTGTTTGTTTGTTTGTTGTTGTTGTTTTTTAAGTATTAAATATGGCACTAATATTTTGCTTTATACACAAAATAATTATTATGAGTGCCAAAAACAGATTACAATAAGTCTTGATGGTGGAACAATTCTGTCTGTCTGTAGCACGATCAACGTGGTTTCACGAGAGGAAGAGGTTTCCGTGGAGCAAGACGGCCTCCCCTAAGGATGAGAGGACGGCCTGGGAGGCCCAGGGGTGGAAGAACAATAGGATCAGTTGCCATAGGAAGAGGCTGCACAGTGGAAACAACAGGAGAGTGAGTAGTGAATAAATTTTTAAAAAAAATAATTTTCGTTTTTAAATCATCTTATAATATTGAAAACAAATTCATTCAGTCGTTAGCATTTTTCTCTTTGTTTTTTTAAAACTGTGAAGGAAGGGTTAATCTTTCTGTATGGATTGATTTAAAAGACCAAAATAAAATTAATACTGTGCAATTTTGTATTAAAAATGTTATCCAAATTTCTTACAATTCATTCAATCTTCTCTCTATCCAGTTCTGGTGCCGCAGTAGTGTCTGTAACACAGTTCCTATCTGGACCGGACAGCACTGGTGACAATGCTGGGATTTTTTCCAATGCAGAAGACTCTACTCAGAGTGCAATAAACCAGGCTTCATTGCAAGTAATTTTAAAACAGGAAGACATTGATAACCCAGAGATCAGGGCTGAGCAGACACTCAGCAGCTCTGAAACTACTGGGATTGCATAAGGTGCAAAATGGGACATTTTACTGATGATTCCTGACTTTTCACACACATGCACACACAGAGATAAAGCATGCATGTGTACTTAAAAATGTTGATATTTTCACAGTTTCTGAACCATGATTTTCATTCTCCTGGTTTTTGTATATTTTTTTTTCAAATTAAAAAAGTATTTCATTGTATGGCAAATAATTTTATTAATAGTAAAATAACAAATCCTTATAAAACTCTCTCTCTCTCTCTCTCTCTCTCTCATCATTTTTGGAACATATGTATATATAAATAATCTGCTGAATTCAGAATGGATTTTGTTAAAAATGAATTTACATTACAATTTTTGACTGGCCTACTGTAAATATGCAGGTATAGAAATTTTATTTGTAAAAGTAAAATCTTCCTGGCACTATTATAAAATAAATACAAATTTAGTTTTACTGACAAGCTTTTGTTAGAAATTCAAATGTAAGTTGTGTTATCGATTTGTTTCAATGGACTGTTTTTGATATTACAGTATGAATTTTTTTATATGGAATATCGTGTTTACTGATGTAATGGCTCTAGCTCAGCTATTTTAAGGTATCCTTTTAAATTCAAAATTTGTATTAAGGAAGATAACACATGCATGCATGATTGTCTTCCTTTGTTTAAAAATTTGGAATTAAAAGGAAAAAAAAGAGAAGAAAACTCTTAATTGCTGATGCTACTGTTTCCATTATTATTATTTAAACATTATTGCTTGGGCTTTTCACTAAATATTTGGCAATCACAAAGATTTACTTGTAGCTGTTTCCCCATCAGCAGGTCAAACATGGTTAGAGATTAAACTAGCACTGACTAAAACAACTTCACCAAACTAGTCTGGTGGTTAAATGGCCAGTTAGTCAGTCGGGCTTTATCCCTTCCCAAGTCTGTAGCGATATTTTTAATTGTTTTAAGGGATTCAGCTTATGCCTTTAATTTATCTGGAAGAATTCCTGAATGTTTACTTTGAGATGTCAAACTGCTTTATCTCTATGGAGGTGATGCATTCAATCCCCCAACCTAAGCTAAAGCAGATTATGTTGATCGGTTTAATTAATGCGCCATACTGACCTTCCAGCATCCACAGAAACTGTGAAACTATCAACAGTTCATCTGTCTATCTTAGTTACCAACAGCACATGCTCTAAGCCAAAGAAGAATTAAATTTTTATTGTATTATTGGTACCAGCTTTCTTTCCCATAGTCATGTCAACAGCAGGTCACTTGTTTTTTATTATTATTCCTTCTTTTTTTTTTTCCTGATACCCTTTAAAGGGGATCATGTGGCCCTGTTGGGAATGATAGTGCAGTGTACACAGTTTTAACCTGTGCATTACACAGGGTACACTGCACTACCTCCCTCCCCCCCCCTTCTTGTCAGTGTACCGTTAAGACTGGGTGGAAACTTGTGCTGTCTGATTTGCATTTAAATGTTTTTCTTTTTGACTCGCTAACAGTTTAAATACATGCATATGTACATGCTCATACATATAACTGGTGTGTGTGTGTGTGTGTTATCTGCCAGTGGAATCATTGTTGATTCAGGCCTACGTAAGTATGGCTGAAGTTGATTTATTTTTGACTGCATTTTATACAGAGAAATGTATTATTTTTGTACATTTCATATTTGTTTGTTTTTTTTTTGTACAATGATGGCAGTTTGTTTTTTTTTTTTTGTTGTTTTTTTTTTTGTTTTTGTTTTTTTTTTTTTTTGTGCAGGAAAGGCTAGTTTTACAGTAGCACGGAAAACGATGGGCTGTGGAACACGGCCATGTCGAGTGGTGATAATGAGACTTGGCCATCACTGAGAGCTTTCGCTGCAAGGACAGTCATCACCAGTCACCTAATCATCGGTTCCATTCACATTCTCTCAGAACCTGCATAGAACAGGGCTCTTGCTTCAAATACGGTTTTACTTTATCTCTCCCCCCCCCATTAACCCTAACAAAATTTCTTGAACAGCCCTAATTTGCTTCCTCTTCTCAGCCCCCACTTTCTTTCTTTCTTTTCAGTGTTCCCCCTCTTTTTTAAAAAAAAAATATATAGTTCCATATTTTTTCTCCCCCTTCTGCATTTGAGGCATATGTTCTTTACTATATCCTAACCTCTGTTTGACAACCAACACAGGGAAAAACTATATAGTAATAGTACTCTCAAAATTACTTTATTTTTAACCGGTCTTTACTACACATCTAGATCTCTCTCTTTCTCTCTCTCTCTCTCTCTCTCTCCCGATGTGACCTCTTCGTCATTTGCTGTCCTTTTTAAGTAAACCACCATTTGAAGTAGAAAGTAGGAAAAAGGTTGTCTTCTATTATTATCAAGTCTCGTTAGCACTACTTGGTAGGGAAGGAAAGACAAGGACACTGTCCACAGATTTAAGACTGACCGGACAGACGAGACCAGCACCATCTGATTCAACTTAAGGAAAACAATAACAAAAGAGAAGACTTTCCACTTGACTGATCATAAAGACTGGAGAACAAAAACACACTCACTGCTTTGTTTTACTTCATTAACTCTGCAGCTTTCTCTTTTGTCACTCTTGATACACTTTGGTTACAACAGAAGTTGCTTTGTTTTTTTGTTTGTTTTTTAACTTGCCATTAAATTCTGGTGATGATGAAAACTGTTCCAGATTTTTAAAAATACATAAAACAAATATGAGATGGTAATAGTTTACTTACATTATGTGAGGTGAGTGACTTTATTATTTTTTTTTAAAACTATTTTGTAAAAAAGAAAAAAATAAATAAATAAACAACTGGCAGGTTTTTAAGTAATAATAATAATAATGATAATACGTTTTCGTTTATTTTGCTGTTATTTTATTATACTATTATTAGTACTGTTATTCTTTTTTAATATAAGGCAATAGACCTTACCGCGGTCTTGCAGCGGTGTCCAACACCAAACAACAACAGAACTGATTTTAACTATGACATTGTCCTCTTTCGGGACGCTCCTGGCACAGAATTTTTCTGTAGGTTTCATTTACAAACCGAAGAAGACAGGATTTTTTTAACGCTTGAATAGACCAAACTGAAACGTGGCTCGCCGACTCTGTTCGCGGCCACCCTATGGCCGGCGTCAAGCTGCCATATTGGAATTCCCCCGTTTAAAAAAAAAAAAAAAAAGTATAAGAAGATGCTGGCTTTGACCAGCAGATACTTTCTTGGATTGATTAAAAGGTATATTAAAAAAAAAAAAAACAATTTTTTTTTGACGCTGTAAAATATAAACTGGAGAATCTGGGCTGAAACTCGGTGCTGCTTGGCAGCCACCAAAAAAAAACAAAAACAAAAAGGTGAATCCACTCCCCTTACATTTAAAAAAAAAGGAGAGATGTTTTTTTTTTTTTTTTCAGAGTTTTAAGAAAAGTGTTAGCCCATAATTTTGAAAATATAGTAAAATTTGAAATTTTTTTTTTTCTTTTTTATTTCAAAACTGTTTCAACTGTATTCCTATAAATATTTTGGTATTTGTTGTGCCCTGAGGCAATGATGATAATGACGAGATAATTTTCAAAAGATAAATAATTCCAACAGATCAGGATTTTAAAAAAAAGGATACACACATATATAACACACGCATATATATATATCTGTTGAGTTTATCTCTGAGCTGCTGTTTGTTGTAGCTTGCCAGCAGTGGCGTCTTCATCGATAACAGCAGCAGACATTTTTACTTCAAACAATTTAGTAGTTTGTAATAATGTAAGGAGAACCTTAGTATGTGGTTCATTGTGCAACTGTTTTATCTACAAAATAAATTAAAAGGCTGGTGAGGTGACCCCCCCCCCTTCTTTTCTTTTTTTTTCTCGCCCTCTTTAAAGATAAATTACTCGCTGGCAGTTTAACAGGAATATGTTTCTGGCTTGGTTTTTGGTTAAAGAACAAACGGAACAAGAGCCGGTTGGGTTTTACTAGGAACATATTGACTAGGTAAGTAAATGCGATAAATGTTAACGGTGACACGAAAAATCTCGAGCTGTTTATGGATGTTTTTGATTGGGTCATTCTCAGAATCTGTCAGATTTTCTTTTCTTTTTTTTTAAAAAAAACAAACCACGTTTTAAATAAACCGCAATTCTGGTTCGGTTGGTGTTCCGAGTTGCTATGGGAAGTTAAGGATTGTCCACTTCACCAGTCTTGTTTGCTTTTCTTTGTGTGAGTTGTAATGATTTCATGTCTAAAGCTTGCTTATTCTAAGACCTAGTGAAAGTATTTAGCCTACTATTACATGAAGTTTATAACCAGAAACCTAGAGAGCGTTTATATTTTCTTTTTCTTTAGTTTGTTTACATAACCCTAAGTAATAGGCTTTGCATGTATTACTGAAACGGTAGCTTACTATTGAATATATTGGGAGTTGTCTGAAGTTTGTTTGTTTTTTTTTTATAAAAAAATTTGAATTAATTGAAGAATAATGTAATTTAAATGCATACTGAGTCCTTGAAAATATTAATTTAAAACTTTTTCCCTTTTTTTAGTTTAGATGCAAAAAAAAAAAAAAATTTTTTTTTTTCCAAAAAACAAATATTACCTGAGGAATATAATCCATTATCTAGCACAGATTTTCAGGTGTAATTTGCCAAATTTTCTCTCTTTTTTGCTATATATCTTTTTTTCTTTTTTCTTTTTTTCCTCTTCTCCAGCATATGTTCTGACAGAGGCTGGGTGGCTTTTAGTTTTAGTGAACATTCTTGATGTTTAAACCGTATAGCAGTTTAGAAAATGTCCAGTTGTTTCTTATTTGGCTTTCAAAGTGCATTTTTTTTTCCCCCTCTAACCCTCCCACCTAGAAAAAACCTGCCACCAATGGGAGGGCAGGGGCCCTTTAGTATGGGGAGATTTCCTTGACTGGAATTGCATCCAGGTTTTCTGTCTAGAGCATATTTCATGTACTATCTAACAATTTGAATGGTTAATCACTGTACGTTGAGGAGGGCTAGCCCAGTGGTCAAAGCTCGCAGTGGTATGGTTTGTCGTTATTTCAATAAATGTTGTTTTGTGGAATCTAGACTTTGTTGTTTCCTTTTTTAAGACAACTCGATTCCTAAAGATAAAACCAGATGCCTGCATGTAGAACAGTTCTCTCACCTCCAGGAAATCAAGGAGTTTTAACTGACCTGTAAAAATTCCAGATTGTTTTGCTACAAGAATTCTCGTCGGACACCTGTTCTGACTTTTCAGGGTGTTCGATGTCTAATTTTTTATTAAAGAAATGACAATCTATAAATGATCATAGACCACCACTGATCCTAATAAAAACTTATACGTGCCTTGGTATTGACCTTGTCCAGCTGATCGATAGACTGTGGGTGGACTTGATTACCCCAGATACACCTCCCTGGGATTTCCCAAACACGGTGAGTTGGATTTAAGTCCAGAGGTTGTGCAGGTCACACCGTGTAAGTGATTTTGTGGACCTGAAACGCAGCATCGACAATGTGGGTAGATGTTGTCATTCATAAAGATTTAAGTTTGGTGGTTGTAGAGAGGACAGAAGGTGTCATGGTACCCCTCCTAATGACAGTGAGATCAGTTCAGCCAAGTTGAATGCCAGCCCCATCAAATTGACCATGCTTAATGGCATAGCAAATGGTTTTTCAGCTTGACTTCAGATTCTAGCCCAGCCATCATTGATATCTAGACAAGGATTTGTACTTGTTAATGGTAAAAACAGTGCTAATGGTCCTATGATTAATTGGTTTTGGGATCATTTTTGAGATCATGCTGTTGAAAAACAGCTTATTCTGGCAGTGGTGATAAGATGATCCTCACGGAGGGTTACCACCCACAGGCAGCCAGAACAGTCACCATGAACCCCTGTCTGATGGTACCTTCTTACTGCCCAAGAAATGATTTTGAATGTTGTGCTTGGAAGCAAAAGCATCATCCCTGTTTGGACCATTTTGATGGCTTCCACTTTCCTAAACTAACTGACACCATGTGCAAAGATGTATGCATATTAAGCGGGAGAAATCTGCGTAGTTTCCAAGGTTGCTCTCAATTGTGTAGAAGATTGTAACATCACATTTTGTACGTGTGATGTCATGTTTAGATTTCTTTCTATAATATGAACATGCTTGAACAATGTGCTATATGTGCACTGCAAGCTTGCAAACTCTTGTTGCTGCTGCTTTTTTTTTTTTTTGAGTATATTTAATTTTTAAAAAAAAATGATAACAACACGGTTTGGTAATTACCAGTTTTTTCTATACATGTGCAAAAAAAGAAACTGCAGTATTTATTTACATTAATGGTGGGATTGTGCAACTAAAGCTCAAAAAATTGTTTGAGTGGAAATTTTAAGTATTCTGAATATTGTATCCTGATGATATTTTTTGATTAACTTTTATTAAATAAGAAAAACAACAGTTCCTTTTAATCATGCTATGCAAATTTTATACAAGACAATTGAGCTAATGTGCATATTGTTAACTATGAAAGCAAGAGTCATGCAGTCTTTGATTTAATCCTTTCCCCATTAACCAGCTTGGCACTGACCACTTCTGCATACAGAAGGATGCTGATCTGAACACCATTTTCCTGCATAAGTGATTTTACTAATAGATGTGTGTTACTTAGTTGATTTATTTACTTAATACATGATGGAATCCAACAATGAATTCATTCATTCTGGTGATTGGAGGTGTCAAGTATTCATATATCTAATTTCACTTAGTTGGTCAAAAAACAACAGCGATGAGGAGAGCAAGGTCATGGAGTACATTTCAAGCCACCTGTGGCGGTAAGCATAACTATAATTCTTTGGCATCCATTAAGGATTACTGGAAGACAATGTGCCAGAAATAATGGAGGAGGAGATTCAAGAAACTGATTCAGTATCAGCACCTCTGTGCCAACAATTGAGTGCTTTTCCTTTTGTTTTCTGGACATTTCCTTACTTGTAGTCCTTGATCTACGTTACATTCTTGAAAACGTGAGTGTAAATTGAAAATGTTTCTCATAATGTTAAAAAACATGATGTGTCCCTGGGTGGTATTTTTCAGTCATCCTAAGCTAACTAAACACAAAATCATACAGAACCTAACTAAATAAATGAAGACCATACACTTTGTTTAAACTGTACTTGCCAAAAATAGTGGGGTGAGGATTGGAGCGGTTACTGAGGTGTTGAGGCACAGCTGTCTGCTGCTTTATCTGGTACTTTGCCAGGTTTCTCGAGGCATAAAGAAAGTAAGAAGAATGGTTTGGACAGCTTGCTGCTTTTCCTGGTATAGCAATGCAGGGTGTCCTCAATTATACATCTACAATTGATGCTGCACCTCCATACTGGGGGGGGTTGTCCCTAAATACAATGAGCCCTTGCTCAATGTGGTTGAAAGCCTCAGAGAGCAGTTTCTTTGTAAGTTCTTTTTGTGGAGGTGTCAGGTTCTCATCTTTTGCCTGCTCTCTTGACCTTTGTTGCTCTAGCTGCATTAAGTCTTCATTAGTAAGATCTTCCCCATGAGATGCCAACCCCCTGAATATGCATCTGGATATTGGGCTTGTTTACAAACCTTTGGAAGCTGTGGACACATTCAGGCCAGATCTTCTGAACCCCATTCATTGTTGCAGGGGTTATTTCATCCCATGAGGCACCTGTGTTAAGCTCTCCAAAACTCCCACAGTGGACTTGTCCTCATCTGCCTCCAAGACTAGCTGACTCATGGTGCTCTGCAGGAGTGCAGTGATAATGCCCTGATCCATGGGCCGAAATGTGGTCAGCCACGTCCTTGATGTTCAAAGGGTGACCTGGAGCACTATTGAGGAAAGGCTCTGTTATCAAGGTGGTGGTTGCTAGCACTGTTTTATGAAGTAGCTGGTGATCCAATCCTGGAACAGCCCAGTTATCCAGGCTTTAGGGCTAGAGCGTCATACCACAGGGAGATTAGCTCTAGAGAAACTCTTCATAGCTCTTGGATTTTTTGGGTGGTATACCAAGAGAGGTTGCAGTCTCCCTCAGCATTACCTCCAAGGAGAAAAATCCAGTGATCCTTTGAGATAGATAAGTATGTCCGTAACAACATCCTCTAAAAAAATAGTCCAGTTTCCACACTGAAAACTTGCTTGGCCGAATAGCAACTTTCCTTGATGATAGCTTTTAGTTCGTCTGGGAAATTGTCTGCGCTTACTGCCTTTCTAGTCATGAATGTTGTGCAGGTTGGCCCACTCTTAAAGTGCTCCAGTCAACCATGGCTTGCCTTGAGACTTTCTCGAACACTTGAACTTCCCTCACTTTAGGGGAGGCTACCAGTATTTTGATTACTGAACTGTGCCCAGATGAACCTGAATAATCAGGTTGGTCGGTTGGTCAGGACTAATGGACTTTATTGCTAGAAATGTTTGGGAAAATTGTAATCAGTGATGCTGTGGAGAAATCTACCAAATCCATTCAAACTAGTGAAACAAAGTAAACCTTAAGTATGTAAGTAGATCTCTCGTCAGTGATCCAATGAAAGTATTTAAACAAAAAAATTGCTGGCCAACATTTCTCTCATTTGTGGTAAATTGCTGCCACCAATCTCCCCATTTATCCTATAAGTAACTGTAGACCGATGATGATACTCATTAGATTTCCTTCCCCTCTTTCTCAACTTACTCTATTATGTGCATGTTTGCTGAACGTTTTCACAGAGTGAACTCGGTACTTTCTACCTTTTGAAAAGAATCACAGGTGCTTGCTGGTGTGGAAAGTCCACCTGGTACAGTTTATAATTCAGGAGAAAATGAATCCACACAAAGGGAGCTGGTACGTTCAGTCATTTTATTTCTTAAAAAATAGAAATCCCAATGTACTTTATTAAACTGTAATTTCTGAAAAACACCTCTTTTTGAAAACTAGAGAGACAACATTATGTCCTGTCTTTCCTCCAAATTGCATGGTTGGTGTTGGAATAACTTCCTGTAAGGAGAAATCTGAAAGAGAGAGGAGAAATCTGGGCATCAACTGTATGGGAATTTTTTAACTTTTGTTCATCCCTATAAAGTCAGTGGAGTCCAGAATCAGTTTTACTTTTCCATTGTAATTTAATCTATCTGTTAAAAACTATTTTTTTTTAAGATAGTAAATACAAAACATTTCTTGGTGAAGGAGTCAGCGCATGATAATTATCTGCTACGCAGACCATCTCTTTCAAAAGAACGGAAAAGTGACATTATATCGTTTTGTTTCATTTGAATATATTAAGCAAGTTTTAGATTTAAGGCTGTCCACTCAAACATTGTTTTCAGTATAGCATACAGTAAGCTGAACTTACCTTTACTGAAATGATCTAGTAGTTGTGTCTTAGTCCAGTTACATGATGTCAATATGAATAAGCCAGAATCATCCATAATCCTTTTAATAGTTCTTTTATATGTTGCTTTTGCTTTTTGAAAATCCATCACCAGGGATACAGCATCATAGGTACCCTTGTCTAGACAGAGTTGATATTGCTGTCTCAAGCATTTTGGGCTGTCATGTTGGTCGCTAAGAATGTCTCCACACTGAAGTTAGACAATGAATTGATTTTAATCATCTGTACCGATTTTTTTTCCCTCAATCAAAGGTCTGTCTCCTACTGCTTTTATCAGTAATATTTGGGCAGGTCATGACTAGAAAACTTTTGAAAATGCTTCTGCCTGAGGCAACTTGCAAATGAGTTGATAAATCTTACTGCCCATGAAGATGATGCTTATCTATTAAAAGATTAAGTAGATTTTTAGTTTATTTACTAAGCGGAAGTTACTCTGTTTCTTAAGAAAATTAAAAATAATGCTGTCTTTAGAAAAATGGCTTAGTTTCTACTAAATAACTAGCTAAAGAAAAAGAGGGACTCTCTTCTACGAAGATATGAAAACCTAACAAATAAGTTCTGTTTTCAAGAGACTAATAATGTGAATTATGACCATGACATTTTATGCCAATTAATGTTCTCTCGATTCTGATCTGAGTCTCCAATTTTAGGAAGTAGTAGTTGGGGGACACTGGGCCGGTGATTTGGTGCTGATCATGCACTGGAAAAAAAGGGGGGGAGCTAGAATCGTTCAGCATTTAAAAAAATAGACACTGTTTATCTGTATCTGAAGATTTTATCTGTTTAATTAACCTTAGCCCATGGCCTGATTTTTGTTGAAGCCACAGGCCTGAAACCTCTAGAAAAACGCTTTAGTTGGTGGCTTTTTTTTCTGTTTTAAGGATCTGATCAAGAAAAAAGAAAAAATAAACAGCAGCAAACGGTGCCTGTCATAAATCAGTCAAGATAACAAAATAAACCACAGGTTTACTGCTGATGACAGGACCACAGAATTCCAGATGCAGGTTAATCTGTTTCAAAAAGAAGAAAGATTGAGTTATTTATGAGTCTTCCAAAGTAGGTGGTGGAGGAAAAATATTTTAAAGAATCTTGGATCGGCAATATCCTAAATTGTATGTTAACATTTTATTTTCTATTTATTTAGTTGTAACAAAGGAATAATTAAGTACTTAAGTTTGCAAGGTGTGAAAGGACAGATCTTTTTTAAATGCAGAGACTAGTATTCTGAATGCCAAACTGATTCAAACACGGCAGTGCTACTTTATAGTAATCAAACAACAAAACGATTTTATCCAATTAGAAGCTGTTATTTGTTAATGAGGGCTTTGTTCCATGAGAACTCATATCAACAATTCTGATGGATTCTCAATCGTTAAATAAGTCAGTCTTAGACTAAAGATGATTCTACTTAATAAATAATAATAATAATAATAGTTTGTTATAATTTGTAACAATTTTGAGAACAGAAAGTTATTGGTTTTTTTAGCCCATGCATCAATTCAAATTCACGGATGGTTGCCCAGGTAAACTGTTGGGAATCGTTTCCATAGAAACACTTGGCACTAAAAAGCTAGGCAGGATTAAAATAAAGTTCTGCTATACTAAAGATCAGGTGGTATTCTCGGTGGAGAGTTAAGGTGTAAAGTACTAAAACTCCACAGGAGTGGACTATCTCCAGATGTTTTTGTAACGAATCATAATCATTTCAAAACAGTACTACACCCACCATTCTGGTGAAACTATTAATCACCAACTGTCACTATTTTTAGTACTCTAACTTGCCCAGTAAGTTTTGTTTTGTTTTTTTTTTTCTTTTTTGTTCTTTAAGACTGACTGATATCGTAAGAAAATCTTCAGTGGAACTTGATTTGTGCATGTGTTGGCCCAGAGTTTGAATCTTGCAGGGATTAACTTGGTCCAGCATACCTCTCAAGTAATAGTTTCTTAGTTTCTTCTTCTTCTTCAGCAGCTGCTTCCTACATCTAAAAATGAAGAGTTCTAATTCACTAACCAGGGCCAGATTGAGGTGTAAGCTAGGCTTAGAGCCTCATGTCAAAAAAATTATTAAAATAATATACATTTGAAAATAGTCATTTGTATTAAATTAGTATTTAGAACCTCAAAATGCCATAATCTAGCCCAGAGTGAGGCTCATTGACTCATGATCTGCTGTCCTTATAATATTTTAAGGTCTAAACATAAAAGCTGTTGAATACAACTCAACAAAGTAAAGATAGCCACTTCAACCTATTTCTTTATCACTAACTAAGCCTGTCACACAACTGATAACATCATCAGGTGGCTGCTCAGAACACTAGATTGAATATTTTTGAATCAATACCTTGGTGAGCCAACCTGCTTTGTATGTGTTTTTTTTTTTAAATTCAAATGCACTTTGCATAGGAATAAGTAGCTTACCATATCAAAAATTTTCCTCTACTTTAATAATGTGCTTGGGTACTAGTCAGATATCCTATATTCAATAAATAGCTACAAGTTGTAGTTTTCACAAGGAGTCCAGTTTTCATACCTTGATTTGAGACCCCTAATTGGATTATGAACACAAGCTTTTTTTGTTCGTTCCAAACGCCTTGACCTGTCATGGTATTACTTTGTTTCCTGCTTGCCGGATGCTTTACAAGACCTAACATGATTCTAAAACATTTTACCTTTAACTCAGTAGGAGCACACCCTGCTGTGCTGAGGTTGGGTGTTTCACTGATACCATTTTTACTTTCCAGGACCTGTTTAGCTGAAGCAGCTTTGATGAGGCTGACTGATCTTTCAGCTGCCCCATTTGCAACAGAGTGATTGGTTCTTTAGACCCTTGTCAGAAACCCATTCTTTTGAAAGATTTGTTTAACTTCAACCCACTTACAATGGCTATCAGGAAATAGCCTTTTCTTTTTCACAAATTAATGTGCACTTTTTTTTTTACCCTTGTGGGTATCTCCATGGATGTAATGAACTCGTTTTGACACACGACAATCAGAATGTGTACCTACTCAATTTGTCTAGTTTTGGCCACCAAACAAAACCTTTAGTAATAGATTTCACAGAACAGTGTGACTTATCAAATATTCTCTTCAGATGATCACTCATACCACACAGTAGGCAAGTGTTTATAGGTTAATTCATTTCTCCTGTTGTGATATGGCTTTAAATAAAAAGTCATCACTTTTACAGCCAACCCAGTGATATGCTTTACTTAAAACTGGGTCAATTCATGTTTCCTTTGCAATGTTATTTACTGTCACTGGAAATTCTACTGAACTCATTGTATAGTTAACACTTTCACCACCTACTCCTGAACTTTCATGTGACAATCTTGATAGTACATAAACATTTAAATGCTGATAGTATTAGTGCCTGGAAATGCAGATTTTGGACCTGCAAAAGCTGTGGGTCTCTTGTCCATTCACATGATTAATTACAACACTTAGTCCATAACTCAAAATATCTCATGCTAATCGCAGTTCACACAGTATTGTAGTGTACTAGTAATGCATCACTACTGATGCTTTGCTTCTGGAATCCATTTCCAGCAAACATCTTTCGTTGATACCTTGTATAGTAACACTAGTAGTTCTGCCAGAAATTGAGTAATGCTGCATCATGTCAAGAAAAGATAACAGTTCACTAACATTTTTTGGCACTGGCACCTTCATATTATCACATTTATATTCTCTTTTACTAGATGTGGTCCACCAGTATCTATTAGGTCATTACAAAAATTTTGTCATGTTTTATATTATGTTAATTTGGGGTTCATTTTATGCAAGCTTAAGGTGTATGTAGGTAAGTTATATATCGTTTTGTAGCATGTGCTCTGGCATACATTATGGAAAACCTACCTTTTTAAAAATCATAAAATGGACATCTGTTTCAGGGTTCTGAGTGAAGCATGGATAGAACAGTTTTTCGTGCCTTTTTGCTTCACGAGTTCAAAGTGAGGCAACTCGTAACATTAAGCAGGATGGGGCGAGGACGTAGAAAATAAGCACAGTACAACAATGGTTTGCAAAGTTTCGATCATGAGATATGAGCCTCGAAGATAATGAACATAGCGGACCTCCTTCCCACTATGATGATGACTGTCCGAAAGTCTCAGTTGAAGCCAATTCAAGAAAAACAGAGAAATTGCTGGAGAGCTTGATGTGAGCACTGCAACTGTTTCCAGGCATCTTGACAAGTGGGTGCTGCATAAGTTGGATGAACAACAACAAAATCATCGATTGGAGATCTTTGCTTGTCATAGGAAACAAAAATGACCTATTTCTTGACAGAATCAATACTTGTGATGAAAAATGGATCCTTTACAACAATCCAAATGATCAGAAACCATCACACCTGAAAGGTACTGTCGTGAATTAAGCATTGTTCATCAGAAACTCTCCCAACGACAGCTCAGAAACTGAACCTGTAGGGGTACAAAGTTCTCCCTCACCTAGCCTATTCACCAGACCTTTCTCCCACATACTGCCACCTTTTCAAACACCTGACAGCTGCCTTCAGAAATCCAGATTTTTTTCAGAATGGTATAAATGCACTTGTAACTTGTTGGCAGAAGTGTATTGATTGTAATGGAACTTTGATTAATAAACTTCACGTTCAGCAACGATATGAAGTCTCATTGTTGCGGTAAAAAAAAAAAAAAAAACATTTGTAACAACCTAATATATGGACTCCAAGGTATACAACCTTAGGCTTCAGAAATGTACATTTAATGAACTTTAGGTGTACATTGTGTCTTTCTAGTACTTCAGCCAAGATCTACCCAATTGTTGCTTTCAATGAGGATAGCATCTTGTTTGTGCAGACTTGGTAATCCATGCAGAATTTGAACCATTTTTCTTGGAAAATTTTTTGGTACAGATTGTATACCATATGATAGTGGTGTATAAATAGTCCTTTGTCTTTTGATAGGAACTTCTGAATTTTGAATTTCTTTGTTGACACTGAGTTGAGCATAGGCATGCAACAAGTGGACAGTGGTTCTGACCAGTGTAGTATACACATCGTGTTGTTGGTAGAAAATATTGCTGATCTTCCACAGCTTGTTTGATCGGCACCATAACTATACAGCTTTCAACTCAGATCTGTTTTAACAATAACACCAATCATTCAAGTTTGCCTAACTCTTTTCGATGACTTTCAAAGCATAAGGAATAAGGTACAGTTTGAAATACACTGGCTTTGCATTTTGCCATAAACTCTTTCATGTGATGGTAACCCTCTTTAAATAACTTGTTTTGCCTAAAGCTTCAGCTTTTCTAGCCAACTTCTTTCCAATAATGTTGGCTTGTTCGTGTGCTCTGCAATGATGATTGCTGGTACTACTTGTTGACAGAATGTGTATGAATAAATTTTAAAGATGTACCACTTTCTGTCAAATAGTAAGTCGTGCATTTTACCACTTATTGACACCACCACAATGTAACCTCTGGTTTACTGCTTGTGGCAAAGAGAACACACCCTAACTCATTGCACTCGTCTGTGGTGTCACCCTCTGCTTCCATAATTTTCATCACTTGTTGCTTTGTTGGCGAGTACTGTGATATGCCCAATCTTCTGGCACCTGTATTAGTAACACTTCTCACCTGATTGTTTATCAGTATTCTGTGGACTACTGCTAGCTTTATTTTGGATTTTTTAATTGTTCAGTTCTTGACAAATCTATCCCCTAAAGCTCAGTTGTGAAACTGGCCATAATTACAGTGGACTGTCAGCTTTTTTAAGTGCAACAACATAATTACTGTTCACTTGGTTTCTGATCTCTTGTTCCAGAGTGAAAGCCCTTTGCTATCTCCATTGGAGTAGGATTATAATGTCTTTTGAAAACTTGTAGTATCTTGTTAAAAAGTACCATGCAGTTTTTGTGACTGTTGTCAGGTTTGATTCCATCGAGAGAATTTTTTTCTCCTTTTTTTGTCACATCTTCCTTTCACAAGCAAGTTCCAGAGTTACTCACTACAAAGAATGTTTCCATCCTCTCAACAAAGGTGCATGCCTTTTCCTGTCAAACTTAGAGCTTTTCAAAAGTTGCCACCATTTTGTTGTTTTCATACATGTGTAGCAAGATTCTTTTCACTCACACCATGTTTTCCTGATCCATCATCACCAAATGTAATTTTTATGGGCTGAACATAACAGCTAGAGTGACAATTCAACAAAAGAAAGATGGTAATTTCAACCCATGTTATTACTCAGAGAGTGTTATGCCAGTCATACAGAACTGATAGAATTAGATGTTTCAATTTAGATGTACCAAACTTCTAACGTCTACCAAGTTAATTTTTGTTCAGATCAGTTATGCAGAACCTGAATTACGAGCAGTGATGAGAATGGGGAGATGATTTGGTTAACAAAGGATTATTACTCTTCTTGCTGACAAATCTGAATACAATAATCCAAGTTATAGGTAGTTTTTTCAGAACAAAAAACTAAAAGACAAAGATGATTTCTGCAAACAGAAGAAAATTAATCAAATATATTGCTACTTAAAACAAGAAAAAAAAATTAAATATAGTTAAAACAACAAACTTTCTTAAACGTTTATCAAGAATCCTTCACATACTGATTATAATATCAAATAGTTAACTGACAATGACGTATGTGGTTTTCTCATATCTTAAAACAAGAAAAGGGTCTTCGTTTGTACTGAAGACACTGGTTTAAAAAATATGGGTATTTACTGTTTGTGGAATCAGTGATGGTGCATTTAAACTCGAATATTTGAAAAGCCTGCATCTTACCTCAAATGTGATGTCTGTGATCTCCTTTTTTCTAGATACTGCCCTGGCAAGATCTATAGCATTCTGAGAATAGTCCAGGCCTGTCAGATTGTTGAAGCCTTGCTGCTCCTGTAAAAGAACAATCACAAATAATGTCTCAAGAACTTGCCACTTAAGAAATTGAAATTTTAGTATTTACATTTGATTGACACTCACATGACAAGACCATCTTGATGGATTTCTTCTCTCTTTTTTCATTAAAGATAAATAACTTGCCCAAATTTTCTAAAACTTTAAAAATCACTGCAGTTTAAAGATTTTTTTTTCAAACAAAATTTTTTTTAAAAAAATTATATCTAAAGTAAATGAAAACGTATCAAAGAAAAGTATGAAACAAATCCAATAAACAAGCTAGAAATGAGAGTACCAGTTTGGAAATATGGATAAATTCTGAAGAGAAACATTTAGCACAGGAACTTTTTTGCAAAGATGGCTACTTAACTTTTGTCTATAGGATGTACTGAAAAGCGCACGCTCAGTAAAATCTAAAACAAAATTAATTGCACTCACTAGTCCAATTAACATGACTCCATTGCCACAGCCAAGGTCGATGATGGGGTCCTCAAACTTAACATTCTTGTTCTTCGTGATCCAATCCAAGATGCGCTTCTGGCCGTTTTCTCCAAACCTTTTGTGATGATGCATGCTTTTAACATTTGTTACTACCATTTATGATTTCTTTTCATTGCTAAGCTACTAAAAGGTTATCAATTGACTAATCCCACTGAAATCAGAGAGAAGCTGAATGCAGAGTGCCTTTTAATTAAAAAAAAAGAGGTTTCTTGTAAGAATGGAAAGTTATTGATGCTGCTTTGCTTACAAAAATTAAACACCATTTCACTCCAAAAACAGTCCCCTCAGGACCAAACTCTGCCATTCATGACAGCAAAAGAATATTGAAACTCATGTTCATTAGTTTATTTACTACCAAGGTGATGGAGAATGCCTGGACCAACCTCTACTTTCTACATATCCTTCATTTTACTTCCATGTAGGCATAATTTCTATCTATAAAGTCCATTAAATCATCGTGTGGGTTTAAGAATCTTCCAATAAATGAAAAGAAATGAATGAGCAGCACAACATCTTTAAAATATATAAAACGGCACCAAAATATATAGGTTTGTTTTCCATCAACTACGTTTCCTTTTCACAGTGAATATATATATATATATAAGTACCGTAAATTGTGGCATATAAGTCAGACTTTTTAAGCCTGAAAAAATCTCCAAACTAGGGGTCAACTTATACGGCGAGTATAAAATGTAAACCTTTACCACAGAATGGTAAATGAGTGGAACAGTGCTCGTAGCAATCCTTGTGCACCACTTAACGTAACTCCAGCAGGCCACCACAAATATTTCCTACTAAAACTTGTGTTTGGTGAACTTATTTAACACAGAAATTAATATAATATAAAATAATAAAAATTCAGTATGCCAAAGTTATATTTTATTGACAATGAAAGCATGTATGATCACAGTTTAAAATCCTTCAAAGTCCTGCTGTAAAAACTGTTCATTATCTGACATAAAAAGGTCTGCATTTGTGTGGGAATCACTGGATGTTCTGACTTTGTCTTTGGTATTTTCGCTGTCATCCTCATCAGTCTCGCCACAACAATTTGTCGTCTTCCCCATCCATTGCATTTGAAATCCCACATTTTTTAAATGATTTTACAACAGTTTCTACACGAACAGCTTCCCAAAACTTTACCATGAAATTGTACAACACATCCAGTGGTGGAGCACACATTACCACCCTTCGTGAATGACTTCTCTCCATCAACCATCCATTAATTCCACTCCAAACGAACCTTGTCCTTAAATGGCTTACTTAGACTTACATCAAGAGGTTGAAGCATAGACGTTAACATCTCTGGTATTACTGCAGTTACAGCATTGTTTCGTTGTAGATGCTTCTTGACATCTGTAAAGTGGGATCTGAACATGTCCAAAATCAACAAGCTCCTTGTGTAATCCACCAGCCCACCTACTCCACACATTGTCAATCCATAAATGTACTCCACCTTGGTCCATCCACCCCTTCTCATGAACATGGACAAAAACACCTGGAGGGAACTTGATATTTGGCATTTTTTTTTGTTTAAATATAACCATTGGTTTTAATTTAGTTCTGTCAGAGAGGCAGCTTAATACAACAGTTAACTTCGTCTTTTTGTGATCTGTACTTTTTATCAAAATGGGTGTTTTTGCCTTTAGAGTCAACAGTTTTATTGCTAAACATTAAAAAAACAAGGTGCTATTACCAATCTGACAATGAGTAGTCATGTTGCTTCCTCAGTCCAGTGACACACCTATGGAAATTTGGAATTTTGTCTTTGAGGTCTTCAGGGAGTTACTGTGCAATTTTAGTTTTTCTGTCGCAACACCAAATCTTTCCTCTTCATAAAGTGAGTACATTTGCAGTTGCTTTAAAATCTTTGCCTTCATCTGGATGTGTTTTTGCCCACTTAAGTGCTTGAGTACATATGCTAGTTTTGGTAATTGTATAGCCATTTTGATGTTTTCATGGATCCAACCTAAGTAATTTTTCAGTTCAGGCCATTGACAGATGCCAGTTCTTACAGCACATTTCTTAGGCATCTTCTTCAGGGAGACTTCACTTTTCTTCCAATCACGCACCAGCTTTTCATTTACTCCATACTTCCTTGCTGTAGCACTGTTGTTTGAAGAGTTTGCAAACACAACAACTTTCAGCTTGAAACTAGTGTCATGTTTCATCCTTTTTGCTGGTGGAGCCATGGAGATAAAATATTTTCAGCTACAGTATTTAAAAACTGAATACCGTGAGTGTTGAACAGCTACAACTGGACAAGATGGCATACTGGGCTCTAGTTCCACCAACAGTGTTGTCAGGTTCGTGTGTGGATAATGATGTGACAGACCCATAGTTTTGCAGCTGGCCTGTGGTGTTGGCACCACTGCCTGTTTGTTTACATCACTGATGCAAATGGCGGAGTGTAAGCAGAGGCATACTACAATGTTCTATTATCATATACCATATGTATCTGTATTATCATGGTACCATGCTGTATAAACTATTAATATTTTATTGAAGGTGTTGATATGGGCTTGAATTTCAGTTCTAGCCTACCGTATGTTTGGGGGTCAACTTATACGACAGTATAGGCCTAAACCAGAATTTTTAGCTAAAAATCTTTAGGTCGACTTATAAGCCACAATTTATGGTAATTAAAATTCATTTGGCGTTAGAGCTACATATGCTGCCTAGCGAAAACCTCTTATAAGTGGCTATTGTGGGTATCCTCCAAGCACTCTAGTTTCCTTCCACATCTAAAAACGTGCCTCCCTCCCTTCTAGCTCATTGCTGAGAGATATCCTTAAACCTCAACCATCAGGACAAAGGTTCAAGAAGAAGAAACTTCTTTAACATGGATATACATATATATTTAAACAGTTATATAGATCTTTTACTGATTACTTTCATCAAGAGTATACTGAAATAAAGGAAGTCAAAAATGGTATTTGATCATTTATATTTTGATAGGCAATACATATTTTAACAAGTGAATTCTTCACTACACATTGATCTCTGATAGTCAAATGAAAAGACCATCCCCTACTATCTGATTTAAAGTACTTAGAAACCTAAAGATACTTTGTTTGTACATGTCACAAAAAAAGTTAACTGACATTACCTACAGAGAGATGACTTGCTGTTAATGAGAGAACAATCTGTTTACTTAAGACTTGCACATACAAATTTGTATTAATTCAGAATAAAGATCTAAAAATTATATTAAAAGTTTGCATTATGAAATCTTTTTTTTAAAAAGCCAAAACTAGAACAGGTAATTTGAAAGAGAGAGAGGTTTGAAGATATGCAATGAGACAGACAGATGACTTGGTACTTTGCAGGCATGAAAAAAAAATTTTTTTAAATATGATTTACGATATTTTTAATATTTAAATTGTACTTTTTTTTGGCAACAGGCAACAACATAAGGTTGTAAAGTATCTTTAAGCTGTCATACCAATTATCTCCCCTTTCTAACCAATATAAACATCAGATGAGTAAAAGCTTTGAAAATAATTTTGAAAAAAGACAATATTCACAAATGTATTTTAAAATTTCTTTCCAATTTGCTCCATTTCTTTCCTTTTCCAATGGCCAACAACAAACATCTCTTTGGAAAATCTCATGGCATATCAGATCTCATCCCAGTACATTAAGCAGATTTTTTAAAAAATGTAACGCTAAAACAAACAGAAACATTTTAAAAAAGAAAAGAAAAGCCTACATACAGTTCTAACTCAACGATGAAATAACTTGAAAGAATATAAGTAGCTTAAAGTTTACAAAACAAAATTTGCAAGATATCTATTACCTGTAATGAATAATTTTTTCAAAGTTTTTTTTTAGAATTCTTACCATATTTCACCAACATCACCTGTGCCATTAAAATTCCAGAGTTCTTTCTCATAGACTTCATTCCAACTATAATAATAATAAAACAAATGGCATATTTAAGGCTATTGTTAACTTTTTACAAAGTTAAATATATAAAAGTTTATTTTATCTTACCCAAAGAAATTTCATGCAAGGATCATTAATTTTAAAAAATAAATAATTTTAACACAGGATTAAGAAAAAGGAGAAATGGCTTTAAAATCATTCCCAGAGTGGACCTGGCTGGTCAGCAAGCTAACATTCTATGTCATTATCCCTCATGAACTCAGTGACCTGCAGAAGTATTGCTAAGCCCCTATGGCTGAAATTTTGCTAGATAAATGCATATTTACAAAGGATCAACATGCAACAATAATTTGCTGATTTATGCAAATAGGTTCTTAAAAATTTTCCCATTTAAAATAGGAAATATACTGATTCTACATCAACATTTAAAAATAAGATCAAACAAATTATGAGAAAAACTGTAGTATATAATGTGGTCAATAAAGACTAAAGGCAATTATGGTAAAATGTTGTTGCCTCCTTTCTATTGAATTAAAGCTGTTCTTTCAGCTGCCATTATGACAGAATTTATTTCATTAAAAAAGAAAACTTTTTAGTAACTCAGCTGGTCTTTCAAAACAGGTGATCATTTTCTAGGTCTTTCAACACATTCTACTATATAAATTGTTTTTTAAGTGTCAGAGAGTAGTTTATATATAGAAATATCATCAAAATTAGTGATTATAAATATACACTGGCTGGGCACTTTATGAGGACCTATATTCAATAGCAGGTTAGACCACCTTTTGCCCAAATAATAGCCAAAGCACAGTACATGGCATAGAATCCAATCTACAAAGTGCTAGGAGTCCTGAGGGGTATTTCTCCATATAATTATTAATATTGTATGCAATGTATGGAGCAAGGTAGGCAGAGGATTGTGGCAAATGCCTTTCAAGTTCTTCCTGCAGATATTCAGTTGGATTAAGATCCAGGAATTCTACTGGTCATGAGATACCTGAAATCTGTCATGTTCTTCAAACCATGAGCACAATGCAGACATGATGGGTGGGATCATTGTCAACTTGAAAGTAGCTGTCCCTATTAGGATACACACAAGGCATCACTGGATGCATTTGATCAGAAATGATACAGAGGTGCGCCTTTTGGTACGTCAGCAAAATATGTTGCAAACCATGACTCCATCACCAGAGGCCTGGACAGTTGAAACCTCAAAAGAGGGATTAAGTGAGTTATGCACCTGTCTGCAAATCTGTGCAAAAGAAAAGGAAAGGAGTGAGACTCATTAAACCACAAGACATCTTTTCATATTGGAAACTATGATCAGTGGTTTACACAATGGTTTTCCTACTGCCATGATCCATTTGCTGTAACGTGCGACACAGTTGGAGATGAGTGGTTTCCCCCTGCATTGAAAGCCTGTCAGTCAGTTGATCTATTGTTTAATGACAGTTGAACTTTTTCTATACTGTATAACTGCCATTTTCCTCTTTCTGTCACAATTCCTCCTCAGAAAAGACAATTTTTTTTTTTTACACTTTTTGACATGCTGATAAACACAGATGACCAATGTCTTGGAGCAGCGTACAAACGAAATTGTCTTGGCTAACGTGTGCCCACTATTCTGCTTCTTTCCAATGCTGTTTATTACCTTCTCCTGACTGATTGCAGGTGTGCTTATTTAAGTCACATATAGTGCTGTAAGAATCACCTGTCATATCGTATGATCAACCTAATCCGTAATCTGCAGTTCGGGTCAGGCCCAAGTCTAAATAAAGAGTACATAGGTCCTAATAAATGGCCAGTCAGTAAGGACACACACATTTCGAAGGTTAATTACTTCCTTTAAATAAAAAAAAAAGGGTGAATTTACTCTTATAGAATTAACTTAACGAGCACACAAACGGATATTCCGTGAATAAGTGATTTTCTGAAGCATGGTGTACAGAGAAGTTCCTGCCGTTACCTTTTAATACCCCCAGTAAAAATATTTTTTTGTATTACGGACTTCTGATGCGGATGAAGGGGGCGAGTACTAGCTCTAGGTGGAGGAGGGGGGCGTGGCCCCTTTGTTTCACTCAGTTCGTTAAAGACGACTTCCAGCCCCAAATACTAAAGTTAACAACAGCGAAAACGAACAAAGTGATTTTATGACTTATCACTGGGATGAACTTAGGATGGGGGGGGGCGAGAGAGAGAGAGAGAGAGAGAGACTGCCTCGTCCGGCTCCCGCTCAGGGCGGGGCCGGGATCGGGGATCACGGACACAGTAAACTCGGCCTTACTATTCCCTCGTCCCCAACTGCGAGGACTGGAAATCCCTTTCGCAACTTTCTTCCATCGGCGTAGGACTTGTCACGAGACTTCACAAAGGAGGGGGGAGGGGGAGGAGGAGGGGAAAGGCCCGAAGGGATCTTCCCCGATCTGTACACAAAAGCGATCTCAATATCTGGCGGAGGAGGAAGGACGGACGGAAAGAGAAATCACGGGGGGGAAAGCGCCACCTGGCGTTCAGATCGCGCGCAATGACATCACACCCAGCAGTCACGGGATCGCCATTTTGTGGTAGGTGTTACTGGTGCGAACCGAGGGGAAATATTTAAGATTTGGTCGCGAAGGCTGCCAGTTTGACGATTCTGCGCCGCCCCCGACCTGTTGGCAGCTCGACTCGACCCGACGCGTAAGTTCCGGATTTTTCTCGGAAGGAAAAGGAGCCGGGTTGTGTGTGGAGAGAGAGAGAGAGAGTGCGACTAGGTCTCCGCTGCTGGCCCCTTCCTTCCTTCCTTCCTTCCTTGTCAGCAGTTCTCCGTCCGTCCTGTGCCGAGCCGAACCGTACGGGGGGGGGGGACACTCCACCGCGGCGGTTAGACTCCGTCTCCCTTCGGCGGGGGCGGGTTTGTTTATCTGTTTTCGGTGGGCGGCTGGTAGGTTTTAACGTGAATTATGCATCCTCTCCCCTCCTCTCTCCTCCTCCTCGCCAACGTTTACCCGGGACGTGTGAGACCCGACCATTCCCCCCTCGGTGCTACCCTGATCTGTCATCCAGTCGTCTGCCTACTTGATACTCCCTCCGGAGGGTTGCTTGCTTGACGATGCGTCGTCACCTTACGTCTCTCCTGAAGTATGGAGGACTTATCGTTCGTTTTTAATACTCGTTTCCTTTTACCAGGTGAACTAACCCTGCTGACAACACACACACACCCCTCTCTCTCTCTACCTTTCTTCATTACCTATCAGCTCCTGACAGAATCCTTAAATGTCATCTTTCGCAGAATGAGATACGCGACTCTTGATGGTGGTTAGCGCTTAACTATCCCCACACTACGTACGCCCGACCTTCCCTTCAGGAAGTTAGTTGTTTGTTGTGGTCCCACGTCTTCTGTGTCTGTTTACAAGTCTAAGTTTTCCTTAACTAATTATCTCTCTCTCTCTCATACATTCCATTAAATGGGTAATTCTGTCACCACCCTGCAGTCTTCAGCAGACTTGTACCAACGTTAGCGAAGCGTGAATACGCTCTGTTTGCAGTTGAGTTGAACTTTTCAGGGTGTGGCTTTTAATTCCTACCTTTCATACAGTGAGGGCGAAAAGTACTGATTACTTCACATTTATCATGAAGTTTAAATGAATGATTTGTATTTAACCCCCCCCCACCTAAATGATTCTTTTAAAATTGCATAGCATATTACATCTAGCTACAGGAAAACTAAGGGTACTCCTGGTAGTAATAGTGATTTTCGGTAGGTCTGTTTCAGTGTAGCCTGGATTAGCTCCTTCAGTCAATCCCTGAATTGGGATTGTTGTAATAATTTCAACCGGTTGAAGAACATTGGTAGTATGAAGGCTAAAGCTTCTTGGAGCTAAAATTGGTTAAATTTCTTTAAAAATATTCCCTTCCAAAAAAAAAAAAAAAAAAAATTTCTCACCTGCAGATTAGAGGTTAAGCAACACCTAAAAAGTAGAAACTATTCCATTAATGAATGTAAGATTTCTTATTTACCTTTGCCTAAAATTGGAGAGCATTAGACTGTAGAAAGCTCTAAATTTAGTTAAATTTCAGTTTTAAAATAAGGTTCAAATTTACTTTATTCAATGGTAGGGCTATACTCCTGAAAATGGAATAGCATTAATGAAATAATTGGTGTTAATTTAATGCCCAGTCTCCTTTGTATATTACCACCTGATGCAATTTTTCTAATGGTTTAGATAGAAGTTGCTTTAAGTAGTGTTGAAAAATTTAAAGATAAGAGGGTATAAATCTTGGTATTTTGATTAATGCAACTTCAGACTGAATATGTCAAGTAGAAATTAAATTTTCAGAAATGTTTTACAATTTGTTTAAAGTTCTGCAGATATTAAATTGGAAAATGAATTGCTAAGATTGTTTTTGAGTATCTTAAAATATCAGAAATAATTAAGTATCAAAGAAAATCGTTTTTCGTAAATCCTTAGTTTATTCCTATCTTGAACAAGTGTAAGTGTGGAGTCCAAGGGAATTGAATTATTGGAAAGACAGCATTGAATGTTTATAGGATGTGGCAATAAGCACGTAACTATTTTATACATGTACAAATTTTAAAGCAGTGAAATGTGCATGCACATTTGTTTACAATGTGGCATTTCAGTGTATACTAAAGTTTTTTTAAAATATTCAAAACAAGTTTTATGAATTCTGTTTTCACCTGCTTTATTTGCTATACTACTAATGATCATTTCAGTTAGCTAACTGTTTACCACAGTAAATGAATTAGAATTTAGGCAATTTAAAAAATATAGAATGGTTATTTTTGTTTTTCTCTTGAAGATTAACATGTTTACAAAGGAGGTTTTGGTAGTATGACTAAATGTTACTCAGATGTAATAAAATAATGTGCAATGATTCCATTATATAGGATGCATGTATTTCTACTTGAAAATTATCCTGACTCGATATTTTCTGGTTATGGAATTTATAAATGAACTTGCATTAAATTATGGATCTAGCTTTGTTTAAGAAACAAGTTTTTTTTTTTTTTAACACAATCTAAATTTTAAAAACCCTTAAAAGCATATTTCCAAATAACTTAGAAGTATTGAGCCTTGTCACTTAAGATGTTTTGATTTGAAATCCTGAAATTTTGCATAACTTCTATCAGCTGTAAGAATTCCTAATACTACAAAGAAAATGTGGTGAAATATCTTTAAATCCATCTTAGTCATAATAGCTATAATTAGTATTTGAGTTTTGTTTCTGTCTGCAGATGAAAATATTTCTGAAAGATTTGTTGGATAATGGTAGGTTTTCTGAGATGGGTGTTTATCTGGCAGAGTTGGTGTCTTGCCACTATGCCAAATTGCAGTCCACACCATGAAACTCCCACCATTACTTGACCATGAATTGAAGAGATTGGAGTTGAAAGTCTGGTTTTTTTCCAAATCCAAGTGCATCCTCCAGATGTAAATTGCTGAAATGTGCTCAATGAAGAGCACATGCTGTGAATGCTTGGTTTTTCTGGACACTTCTTGATCCGACCTAAAACTTATTCCTATTGATAGAAATTTTTTTTGCTACATACCTTTTGTAGCAAACTTAAAACTTACCATTCTTTGGCTCCTCTTGTTACATAAGCAATGTAAGCAACAAAATCCTAATGGTGAGTAATGCCACAGCCTTCAAAATTGACAAATTTTAGGTTATTTTGCTATTGCAGTGACATTTGCTTCACTGAACTTTGTGATAGTACTGGCCACTTTTCCTCAATGTCTTTGTCAATCTGTTTACTGGTAACACTGAACAGCATGCGATCTTGGGTGAACAAAAATGCCAGCTTCAGCATGACAATGCACATGGCTCATCTGCCCACAAATGTTTATTATATACATAATCAACTGAAATACCTAAATTTTGGTCAGATACATTTGTGTTGGCCATATTAATATGGCAGAGTACTGAAGCTTTTGAAGTTTGAAACAGTCATGTCACTTGCCATTATAGATGTTTTATCTTTAAATTTTAGTCATAATTTGGACTCCTAACATTTGTCTTCATCCCCCTATATTTATTCTTTTTGGCCAGTACTTGTACCCATGTTTACTTAATCACTTATGATCTGAAGGGTGCTTCTATCAGAGGGCAGCATCTGTCCTGTGATTCATCTTACTATGTGGTCCTACTTCAAATATCTCAATTATAATGGAGTGCAGCTGAACTCGGACATAATAGAACATCTAGAATTAGAACATACAGTTAACTGGTCAAGTAGGTATTTATATTTTTAAGGGGATGGATGTTCATTCTTGTGTAGCCTGTGTCTTTTTTAAAGATGCTTAATTACATTTGTTTGATTTCCTTTTTAAATTCTCACTTATAAATTGGATTTTTAAGTTTAAAATACTTAGTACTAGTATTCAATAGAGCTAAGATAGTAAAAATAACGTGGAATATGATTAGTCATGGCAAAGTAAACTGAGTCATGTAAGCAATACTAATGCTAAACTTAGTCTATATTTTTTCATGCTAGAAAATAGTATTGGATTCTCTTTGTAGTCATAAAGTGAAATATTCCTTGGTTCACTGTCTTGCCAGCTATGGCTAAGCTTCAAGAATGAGCAAGTGGTAACTTGATGCATTCCAAAAAGATGAAGAACTTCATAGTACAAGCAAAAATCTTTCTATTCAATGTGTATTGTATTGTTCCTACAAACTTTTCTATAGTTAAGGCAAAGATCAATAGCATAATCTAAGAGTGCCAGAAGAGACATTAGGCCAAATTTTTAGGTTAATATCTTTTATATAAGGCAAGTTTTGGCATTAGTTTTGAATAATATAATTTTCTTTATCAAGATGAGATTTAATCAATGTTAATAAACGAATTCATGATTTATTACATTGCCATTTTCATGGATTTTGTTTTTTAAAAAATTGATATTCTCATGCAGGTTACCCATTTTTCTCAGGCTGATAATTGAAATCTAATCAAAGCAAAATGATACCTAACATTTGAAATTTATCACTCAATTTTCAAATTTCATGTTTGGTTCTATCCTTCCCTAAAAATGACTCTATTTTGATATTGGCAATAATTTACAGCTTTGACTAACTGCATGTCAACAGGCATCAGAACTTCTATTTGAGTATTTGTACTGATGTGCAAGGGAGGTTAGGAATTTAACTCTAATTTATAATGTTGGATTGTTGCAAGTTTCCTCAGCAGGCTTTCCAAAACACGTCTTCACATAAGTCAATTGCAGCATTCTTTTAAGCATACAGAATACTACTGAAAATCTACTTGGCAGTTTTAGTTTGAAATTAGGTTGGATTTTTTTTTAAATTTACAAATCCAAGCATGTAAAATTTTTAAAATTTGTCACATCCCTCTATTTTGTGTGAATGTGAACATGAAATGGCCTTGAACTAGAATCATGGAAGTATGTTCTAAAGTGTAGGAATCTTGGTAGACTTTTTAAAAATATTCTGGTTGAGTTTAAACTAGTAAAAATGTACGTACAGTGGGGAATTCTCAATACTAGACTTCTTGAGTGATTGTAAATGATGGGTGAATCACTGACCTGACTAAAGTGATTAGAAAAGCTTTGGTTATAATTGAAATGTTTGTTTTAACATTTTGTTGGAAATGTGTTTCATCTGAGTTAATACACTCAGGGAAGGTGTATTGAATGAGCATAGTCGTATGCAATAGCATTATTCTTGATTACTTTATATGCTTTAATCAATATTTAGCTTTAGTTCTTTTTCTACAAGTCAAAACCTTCATATAAGGTGTAGTACATTTCCTTGGTTAATAGTAAGAGGATATAATATGATTTCATGAAGTTATCTGGTAATCTTAAGTGAACTATTGGTCATTTCTAAAGCAGTGATGCATTATATCAAAATACTGCATATTCACATACCCGAGTATTTGGTAGTCTTTACCTTAATTTTAAAGATATTAATTGACAGTATACATTAAGAATGAAACTTCAACTTATCTAATTCACTTGCTATTTAGAAATGTTGCCTTTTCCATATTGCCAAATGAGTTCTTGGATCAAAGTATATATACACCCAACTTCCAACAAAAATTGTTACCTATACTAAGGATTATGGAAATTTAAAAATTGAATGTCTAGTCATTTAATGAAGTTGGCTTTAAAAATTTATTTTTTTAGTTGTTGCTAAACCGTTAACACCCAAACGTTTTCCAGAACCAATCCATAGCATGGCATCAAGAAAGAAGGTTTTGCTTAAAGTCATCATTCTTGGGGATAGTGGGTAAGTAAACCTCAAGCATAGCTGTGTAGCACTGACTCGTCTAGAAACTACTTGTCTTTTTTTCATTCTGTACAAACCTGCAGAGAAGCACTAATCTGCTATGAAACATTCTCCCTAGGCCTTTTGCTGTTTTCCAAGACTTGCATTAGTACATCACATTTAATAAATGTCAGTTTGCATAAATTTTATGCTGTTATCAAAGGTTGCAATGTTTCTGGCATGAAATTACTAGGATCTTTTTCCTGGAACCTTGAGTAGCAATGTTCATGCTTTGAATTTGATCTAATTAGTCTGAAAAGTGGATTTGGACTTTGACTCAATGCTGGACTGATAGTAGACCTCTAGAGATGGATGTTTTTGGAAATTTCTAGCTAGAAAGACAAACTTCCACCATTGATTTACCAGGATGTTGCTTTATTGAATGGTACATCCTATTTATTTCATGGAGGCCAGTGGATTGGCTAGCCAAACTACTGAGGTCTCACCCACACTATTGTACAATTCATTTCCACAAGATTGTCTATAGTTAAGTCTCATTAGACTACTTGATTATGCATATCACTTAAAGAAATTCCTGTCATTCTATTTAGTACATGTTTACTATCTAGAACTAGATGGATTAAAACCAATTGGTTAATTTAAAACTTGCATTTTAAGTAAAAGCATTGCATATTTCTTATTTCATTTTGATGCAGGGTTGGAAAAACATCATTGATGAACCAGTATGTGAATAAAAAGTTCAGTAACCAGTACAAAGCCACAATAGGTGCAGACTTCTTGACAAAAGAAGTGATGGTGGATGACCGGTTGGTAACAATGCAGGTAATTATTGGAATGTTGTGAAGTATGTCTGTAATCCTTGCATTCTTAAATGGTTAAATTTCTAGTCAAAAGGATTTTAAAATTGGAATGGTTGGCTTCGCAAATAATTGGCTTGGTTAGTCCTTTAAAGGAATTCTTTGTAGACATATCTGCATGTGGGTAGATGCTGCATTTGAAAGATTTCTGTTCAATGTTTGATTGACCTGCTCAGAACAAGTACAGAAGTAAAATATGCAGATGTATACGCTTATTGAACTTGTGGAAAATTACTTGGCTAAGCAATGACAACTCTTGTTCTTTAGGAATTACTTGCACACACAGATGTTTATTTCTGTGATAACAATACTTTAACCTTTTTCTGTCCAGGAAATGCAATATTTCACATGCATAATAAACATTTAGACAGTTTCCAAGGTGGCTGCCTAAACAAAACTACCTGATTAAAATGATTCCATACTTTTTTCTTAATGACTCAGACAGAAAATGACTTAATAGCACAGTTCAGTAATCCAAATGAAAAAAAAAATATGCTCAGAAAATGAAAGGAAAAATTCAGTTTATAGTGCAGAAGATTCAAAATATAGAGTAAAATCTCTCACTTTGAGGAAGTGGAGCACTGGCCACCTCGTATTTTTGCTTCTGTCTCGCTGGAAGTCTGTGGGTGCAGCATCTTTTTGCTCCTTTAAATTTGCTTCTGGCCTTAGGGAAATTGAGTACAGTACAAGAACATTGGCTTGGTTTTGTTCAACATAACCATTGCCAAGTATTTCCAATACTTGAAACCTACTCTTTCTCACCAGAGGATAGTATGATCTGTAAGGTCTACTCTGTCCATGTACTGGTTCTTCAGCTTCGTAGACAGTACTATGATCAGTGTAACAGTAGCTCACATGGTTACTTTATCAGGGCTATAGTTTTTCCAGTGTGACATCCAACTTATCCTGCCATCTGATGGCCAAATTGTCCTTGTGCTACATGCTGTTGTCCTCTTGCTGCAGCTGGTGCTTGCTGAAGTTGATAGTCAAACCTCTCCTGTTCTTGTAGGAAACAGAGCAAGGATCAAACAACTTCCGACTCTTTCCAATAATTCGAGATGAAGTTGTTAGAAAGCATTCTGAAAGGCTTTTCACTTCATATGCATCTGATCTGTGCTTAACACTAGTCTCACTAGCCATTGTGGGCAGAAGCCATGCCCATATTTTCAGGTCCCACTTGGTTTGGTGGGGTGTACCGTTTCATGTGTCAATGTTGAACTGAGTGGCTGGTACTTGATCTGAAAGTTTTTGGTGGCCACATGGAGAGATTTGACTTTAAAGGGGTGGTCCATATTTGAGGTGCCAATTATGATTTAGTTTCTTGAATTGTCAGTGATAAGGATTCGGTGTCTGATCCCATTACATAGATGACAATGCAGGTAGATTGATTAGTAAATAGTACTAAATAGTCACTTTCTCTGGCTATTTATGTGGGCCGGCATCTTTCTATATATACTCTTTATAGTATAAACAGAAGTGATTATTAAATGACTCATGCTCAACTTCAGCTTGTGTGCCCTGACTAGTTTCAGTCATCTTAAAGGAGAAAAGATTAGGAGAGCATACTTTGAATAACAATGATCAAATAAATGGACTTTACTACTAGTCACCCATACTTCTGTTAACTGCCAAACAACCATGTTTACTTACCAGTTTAATTTTAGATTGTAAATAGTGTTAATAAATGTGCAGAATTTTAGTCTATTACTAAAATTGCTAAATCCGAAAGGGAATTGACATGTTTTGGATTCAAGAGAAAATTATATCCTGATCATTGGCAGATAAATTTGTGAAACTTTAGATGCACTTATGCATGCTTCATTACTGACATTTTATTATTCTGGTCTCTTTTATAGCATTAAATTTTGTCTTTTATTAGGTTAAAAGTAAATATTACAATGAGTATTGTAGGGAGGTGTGGATTCCACTTTGTACTATTTCTCACTTCAAGCATATGGTTGGTTTACTTAAACAGACACGCTTTTTAAGTTTGATCATTTCATTCAAGCAGCTTTCTTATATTTGCAAGAAAGCATAAAGGTTTATGCATTGCACACAAGAGATGGTTAACATTTAAATTATTGCACTTCCACTATTATCCATAAAGGTTTTTTTAATTTTGAAGTATCAAGCCATGTTGAAATTCTAATTGATAGTTGATCTTTTAGTATTGATAACTTTAGATAATTTATCCCATGTATGTTACAAATTCTTAGTTTAATTGACTTACATAAGTTTTTTAACTTTTTAAAATCTAGATATGGGATACAGCAGGACAGGAACGTTTTCAGAGTCTTGGAGTTGCCTTTTACAGAGGTGCAGACTGCTGTGTGCTGGTATTCGATGTCACTGTACCAAACACCTTTAAATCCCTGGAAGGTTGGAGAGATGAATTCCTCATACAGTCCAGTCCTAGGGATCCAGAAAACTTTCCATTTGTTGTTATAGGAAATAAAATTGATTTAGAAAATAGAGCAGTAAGTAATGCATCCATATTACACAAAATTAAGCTTCCACAGCTGGGACAGTCTGCAATCTAGACTGTCAAATTTCTATATCCTGTAATTCTTAAGCTTTTTAATATAATAAAAGTATTTGGTGTAACTTGACCACTTTAAAAATAATCAAATACTCATAAGTTCTAACTGAACACCAAATAAAGGAAATTAAGATCATTCAATAATTTTAAAATATCCAAAAATAAACATTCCAGCAAGGACAATACACTGATAGAAAAGCAATTTTTTTTTTTTCTAACAATGTGATAGGTAGTATTTTGTGTATGTTAATTTTTCTTACATTATGACAGAACTTCGTAGCATCAAGTTTAAGAATGAGTCAAATGTCTGAAATTTTGTCAAAATCCAAATTTTCAGAGATTGCATGAGATGGACAGATCAAGGAAGTGTTGATATTTGGTTGCATGACTTTAAAAATGAATTACAGCCCGACAGCACTTATGCATGGAGTTCCAGTCCAAGTCTGGATAATTTGGAACATTTGATCCAAATTTCTGGGCTGTTGTCTAAATCATCTCTCAGATTCTCTATTGTATTTAAATTGATTTTGACACAGCCACTTCAGAACTGGAATTTTCTGATCTGAGATGTTGCTCAGTGATGGTTGTTAAATGTTTTTGGATCGTTATGTTGGAAAATCCATTTCAGGGAGACAGTCCTCAGAATATGGTTTTTGTCTATCTTGACATCTTAATTAATATACTGACCAATCCATTATTCCCTGGATATACCGAAGAGAGCCTACCATAATGGATTTGCTCCCACCTTTAGTCAGTTTGCTTCAAATGGAATGCTTCCCCCAAATCCTTGCTGCACATAAATCTGACCATCTGATCCAAACTTCTGGATCTGATTTGTTAGACTTGAACATTCTGGTCTGCATTTATGAGGTCAATTGGAGATGGTCCTTGGTGAACTGAAGTTGGGACCCTTTGATTTAAGGAAACAAATGGCATCTTCCTGGAAACAAGTGCCATCAATTTTAAATCAAAAGTTGGTGTTGGATAGTTCTTTTGGAGATCTTCCAAATTCCTTAAAATGTTAAGGGATATTTTGTGCTGGTCTTTTTTGGACAAATGCTTGATTTTCTGATGTCTGAGCAAATTTTCTTGGGGTCGGCCACTTCTATGGCATTTGATGTTGCTATTCATTTTTTAATCAACTTCCAGGCTAGATAAGGCATTGTACTGCATTTGACTGGCTTAGTTTTAGTGCACTTGGAATGTAAGTTTCTTTCTGAACTTTACAATCTAGGTATTTTAGTGGACTTAAACCAGCTTTTCCCTTTTTAACTTTTGTAGATGAATGCTAAAATTTATGCATTTAATTTACTGTATTCTATTGATTGTCCAAAACAAATATAAGCAGTTGATGTTAGATTTAACTTTGACAAAATTTCATAGTAAAATGTGCAATAAATGAACATATGCAAAATATTTACTAATGTTGCTGCATGTCAATTGAAAGAGAAGCAATTTCTTGTTCTGGGTTATGCTTATGCCAAAATTTTTTTAATGTGAATTTGTTTGTTTTGCCATTGATCTTAAACTTTTCCACTATTGGATAGTGATTCAATAATTGTAACTCTGTCAAGTGATAAACCAATAAAGAAATTTTGCTATGTAGCTGCCTACCCAAGCAAGATTTTTCATTGAGCACTAATATTTATCAAAACATGCTCAACTGTTTTCCCCTATACCCTTTTGTAAACAGTCATGTGATTATTTTGTAGTTATTCCTTTCCATGAACTTTTCTCCAGCAGGAAAAATTTCATTAGTTTTGTATATACTAAAATGAACATGCTCTGGAAATCTTAAGGGGGTTGACTGTACTTGAATATGGGGTATGATATTTTGTAAATGCTGAAAATAAATAGTTTTTTTAAAAGATTGCTTTTAATAATGAAAACCTTGCCATGTTCTCTGTAGTTATGCCAAGGCTTACATAGATATTTCTGGTGTAGCACTTTTTTGTTGTTTTTTTTTTACTAGGAAATCTTAATTTATTGAAAGCTGACAGTTTTTTTTTTTTTTTTTTCAATCTTTAATTATTGATAGGTTTCAGCAAAACGAGCCCAGGGTTGGTGTCACGGCAAAGGTGGAATCCCCTACTTTGAAACCAGTGCAAAAGAAGCAATCAATGTAGAACAAGCTTTCCAGACAGTGGCCAAAAATGCTCTGGCCCAGGAGACAGAAGTGGATCTTTACAATGAATTTCCTGACCAAATTAAGCTGGACGAGAAAAATAATAAGCAGAAGGAAGGGTGTGCTTGTTAAAGTGCTCATCCAAGCCTTTAGTGGACTAGAATTGTTTACAGCCCAGACAGAATGGTGGAGCACCATTTATCCATTCCGAGGGACATGCTTTACTGACCTCTGGATCTGAACAGTCTTCTCACTCGTTTTATAACATACAAACTGGAGAACAATCATTGAGCAAGTTGGTGTAAGGTATTGATGCAGCAACTTGGGGTTTATCTCATTAACATACTTGACTGGATTTGGATAGAATAAGAAAGTTGCTACAGTTTGTTTTTTTCTCTATATTTTGGAGAAAATAATTTCTTTCTGGCATGTGCTCTATGCTGACAAATACTGGGCTTGACTCAAGCTGGATTTTTTTCATCTGCAATACCACTGTCATAGTGGTTTGTATAAATTTTGTATTTACAATTGAATAGAAAAGTTGAATGAAAAAGCTTCAAATTATGAAAATGCTTTGAAATTTTTTTGGTCTGTCTTAAAAAAGTTTTTTTTAATTTGGACTGCCAAAATGAGTAGTTCTTAGTCAGACATTACATTGCTATACAGCTGCTCAGCCATTGGGTATATTTTTCAGTAATTGCTCGGGGAGCTCTAAAGCCCACCACTAGAGGGCACTACCATGTTCTCATTTTATCCTGTCTGTAAGATTCAGAAATTTACTACTGCACTAAAAACATCTGTACAAGATTTAAAATGTGGAAAATAAGAGTATATTCTCTGTACATCCTGTTCTGATAATAAATTTGATCTAAATATATTTGACACTTGTTACAGTATTGGTGTTGATCTTTCTGAAGACTCTGGAATTTTTATTTGGTTGGATAGAAATAGCTATTTACTCTACACCATAATTTGGCCAGCATTTAGTTTCATTGAAATGTGAAATTACTGGCTTAAAAATCCATAAATTTGATTTGATACTTTTGAAATGCAATATGAAAAACATTAAATGCAGAAGAAAAAAAAAATCTGACTTTTTACTGTGCAGTGAATAGTTCTGATATTGACAATTCATACACTAGAGACAGTTGTAGTCAAAAATAGGAATGCAAAACTGAAATAATGGTAATTGTAAGCATTGCTGCATGCTGGAAATGTTTGAAAAAAAAACTTAAATTCTGCTTCAGGATAGATTTAACTAACAATAGTTTAAGCTTTATAAAGCATTTTTAAACACTTAATATAGTTATGTTCATCCTAAATTTTTTAATGAATTGGCTTATTGCTTAGCTTTATGTACTAGAGGACGGCTACATAACATTATTTCATAACAGTGAAAAATAAAATTGTGTAAGTCAAAGGAATGATGCCTAATTTGTGAGAAATGCAAATTTTGGTATTTTTGTATTATACTGTTGGAAGATGTTTCTGATCTTGTATTCAGTTAAATGTGAGAATATGTCCATTAAAGGAACCTATATGAATTTGTTTTATGTTTAAGGTAAATGTCCTGTAGTATGTATTTTTTTTTTTAAATTATAATACCTCAAAGATGCCAACCCATATTTGTCTATATTGTAGTATGTCATGTTTTGCTAATTGCACTACATTTTAGTTTGTATTGTTAGCGCTTGAAATCTTCTGGCCTAACTTTACTGTGGCCATGCCACTTGTAATCTGTATGATTTGAGATTTTAATATTCAGGTTGACTTCCCTTGAGTCCCCCCTCCTCCTCCTCAAGTTCATTTCTAATTATGATCCTTTTTGGACAATTCTGATATATAATTGTCTTTGTTTTGAATTTTTCATAAGATTTACCTATCGGAAACTTATCAAAGAGTTGCTTTCACTGCATTCGTGGGATTTGAAAGATGAAAGCTAAATTGATGTGGATCTGTATGCTGTAACTGCTTTTACCTAAACCTGTTACAGCAGAAATAATTTTAGGTTTCTGAATACTCTAAGAATTTTTGCGTGTTTATTATAGTGTACCTAGTGCGATGTAATAACTGTTGAAGGTAATCAGTTTTGGCTATTCGATATAACTAAACGTATCATCAGTGTAATTGTAATATGGGAAGAGAAATAGTTAATTGTATTGTACATGGCTATGCACTTGATGTTAATTTATTCCACCCTTAACCATAATGGAATCTTAGCTAATTGGCAATTATGCCTAGCATTAGTAACTGTAGATAACTTTAAAAAAAATTCTCTGTTCATGTGCTCAAAGAAAACCTCTAGTTAGTGAAATTCAAACAAACAAACCAGTTTTGCAACATTTAGCAGATATGAGAAAATGATGGGTTTTTCTATGTAATACCTATCAACTTCTCTGAAAACGGAATTGAGGATTATTCTCTTATCTGCCTTTTGTGGGCATAATTTGTTTCCATCTATCAAACACTTTATATAATCTATCTCATTAAACAAGCAATTGTTTACTGTTTTCATATAGCTTGATCTCAGTTTTAACCAGGCGCTTGGAACATTCTGGGAATGTTGCGAAAAAGATTAAATAAATGGGGTCAGAATATAGAAATAAAACAAGAGGTAGTAGCATCTAATATCTTTCGACAGCAGCACAGAATTCTCATCTATAAAGATGCACACCTGATAGGTGCTAACTGGTCAAGAGAATCTCAGTTCTGATACTTTGCTGCACATCACGTCAACTTTATAATAACGGACTTGCATTAAATTTTCTTGAAATGGTTACTTCCCTCCGCGTGGAAATTTGTATTTCTTTACCTATTTATTTATTTATTTATCTATCTGATGTGTTGTGCCAATAATTTATTCGTTTTCGGGGCAGTCTGCTCGATTATTGTTGGATGGCCTCTGTCTGCAGGGAGAGTTTCTTTCCGGATTTGTCTTTCCCTGAGCCGGCTCAAGGGGGCACCACCCATCCGCTGGGCTGTTTTACGTCAAATGTGTCGGGACGCCATGTTTACGATGTGTTTGTCTGTGGAGGGAGAGGTGAGGAAAACACTCTCGCACAGCCCCACCGCTTCGAAGCCCGTGTAATCAGCACCCCGCATTCGTCTCGTAGGTGGAAGCGGAACCCGTGTAAGGTCCAAGCAGCAACAGCAGCGCGCAGCGGCACCAACAAAAATGACCATACTCCCAAAGAAGAAGCAAACGAAAGACAAGAATGATCCGGACAGCTCGGACCACTCGATGCCGATGGGTCATTCCCACACTCACCATTCTGCTACAAACGAATCCAGGCACGAAAAAGTAGGGCGTTCACGAAACTCCCCTACTCGCTGGCTTCCTTCCACGTCGAGGGACGAAAAACTCTCCGGCCATGATTCGGGAACCTCTTATGACAATCACGACAATAATGCCAATCGTAACAAACGCAGGCATAGATCCTCACCCCACAGGAGCGTACGTAAACATAGGCACGACAGAGGTCACACTTCGTCCCATACAGGGGGGACGGGGACCGTTAGTAGTGGATCGTCGTCTGATTATGATAGCATGACTGGTTATAACAGCGAGGACGAACACGCTCCACCCCCACACTTGGATAACAGTGATGAGGTAGGCTCTCCACATCTGCCTCTCCCTTCTTTTTATATGTCGGTTCGCCTCCTCCTCCTCGTGGGAGGAGGCAAGAGGCCCAGTTACACGATTATCATCGGATTGAATTTACTTGTTCAGCACCCGTACCTTCTAACTCCGTATGCGAAAGACGTTTCTGCCCCTTTGTTGTTGTTTGTTTGTTTTTTAAAGTTTTGGAATCGACGGCAACTGTTAGAACGATGATGATGATGAGAACCCGGCAAACGGCCGGCAGGGTGGATTATCATAATTACTACTAGCGTTTTAAGTTCTGTTACTGCGCAAGGTGAAACTGTTAATTCCTCTCATCGATCTCGTAGTTTCCCGATTGTTTCCTTTCCCAAATGTATTATAAGAACAAGATTTGCGTGTCCTCATTGGGTCATACGATTACTCAGAGAAAAGGAAACTTCTGAAAGCATATATCTGTGTGTACACACATACACAAGAACACAACACACGCACGAACATACACATATACACAAGAACACACATACATACATACACATACACAAGAACACAACACACGCACGAACATACACACACACACACACAAGAACATACATACACAAGAACACATACACAAGAATACACACACACAAGAACACATACATATATACACAAGAATACACACACACACGAACATGCACAAGAACACATACATACATACACAAGAATACACAACACACGCACGAACATACACATATACACAAGAACACATACATACATACATACACAAGAACACAACACGCACAAACATACACATTTATTCAGGTAGGCATTTAAATTGAATGTTATGCAGTTAATGCTTATTCATATTTCAAGAACATGTAGAGTATATACATAGTTTTATGTTAGAAAGGAAAACGGTACATAAGTTGGTTGCATTATATATTTATAGATGGCAGTGAAAAATTCGAATGTAGTGTCTAGTTCCTGTTCTGAGAGAAGAGTACAACCTGAAGAATTTTTTTCCCTTGGTGGTTATGACAGAATAGACCTCATTAATAAGAAGACAGCAACAGCAGTAATTTCTGAAAACAATGATCTAAAGACTTTATAAAATTAAAATATTTTATGAGATTTACCTCTAAAATTTAAATTTGTGAAAAACTGCAATGTTTTTATTAATGTAAATTGCTTTGAATGACTGCATGAAAATTGAAATCAGAAGAAAAGAATTAGTTAAAAGGAAATAGAATGCTGAGAAACCTTAAGAATAGTAGACAGCTTGCTCATATTCATTTATTACTACTATACTTTGCTTACTAATTCTTTTATTTAAAATTTTCCTTGTTCATAACTATACTCAGCTTTGCATACTTGAACTTCTGGAAAGGCAGCACACCTTGAGTGAAGACTGCATTTGTATCAAGAGACATCTTGATTCAATATTGGAATATATGACAGAAATCTTTTTTAAACATTAGCTTTTTCTAAGTGCTTAAATTTTAGGTACAAAGAAAATTTTAATGAAAGTATTTTATCTTTCAGTTAGAGCGATGGTTTGATAAATCCTTGAAAGATAAGAAAGGCTTTAATATAAAAAAAATGAGAGAAGATGGAGCTTGTTTGTTTCGAGCTGTTGGTAAGTTGGTTGAAAATTGAATTATTTTACACATCAACTATTTAGTGTGAACCTAGGTAATCTGGCAATCACATTCCTGGTTATGATTAGAATGATCCAAGCAGCCTCAGGTGTTATGAATATTTTGTAAAAAAACAAAAATTAATAAGATTTAATACTGCTGACTTTAAGGACTGTGACTGTTCACTGGTTAGATTGCTGTACTGCTAAGATCTTGGGGCTGAGTTTGAATCCTACTGGATTAGCTCAGCGTTTACCTCTGTAGCACGGTTTCGTCTTGCTCTTCTTCCTTGGCCAGCCACGAGGGTTTTCTCAAAGCACTACTTTTTTTCTGTATCTTTAAGTGAAGAGTTTTAGTAAAGTTCTTTATATCAAAGTGGTCTCCCTTCCGAGTTGCCTCAGCCTAGGATTGTCCTAGGCTTGATTTTGAAACCATCTCTTATTGGGATTTTGCCAGAGCAGTGTTGAATGTGATTCTATCAGTAGATCTTCTACATTGTAGCATATAGTGTGAAGAGGGTTGGGTCCACATGGGAGTGTCCTGATGGCTTTGCCATCATTCCACTGCTGACTTTTACCAATGTTTCACAACAGTCATTTCAGTGACTTAGCTTTTGTAAAGGTGAAATAAAACAACTAATTTATAGCAAGTTAACTTTATCCTTGAGCCCAACCTGTCTTTGTTGCATATGGAAAATTTTATAATATGTATTTATAAACTTTTAATTTTGTAAAACGAAATAATGAAATGAATAACTCGTCATTTGTAAAAAAAAAAAAATTTCCAAGGTTTTTGTGCACTTTGAAAGATTTAGAACAGTTATTAAATTATATTTTAAGAAAACTATTAATTTGGAGTAAGTCTAAAATTAATGTTAAAATATAATTTCCATGATTTAGTCAATTTAAAAAGTTGAAAGATTATGACGAGATCTTGTGGGAAGTTTCATCATGTGGTGGTCACAAAACTGCTACAGCTACAAGTCCCGTCACCAAGTCTGGAGATGTCATGAGCTGAAGACACATCCTCTTTCTTGCATCAGCGGTATATAGAGTAATGGAAAATACCATTCTTATTATACATTGTGTTGAAGTGTCTTTTCCTGATGTGAGTGTAATATTTGGAATGCCTGAAAACTTTGCTGATGGGCATTTTTCAGTTCAGTCATTTTTCCTTCAATATTCATTTACTATTGTCTCTCTAGACCTGTTCCTCCCTCTTTGATTACCTTTTTTTTTTTTTTTGCCATTAATCTATACTTTATACCTAATAATAATATGAAATTATGATTGTTTTAGAAAATTTATATATATATATAATATATATATATATATATATATGTGTGTACACATATCTGTCTTTGATCTCATTATGTACAGCTGCAAATAATAGCAAAATTAATTATATATATATATATATTTTTTTCTTTTAGCTGACCAAGTTTATGGTGACCAAGAAATGCATTCAGATGTCAGGAGATACTGCATTGATTATATGGTAAACATGTTCAGAATTTTGATGGCGATGATTTATAAAAAAAATCAGTGCGAGTTAGAAAATAAAATGCATTGCAATTGAATTATTTCTACTAAGGGAAAAAAAGTATTTAATTTTTGATGGGATCTTATTTTTCTACTTGACAGAATGAAGTTGGTTGTAGTGCTATTTCTTTTTAAAAAATTACTTTATTTGATGAGATTTATAAAATTTATGAAACATTTTCGAGATTTATTTTAAAATTTGAATTGTTTAACAGCTTTGGCAAATTACATTCAAAAACATTTAATTTCTTTAACTTTTAAATAATTTTTTATTTTATTAAGCTGCTTACTAATTGTTTATTACTTTTTGTTGACAGTATTTATTAGTTTTAATAAATTATTGGTGAGCTTTCTGGAATAAGATTCTTCAGTAGCACAAATGCCATGGAAATTTAGAGCTCCTGCATGGACACACAGCATGCAAATGCTGTAAAGTAATATTTTTAAATGTCATACATTCCTTGTAATAAGCAGGAATTTAAAGGGGGGGGGATTAATTGTGCATATAATTTACAGAAAAGGTTCATTTTCATGATTTTAAACATTTAGCAAAAAAGAGAGAGAGAGAAAATTACAGTAAACTCCCAGATATCTGGCACCCATGGGGAATGGAGGAGTGCCAATTATAGAAACCCATACAGTACACTAAAGTATTTCAATAAACCCTCTTTTAAATAACACTGTTTAATACAAAATCTATAGCTTCATGAAGCAAAGACAAGCATATACAAGGTCTGTCCAAAAAGAAATCAAACTTTTTACAAAACGAATTTATTGCTTTACTTACAATTTAATCAAACTTGTCTCCTTCAAAATAGTTCCCTCCATTGTTGATACACCGCTCCCAATGTTTTTTCCAGTTTTGGAACACGTTTTCAGGGATAGTGTGCAGTTCTCATAACGAATTTTCTTCAATGTCTTCTATCGTCTGAAATCGGTAACCTTTCAAGGTGGATTTCAACTTTGGGAACAAAAAAAAGCCCGCAGGGGCCAAATCAGGAGAGTAGGGTAGCTGAGGGACGAGTCGTCTAGTGTGTTGGTTCTGGTGCAGCATCCAGGTTTTGTTTTTCCATGCCTCAGGCCGCCACCTTCACACTGCCTCTCTCAACCGCCTCAGGACATCCAAGTAAAACTCTTTATTGATCATCTGACCACATGGAACAAACTCATGATGAATGACGCCCTTCCAATCAAAAAAGAAGATCAACATCACCTTCACATTTGAGCAACTCTGACATGCTTTATTTGGTCGCGGCGACAATGATCCAACCCACTGCGACGACTGACCTTTTGTTTTGACATCGTAGCCGTACACCCACATTTCGTCACCTGTTATGACACTTTCCAGAAAGCTTTCATCAGCATTCGAATGATCAAAGAGCTCATGACTGACTGTGACTCTGTTCTCTTTTTGTTCATCTGTCAGCAGACGCAGCACAGATTTTGGGCTACATGATGCATGTTCAATTTTTCTTTTAAAATCATGTGGCACGAACTTTTACAGATGCCTACTTCTTCGGAAACTTCACAGACAGTCAGGTGACGATTTCCACAGATCACAGCATGCACTTTCTCAATGTGATCATCGTCCATTGTCGTGGAAGGTCATCCATATTTGGGATTGTCTTTGGTGGATGTTCTTTCAGATTTGAAACACTGGTACCTCTCGTGACATTGCGTACGGCTCAAACAATCCTCCCCATTGACCTGTTGTAACATTAGAAAAGTCTCTGTAAAAGTTTTTACCAATTTGAAACAGAATTTCACACAAACACATGGCTCTTTAAGATCATTCATTGTTCAACTTGCGACAAATCGCCAAGTGCACTAAACATACGTTCACTCTAGTGCATGTAAATCGATGGCTAACTGACGTGGTGTGATGCGGCTATTATTATACTGAAGGTCAAGGTCACTGATATACAGCACTGCAGTCGCAAGCACACTGCGCCGGCTGGTTGGCGTGCTGTTCTAAAAGTTTGGTTTCTTTTTGGACTGACCTTGTACAATAAAATTATATTAAAAATAAATGAAAATAAATTGAAATGAAGGACTGTACTTGCCATCACATGAAGCTGCACATCTCTGGAGGATGTTGCTGCTAATTAAAACTGCACTGTCTAATAGCCCTCTTAAATAAATCTTGGATATCAGCTGCTTGCATGGTTTTCTTCTCTCATGCAAAAATTGAGAAGGCAGGAAGTGAAACTGCACTACAATTTGTACAGAAAAGCAGTTTCTCTGCTCGACCCAGTTTCAACACTTTTTTCAAATACTTTGGCCACAACCCACCATGAGATTTTTTCAAAATGGTCTAATTTCTTCAATATTTAAAATCTTTATACAGGAGCATCCTTGTCAACAGCCATTCACTGATCAAGTTGTTCTCTGGAAATGTTATTTTACTGGATTTGCAGCACTAGCACAGTCAACCATTTCCATGATTTTGTGTCTCAGTTTTCATTTGCTTGCTTGTTTGCCCACAAAATCCTTCAAATGTGACAAGGAGCCACAGTTTTCACCAGCCTCTTCACGGAGTTTCCCTTTTCACCTGGTTCCATGCACAAGACATTTTAAATGGTGTCTTTGATGAAGTACTTTGAAATTTGTCAATTTTTCCCTCATAGTTCATCAGCTTTCTCATAAAGTCACATCGGTAAACCATTGTCAAATTTTGAATCACCCTGATCCATAGGTTGAATTAAACTTGTCACATTAGCAGGGAGAAAACACAAAGATGTTGCCACTAACGAGATCTTCTGCAGGGGGATGAGCACAACAATTATCCAATAAAAGAACAACTTTGCTATCTTTAGGCATTCCTTTCTTTTGCAAATATTCTTTGACACTAGGCACAAATACATGATGAAACCACCATATTTCTGCACCTATCCATTCACTAACTTGGGATTTGTATTCAACTAGAAGATGAATTATGCCTTTTAAACATCTTAGTCTTGCTCATTTTCCAGTAACAGTCTATTTCACCTTGTGTGTTCCTGCAGCATTAGCACATATTAGCACAGCCGGTCTTTGTTTTGCTTAAAACCATGAAAGGTTGTGGGTGGAAGACATCACCAATTTAACCCAGTCTCGTCAGCATTAAAAGATTTGCTCAGCAGTCAGGTCATGTTCAATCACAAATTTGGCAGGTTTCACAAAAAATTTTCAGCTGCATTTGTATCCTCAGATTTCTGTTCACCTGATATGTCAAGCTTTCAGATCCCATGACGTATCTTAAAGCAAGTCAACCATCCTTAAGAAGAGGCACACTCCAGGATGTTATAAAGTTCTTTAGCCTTTTCCATTAACATAGGTCCTGAGATACACGTACTTTCTGACCTCTTTAACGAAAACCATTCGTACAATGCACGATCCAAGTATATGCAGTGAATGACACTACTATACACTTTTATTACTTTTAGATTTTGCAAAGAACTTATGCTTAGCACTTAATATCACAAATGGTTGACAAACCAACACTGAACTCCCAGTTTCGATTTTCAGCCCTTTCCAGTCGTTTAGATATTTTCATCTGTTTCAGTGTTAAAACAACCCTCTTTCTCTTCAGTTCTTGCTTGGTATTCTTATTAGGCAACATAGCGGATTGATGGGTGAAGATATGTCAGATACAACACCAGCACAGATTCGGGCAATCACTACAACAACTGTAGTGGCGGCTGAAGAACTACTGCTTGGTGGTGGGTGAATGTGACACGGCAAATTCATATTTATGTATTTGAAGACACTTTAAGAAAATCTTTTTTTTTCTTTTTTTTTTTTTTAAACTTTTGCTGGTTGGATGAGAATTCCGGATGCATGAGTACAGGATATCTGGGAGTTTACTGTATATAGTTTAACATGTTGAAACCTGTCTCTGGGTTCCTGAGTCAAAAATAAACAAATATTCAAAAATTAGTATATTCATCTAAAACAAATTGACAAACTAAAATAGATGGTCCTTAATTCATCTAACAGAGGTAAATGTTTTTGACCAATCTGTGTCCAATGAATAGTATTTTTTCTCTGTAGACCTGCACTCAAGGCAGTCAACATCACCTCTTTGATCACTAAACCCATTGACATCACTTTCTTCGTCTGATGAAGATGAAGGGATTTTATCAGATGGATAACTGTAGTCAAAATTGTCCTCTATTTCATTGTTTTCAGAGTCAATTAAATTTAGTGCCTGAGCTGTTGTAAACCTTTGAGTCATACCAATACTAGGCTTCATATTATTGCCTTGTCTGTTTATGTTTTAGTCCAAAAAAGTCTGTGGTATATTTATAAATTTTGACCAAAAACTGGTTAAACCGTGTCAGCCACCATTTTGGAAATAGACATTGCCAAGGTGCTTTAGTAACGAGAGTGCTAATTAGCTGATAGGTTTCTGGGAAATCCAAGAAAATGTTTACACAAACTGTGCTCAGGGACCGAAATATCAGTCTGACAGGTTCCAATGGTTAATTTTTAAAGATTGCAAATAAAATGCTCTAATATGTTTGATTAGTTTGTAAACTTTAGATTACAATTATGATGTTTCATGACTTGACCAGATGTATTATTTTACTTCACTTCAAAAACAAATGTTTGTTTTCATGGAGGAATTAAAAGTGAGTTGCATAAGGAGAATATTTTTTATTTGTTTTTTTTTTTTACACAGTATTCTTTTTTAATTTAGTCAAAGAATGCTGATTACTTCAAGCATTATGTCACTGAAGATTTTAACACTTACCTGAATCGTAAAAGAATGGACCACTGTCACGGCAATCATGTTGAAATGCAAGCTTTGTGTGAATTATATAACCGACCCATAGAAGTTTACCAATATAGCATAGGTAAGTATAGTGAGCTTTTGTTTGTGTGATGGATATTTGAGAAAGGATTTCTTTTGTATCAGATTCTTAAATGTGCCTGGCATTATTCAACTGCCTTAAAAGGTTAGAAAATACAGCAGGTACACGTTAGGAGGTCACCTTAAAACAGTCAGTTGTACACCCTGGTATCCCCATGCACTTCTACATGCGATATTATATGGACGTGTGTGCATGCATGTTATGTTTGTTACTATTTATTATGTGGATGTGCATGAGAAAATGACAAAAGTTTTATCGAGAGTTGTTAGTATTTAAAAATAGAATTAGCAGAGGATACCTTCTGCAGATAACACTGCCAGCGGTACTTTAACCAGGAATTTTGTACTGAAAGTATTTTAGGATCACAAAAAAAAAAAATGCATTTTTTTTTTTTTTTAAGTAGACTTTCCTAAAAATTCCCTTCTCCAAAAATCTGCCTACCCTTTTTTTGTGCCAACTGGGAATCTGCATAACTGAAATAAATCTACAGAAGAAAGATAGGGAAGTATATGTTTTATTTTGATTGTTGAACATACTGCAACAAGTTTATTTTAAATATACACATATATAAATATAACAAACATTTTAAAGTCATTTACAGTTTTAGAATTGAAACCCAAAGCAACTTAGTTTCTGTTTGTTTTTAAAATTTATTAGTATATTTGTTTAAAATAAAGTAAACTTGACATTTTTTGTACTTTCAGATCCAATTAATACTTTCCACAGTTCATACAAGACAGATAATGAACCAATTAGAATAAGCTATCACAAGAATGTGCATTATAATTCGGTTGTGGATCCATATAAAGCCACAATAGGTGTTGGTCTCGGATTACCAGGACTGCAGCCAGGGGTATATAGATTATTACTTTTTTCTTCTTTTTAAATGAAATCTCCTTTTAATGGTAAAATTACTTCATAGAAGAGCATACTGCTATCCAGTGTAACAATAGTTTGTGGATGCATTGTTATTTATCACAACCTTAGTTGGATCATTCCAAATAGGCAGTCTGGAAAGTCTACTTACCATTATTACTCTAGTTACTTTGCCTAATTTATAAGAGTGTAGAAAGTATGATCAAAGGAACCCAGGCTGGAGTTAAAAAAAAAAAAAAATAGCAATAAAATTTCAGCAGTTAAAATTTGTATACTACTATTTGACAAACTGTAACCGTTGTTTGTGATACAGAGAAGTACCGAAAGTTAGTTGTAAGTTGTTTACTTTAGTGTACAGAATGTCAGTCAAAGACTCTCGTGCCTCTAGTCAGTTATGATGTTGGACAACTGCTGCTCTGTGTTCAAGCCACAGGTTGTGGGTAGTATTGTTTAACTATGGGAAATTCTTTGACCTAAATATTACCAAATACAATAAGAATGTATTTTAAAGTACAAAAATTCCAGCTAGTTTGTGAAAAATATAGGTGAGAATTTAATTTTTGACTTGTTTGCCCGTATTTCATATTTTTTAATTTTTAGAAAATAAGATTTTGATGTGTGTGGGGATAACACTGACTGCAGTCTGTCTATACAGTATAGTTTGCTATATATTACAGTACAACATAGGATTTGTGATTTAAGGCATTATCAAGCATGCATAGGTATCTGGCTCTATTGCTTTTTAAAATTGATTCATTCATAGCTTTAGATTTATTCAGTATTATTTATGATACATGGATACTTACATGAATCATTTATTTCCATTACCATTACCATATTTTCACACACGAGATACTGCCAAGAAAACAACAACAACAAATATTTAGAGTACTTTTTTCATTATGAATTTTTATGCTATTACAATTTAAATTAATTTCATGTTTTATTACTATCAGCTTGCTGAAAAGAATTTAATGAGAGAAGCTGTTTCACAGTCTGAAGATTTTCATATTGAAAAGGTAAGTCTTAAAACAGCAAATAAGCACTTGGCTGAGCACACACAAACACAGACAGAGTGTCTGCTTGTTATATCAACTTTTGGAAGCTTTAAAATATTTAGAATGCTTGCTCCAAAAGAAAGGAACTACTGTTAAGCAGCGTTTGTGGCCTGTACTGAACTTGTTTTTCTGTCATTGATATAAGTATTGGTCATTGCCAAAATGTTTGTTTGTTTCTTTCCATTTTTTAGTTGATTAATTAAAATAAGAATTCATTATAATAAATAAATAGTTAATGCCTTTACCTGAAAGATGTAAAATGACTAATTTCCCACTAATTTTTTTCAAAATAAAATTTAAAAAATTGTAAATAATTACTAACACGAACAAAAATAAAAGACTAATTTTATATGTTCAAGATTGACTGGAAAAACGAAATACAAATATTTAAAGTTCTTTCTCTTAAGACAATGTTTTTATTAAATGCATTTTTCAGATCTATTTAAAATTGTAGTAGAAATTTTGCTATTTAAAAAGTTTAAATTTATCTTTTTGTTTAGAATCTGAATTCATAATTGATGTGTATACAGACATTGTCAGATGTGCTGTTTTGTAATATAAAATTGTTCTTTTTGAGTAGGGACCTTTGTTAATTTTTCTTTTCAAAACATTCACCTGTTTTCTAGGAAGAAGAAAGAAACCTAAAAATGTATTTATGGACATTTTTTCAATTCAAATTAAGTATTCACTCAGCAGCCCTGACTGACAAATTTATAAGTTCACTCAATTATAATAGCGCTGTTAACTAATCCAAAAATAATAATAGAGAACTAACAAAATTTTTAAATGATCTGCAAGAATTTTTTGCAGTAAAGAGGGGGGGTGGTTACTGGTAAAGCAGGCACCACAATCAAGAAGCCTATAAATTAAAACAAAACTTTGGTTTAAGGCCAGAGTTAAGAAATATCTTTGTTCATTATGAATCATCAAAGTTGTGTTGTTTTAAGAGAGATTGGCTGACAAAATAAACATTTTGTTTTCCCAAGTTTGATGCATATTTTAGTTAATGTTCAGAGTATCTAAACTATATCATGAACAGATTACACAAAAACTAGTATTTATTTTAAAATTTGTTTTACTAGCCTTGAGAAAGCCTGAAAATAGCCTCATCTGCGGTGCATCTGAATTTCTAGGAATTTATGATCGATAAAAAATTCAAAGCAAAATGATTATTGATGACTGACAAGACAACCTAAAAAAAAAAAAAGATTAGATTGACTTCATCTTGCAAATGATGAAATTTCAAAAGCACTTTGGTGTGTGAGAGCATTTAAAGATGCAAATGTATAAGGTGTTTCATTGATGGAGTTGAATGGCATTAGTAAAGTGACAAGTTACAGTTATGTTGGTTCTGGTACCTCATAAAAATCAAGGACAACTAGTAGCTAAGGATGTGGCCAGCAGTATGAGCTGCTGATACAAGAATGAGCAAAACTGTACGATATTCATGTGTTTGCTTTTAAACAGTCATGTGATTGGATTCAAGCTCTGGTGTGGGTTGAATTCTGCTTGAGAATGAAAGCTCTCTAAAATTATTTGCCATGATGCTTGTTTTGTTGGTAAACTCAAGCCCACCTTCCTAGCTCATCTTCTGCCACCTGTACAGAGTGATTGGCTGATCTGTTGTTAGCTCTTTCTATTGATCACTTTTCTCATGTTTTTTCTTGCAGTTTGAAGAACTGACAAGAGAAGAGTATCCATTTTCGCTGCGGTGTTTGCCGTCTAAAGTGGCATCAATACGAAAGATATATAACCATTATGGACACTGAAAATTGGCTGTCCAGAGATGTGCTGTGTAGCCAAAATAGCATATTATGCATATTGAAAGTGGCTTTAAGAACAAAACCACTGATAGAGCCAAAATGATGGCAGACTGACAGTTTGTTATTATTTATACTTGTACAAACTTTAGAAAATTGTGATGGAGGACAACAAGAATTTTTGGTATCTTCAGCAATCTGTCTAAGTGGTACTATTATTTTTTGAATCTTAGGATCATTGTTTACCAAGATAGCCTAATGGAGTCTCAAACTGAGAAACAAACAAATTTTGCTTATGCTGGCAGTACACTGATCATGAACTACTAAAGTTTTTCTTTTTACTACAAAATGTTTCATGGTTTATAAGTTTTATTTTTTTAGCTACTGAATTAATATGTCAGAAATTTTTGGTAGTGGATCACTGAGCAGAAAAGAGCAATTATACAACATATATATGCATATGGGTGTCTTTTTGTACCTTTTAAACTGATCACATTGCAGTAGAGATATCAAATAACTGGATGTAGTCTTGAAGGTGTGAAAGTACATCTAGGTTGGTTGTGATGTAGATCAAATCAGAATTGACTTGAAATCAGTCAACTGTTAATGATGATGAATCAGTCATTTCCTTAAAAAAGAAAGAAAATTTTAATCTGGTTCTTGTTTTTAGAAGCTTTTAATTTTGAACATCTACCCCACCACTTTCACCTCTACAGTAGGGCTGAAATCCCTGACACACTGATTGGATGGAGCCATGCCATAAGCTAAACTTTGAACATTTCTGTATTACAGTAAGACAAAGGAGTTTGTTTGGTTTTGTATTTTCCAGGCTATGCTGGAGGATAAAATAAGAGAAACAGATTGGGAGTTAACTCAGGAAACTATTGAAGAACAAGTGGCAAGGGAATCCTACCTGCAATGGCTGCGTGATAATGAAAAGAGAGTGAAACGACAAGGGCCGGTAATTTTTGTTTTTAGTTTTCACAGGTTTATAATTGGAAAGTCGACAGACGAAGATGCTAAACGTAGCCATTATTGGATTATTTGGGTTTAATTTTCTAAAAAACAGGTGTTTTGAAAAATTCTATGTGTACTAAATGAAATTAATGGTAAATATACTTGGCAACGTTTGCAGTTATAAGAACATTTCACAAATGTTCACACACAGGCTTCAGTTGAAGGAAATATTGATGGTTTACTCCAGTAAGTGTTCAGTTTCTTTTATATGACAGCATGTATGCTTTTGTCATATCTGAGTGTATGTTGATTTTTATGAAAAATTTCTCTTCTTACAGTCAAGGTCTGCTAGTGCTACTTGTAGTTCTTCCAGTGAATATGCATTTGGAGGTTCAGAAACCGTAGCTTCACCAGATGCTCGCACAGGTAGATCTCCTCGAAACAGAAGTACCTCAAACTCCACTCAGAATAGTCCACATTCAACTGATATTGCAGAACAGCATAGGAGTCCAGTCCGGCCAGATAATCTACCCCTTCATAATTCTGGTTAGTGTGGAAGTTTGTTTAAAAAAATTAAAAATTTAACCTTTATATAGTTAAGATTTTTGTAGTCATTTTACTTGATTGATACCAGTAATGAAACTAAGCTTTATTTTAGACTGATATTATACACACAATCTAATTTTTCCATCTTAGAAGCATGACTTATTTTCAGTCATTTGAGAGGAAAAAATACCTAAAAAAATTGCTAAATACCAATTTATGTATTTGTTTATTGTTACTACTGTTTCTCTTTCTGTTAAGCATATTGATTTATGCTATTTATATTCTTAGTTCACATGTCTTTTAGAGTAAATTCATTGAAATTTTCAACTTTCATGAGCAGAAATTCTGTACTGCCTCACAAGACTGCTGAAGTCAATCACCATTGTGCTTCCTTTTCCTTAGGTTCTGCTTATTTATTCAGTTTTGCGGCCTGCTGAATCTGGTTACTTGATTATCGACAAGAATATTTCAAGCAGCAGAAGCCAATGTCAACTTGTTCTGCAGAAAGTGTCAATAGGTCTTCTAATACATCAAACATTTCACTTTCCCAAGCTCTCTGAAGGATAACACCTCTGAATTTTAATATACAGTACAATTTTTCAGTCTTAGAATAGATTCTTCTTTCATCTTTTCTTGCACCTCTGCTGACTTCTTTTTGAATCTGAATTATTTTGTACTGTTTTGCCTTCCATCACTTCACCGTCATAACTTTCTCTCCCTACCATGCAGATACTCTGGCATTCGGTGTGATATTTTAGCTTCAGGAGTCAATGAATTTTATTCTTGTAATAAGTGATGTCATATCCAGCCGAAAGAGCATTGCTGTAATGATTTCTGACTGTTTTCATTTGAACATACCTACTAATATATATATATATATACAAAATGAAATTTATTCTGATTCTAAATGTTTCATTTGAAAGAACCAGACTGTACTGTTGTAGAATAACTCTTACAAAAAATGTTTAAAATATTAGATTAAAAAATCATGAGAGACTGCAACGGGGAGAACTAATACTGTTGACTGCACTTTAAAAATCTTTTTATCCATAAATGATAAATAAAGTCTGGGTGTGTGGTGCCATTGCGTGACTTTCTAAATCTTTCACTTAAGTAGTTGTACACAAACTCAGTATTTTTATTTTATATTTTAAATGATTAATGTTTAAAGTAGTAATTTGAAAACACAAAACAAAACTAAATTGTGGAAATGCTTTCTTTACCCAACACTTATCCAAGGACTTCACACATTTTATTTCCTTTTTTTTTAAAGTAATCGATGTTGTTAATTGTGATATTGTATTTCAGTGAGCCCCAAGTCACCACAAGCTATCAGCGAATCTTGTGCAGGTGCTACAGCCAGCAGTACATCAGTAGATGGGGCTGTTGGTGGATCTGATTTTAATGAAACAGCATCCATTATGAATCGTTTGCCACCTCCAATGTTTGGTAAGTTCTGTTGTCGTCATTCATTAGCTCCTCGGTAAAATATTCTTAAATAACTTCACAGTCTGGGAAGTAATCTTAACCATTGTGTGTTTTTTTTTTGCTGAATGTCAAATAAGAGAAAAGTAACAGAATTGCGTGGTAAAACAAATGTTTTTATGATGCCTAATTGTTTCCCCATTCACTGCTCCCTAATCTCTGTCTTTATGTTGTAGGTTCTCTCTCTCTTTTCATAATTACTACTTTCATGAACGACTATGGTAAACTGTTTGTTCCAGGGTTAGCAGAGTGGGAAGAGGATGATATTCTTGCCCAGGTGATAGCCCAGTCTCAGCAGGAATACCTGGACAACTTGAAGAAAAATGCAACCACCACCAATTGTGCTGGCAGTAGTTTTAGTATGCAACCACATAGCAGTTAATACGTTAGTTTTCCAGATTTCTATGGAATCTTACCTGCAGACACTGTCCATTGGGAGCGACAGAGTTCGTCATGTGTAGACAGTCTAACCACAAACAATCAATTATGTAATTTGCAAAAACAAATTAATTTCACTGGGATCTTCTTCTCTTTTTTTTTGCCCACATCTATTCAGGGCTGCTTTGTGCACTACTCGGATAAAGTGTCCTTCCTATTTATTTCTACTTGAACTGTCTTGTTTGGTTAATAGTGATGGTGCGTACACTTTATACATGCACATCTGAAATGACTGGATACTCTCCTGTTTATTTTGTATATCTGGCCATATTACTTTTTTTTTTATTATAGTGAAAAAAATAAAATCTCTTGTCTATATAGTTTGTCTACAATTTTGATGCTCTTCCATAAAAAAGCAAGTTAAACTCCTTAGTTGTGTATATATATTTAGTTTTTTTTAAAAATCAAAGTGCAACACTGGAAGTGTCTGATAGTAGTTTAATGGCAACTCATATGATTTTGAAAGGAAAAGGATGCTAATTGAACGAGGGCAGGTAGATGAGACAAGATTATTTAATTAGTGTAGTAATGGATTTACAGTTCTAAGCCGGTTATCTCCTAAAACTACTAAAGGTAAGCTTGTCCTGGACTATTGATCTTAATACTTCATGTATAACATCTTATTAACAATGAAAAGTTTTTTCGTTTACATCTTTTTGCAAAGATAACATTCTCTTTAGCACAGCCGTGTTAAAAATAGCTTAGTGCCAATCATTCTGAAAGCAGTGTAATTGAGTAAGTTCCATGATGATTAGTATGAAACCAAAATTCTGCTTGACTTGCACTGAAATAAACTAAATAGAAAATTTTTTTGTCAGCAACAAACACAATGAAAAAAGGGTTCAGCAGTGCTGGTGACACTTTTCGTCCAAATCGGTCTCGACCAGGAACACATCTTCACCGTCCACGATGGCTGTGACCACTGCCAGGTTCATTGGTGTCTTAGACTATTGATGGACAACCCATTTTGCTGTGTACAACTGATATGATCAACCCTCCCCCCTCTCAATAAATCATAAAAGTTACAGCTGGAAATCAATGTAATTACCAACTTGGAATTAGCTGATTTTCAGTTTTAAATATGAGAGAGAGAAGTATTTCAATTGTATGCAATGATGATGTGCTGAAACTGAATAAATCACTAAAGAAAGTAGCAATATATAGCATTCTGTAATCCAATCCTTTCAATTGAATAGGTGGGTGAATCTGTCAGCAAAAATAGCAGTGGCTCTGATAAACAAAGAACACTAGTGATATTAGTAACTGAACAGTACAGCACAACTTCACATGATTTATATTGCAAAAGAACTTGAAATAACAGAATTAAATTATATTTTACTTCCACTCATTAACTATCCACCCACATTTAAAAACTTATGTTGAAGGGGTAGTAAAGTACATTTTGAAGCAGGATCTGACTGATTTTGCTTTCAAGTTTTTGCAATATGCGTAGATTGATTTTCCTTTTCTCATCTGATGGCCTTGCATTACAATGTGGAGAACTGCACAAGAGTTAACCTATTTAAAAAACACAACCAAACAATATGAGCATATTTAATAATATTTTCAGTACAATCAACAGATTGCACAAACTATTCACACGAGTTTGGAGAAAAGGATGGGATTAATGCACAATTTGAAAAAAAATAATAGAAATTTCACAAAGCCCATTAACCTAGATATAGACAGACAAAAACAAGGGGAAAAGATTCCGGTTAACTAATCCAGGCAAAATTAGTGTTTATAAACAATTTTTCAGCACGCACACATTCTGTACTCAGTGTAGGTATCATATAAGAAAAAAATTAGTTAAAACCACAAAATGTCTTTAGATTAATGGGAGAGCACATGGATTCCTAGATTTGTAAATTGTAAATCTGTGGAACCAAGAGGCTTGGACAACGCTGACAGGAGACTGATGTGCACACGGCTACCAAGGCTGTGTGTAGATTTTGTAATTCAAAGGAAAACAACAGAGGGAAAAGTCACAAAGTACCTAATTTGTAACATTTAAATAATTTCAAAGTAGAGTAGCAATTGGTAAAGTGATTGACAAATATTCTATATTCAACACAGACATTCACAGCATCGGTCACAACTAAGAATTTTTTGTATGCTTTTGAAAAACAGGTTCTCCGACAAAGTGCTCAAGGGTCAGGGTCCGACCAGAAGGAATGGCAGCTCCCTGTACCATCCACAGTCGGGCAAACACACATTGTTCTATGAGGTTAACAAAATTGTTTAATATACAGTATTCATATAAACAGCAACCCTCATAACAGTCTCCAAGTACTCAAAAATGTGCCACCCCCCCCCCATCATTAGTATTTTGTGAATTTAAAGTTTCAGGAGAAATTGTTACTGGAACCAAGCAAAGTGTCACAATAGAAGTCTTAATATCTACAGTTCTACCATACTGAACACACTAACCCTGTGCCACCATCAAAATGATGTATTTTTTTCTTATCTATAAAGATACGGCAATAGCTTAGCAATTAAAGAATATTGGTGGATATCTCATCTTATTTTACAACTGAAAATATAATTTACCATCTGGTGGGTTAATCAGTAATAAAAAATGTCTGACATCTCATGAAATAAAATTTTTTTTAATGTTGTCACACTGTTGACATTATTGGCATAGTCTAAACACTTGTACAGCTGCCAGATGAAATTGTATGTACACTATTCATTTCTCTGTAAATCACTGACTAGACCACTTTTAGAGTCAAATGGAATTGCTTGTTTAGAGAAAGTTCAGTAGATGAATGCCTAATTATGAAGGTACCTTAGTTAACTACTGTAATGGGAAAGCCGATGGTTTTAAGCTTGACATGCTAGTAAGAGAGCAAATACTGTACAATAAAATTAACCTAGAAATACCAGACAAGTAACCATGATAAGCAGAGCAAACAGAGGCATGACAGCTAAATACAAACTCCTAACCTGTGCTATTTGTCAAACTATTGTAAAGTTTACAGTATAACTGCTTGGAGGTATTTCTAATAGTTACCTCTAGATGTTTCTTCTATTGCTAACATACACTTAGTTTGTACATAGTTTACCAACTGAGTACGTTTGAACATGGCTTCATTGTAACTGTATTAGTAAACAGGAACTAAGTCTTATTTGCCAATACTTGACAGTCTAGCATACTACTGATTTGGTTTCAGACTGAATTTTAGGTGGGTTTCTTTATACCAAGTATATTAATTTTTTTAAAATTTAAATTAAGGATGAATCGAACCCTCTCACACAAATTCTCCTTACAGTTCCTCTGCACTGTAATGTACTAGTTACAGTTTTAAGTATGATGGCCACCCCTCTATACAGAAGCACAAAAGATTTTCAGAGAATACTGAATTTAGTATACACATTAAACCTTGGATAAGAACGGACTTCACTGCGGTGTCTATTGTGTTTTCCATTAAAAAGATAAAAGGAAGTGTACCATCAATGTTAATCTCTGAATTTAAAGATTGTCCAATTTTAAAATTTTGTAAAATGTATTTTAATTTTTTCACTTAAATAAATTTTGCCTTAACTAAAATGGAAAAAGATGTTAATAAACCTGACTGAAGGTGTCATTCAGGAGCTTTAAATATCAAATCTTAAGGCTTATTCACAAGCTCTTGCAGATAGGTTATTGTGAAAACTGATTCATTTCCTGCAGCTACGGAGTCAGTTTGAAACTAGTCAAGAACAGGTGTTAATGAAATACCATTTAGAAAGTGAATAACCATCCGCCCTTTCATGTGGCATCTTTGAATGCAAAGGTTGCCAATCATGTCTCCATGATTTTTTTGTCCCACCAATAGATGTGGTAGGCACCCAGAACTACCACATTCTTTAGTGCAAACTCCTGTTTAGCTGTGGGAGAAAACCCCTTACCCAAAAGATAGATACAGAGGAGCAAGAAATCATGCCATGGGATCAAACTCAGACCCTCAAGCTATGCTGCCCAAGTCACACAAATGAGAGCCCAGTTACAGCAAAAATTATTTTAGTTTGCATGTTTCTTTGCTTCAGAATTTTGAACAGCAAAGATGACAAGAAAATTATTCACAGCTGCCAAGTCTCACCCGACTAATACTTTCTAGCAAATCAAGGCAGTTTTCTTTTTGAACATTTTAAAATTACACAGCACATTAACCATCAAAATAAAGCCAACAAATGGTCAATAAGCTCATCATCTATTGTTTGACATCTTCAAATATTTACACGACAGCATTGATCCCTGTACCACAGGTATTTTGGATGTGTGATATCATTTGCCAGGTTTTCCAGTACAGAACTTTGGATATATGCAGTGATTCAGTTATAAGAAGGTTGGTTATATAAACTGTCATAAACAAACAATTATCACGTACCTTAAAAACTCATCACAGAGCTGCAAAACCAGGTTTGACTTTGTTCATGTTGACCACCAGAATTCTTTGATAATAAATGTTTTGTTTTAAAGATTTAATGAATAAATGAAAATTTAAAAAAAAAAAACATGAACGACACACATTTTACACGAGGAAAACTGAATGGATAAAGGTATAAAATTCAAATAACCATGACTCCTATATATATATATAAAGATAACAGGAAAATATTTTCCCATTTAAGAAAATGTATCATTATGAACATCCTTCACTAATGAAGTTTCAACAGTTAGGCATCATTCCTAAACTTATCACAAATTTAATAAATAAATATGGTCAACATTATTTCTGTTCTGATAACCATTTACGTAGAGAGAGTAGTTGCACCAGAACCAAACAGGACACAAAGTTGTTTATGGTTTCCTTGATGCAAGAGCTACAGTGTCACCATTATACATTTGAAAAACATACTGGAATTCCTTCAAAATTAATTAGGTAGATTTCAGGAATAAATTAACTATTGTTTTAAACCAGATTCTAGCAACCCTTTAGCTGCCGTGTTAGGTTAAATAAACTGCTTAGATGAGTTATTGCTTAATCTCTTTTTTCTGAAACAGGACTTGTAACGACAGCATTTTTGTCACGACAATTGGAACTGAAAACAAAATAAACTTCTAAATTATAAATACTTTTGGTTTTTTTATTTATTAATTTTCATTTGCATTTTTAAAACTTATATTCTTCCAATTCTCAGAACATTTAATATTTTAATTTGTAAATGTTCATTTATATAGAAAACTTATAATTAGGAAATAAACATTTCACCACGAGATTCTATCTTATAAAAATAAATTTGATTTTTTTTTTTGGCCAATGGAAACGCCGATCAGACATTAGGAAGACTTGAATTATTTTTTAAAACTTTCCTTCTAACTGTTATTAGGGGTGCAGTAGTAACATTTAATATTGATTTAATGGCAACAGTGGCTCGAAAGAAATGTACAGAAACAATTTGTGATTAGTGGTAATATCGCTGAACCTGACTAGCACAACCTCAGTTCATACAGAATGGAAAAATCAAGAATTGTCAAACCTGTGTTAAATAAAAATACAAATGCATCAGACACATAAGAGGACTAGGTATTTGTGAATGATGGTGTATATCTCTTATGAAATTTTGAAGTAAATGGAAAAAAAAAAGTATCAGGTGGCTTTAATAATAGCAAGACAATCCTCCAAACATGTCCCTTAAATGACTGGGAAGACTAGGAATCAAAGGGAGGTGATTTCTACAAAACAATATGACTCAGGTGCGCTAACCTGTTGTGATGCACAGTAACAGAGATGTTGTATCTATGATAATACAGTTTTTTGCCTAGACTCGTTCAAACCGTGTAATGTCTCTACTGGTCTCTGCTACATATATATTTTCAATGAATTCCAAAACGAAAAATCCTACAGTAATTTCTTTTTGATTATTCAAGGAGTCAGCTCCAATAATTTAAAATGTGATTTTAAAGCAGACTGCACCTTCTCAGATGGGTTTGAGAGAGGGAGGGGTCTTACCAGCATCAGCATCATGAGATGTTGCAAAAGTTATTTACAAACTGACTGGTTGGATGTTTGTTTGAACAATAAATGAAAAGAATTATACAGAATAATTAAATCTTTGTATACAAAGATATGCACATTTTTACTTTAATATATGTGTGTGTGTGTGTGTGCGTGTATGCAAATACAAAGGGAGATAATCAGCAGAGTTTCTTATTTGATAGTAAAACAAATATATGCATTGAAATGCCATTGTGCGGAAAACAGCAAAAAAACCAAGAAAATCCAACTAAAGTATTTTAACTATAAAACCATTTCTGCATATCCTGTTACCAGAGCAATAGCTCAACTTAATGAAAACAGATAAGTAAACTAATAAAAGGTATATCCCTTTGCCTACTACCCCTGGCTTTCCACTTCACATCACTTTTGCTGTTGTAGTTATATGGCGTGAAATATCACTGCACCATTGAGAAACATAAAAATGATAATTAAAAAATTATTATGCTGTAAACAAGTAATAAAGAATTATTAGCTTTAGCTGGTATTGTTTACATCAATAAAAACCAATTTTAAAAAAGTTTGAAAATACTGAGTGTAAATTAGTTATGTTTTAAAAAAAATTTTAAAAATAGAATAAATAAAACAAAAGAGAAGACATCACAGACAGATGCGTGCACTAACTGTTCCACGGATTCTTTTAACTCTAACTATGCACATGGGAGGCAGTTTCAATCCACGTCCTCAATATCTCGGCATCTTCCTCGTAATACAACGGGATCTTGTCAAATGGTTTAGGATCCAAGTCGATCACAGACACGGAATACCAGTAATGTTGACCGAGCTGGTCTTGTAGAAAAGGTCCTGTGCTGCTCAGGTCAGACCTGAAGAACACAATTACAACAGGTGACAGCAAATAACTGGTAAGAAACAAAAATCTCAGTATATACAGGTGACCAAAATGCATACCTGGAAAACTTGAGATTCTCAAGGAAATTTGGAAGGATTCAGAATTCCATTATTACTGTATAATGCTTTGACTAGCTGAATGAACTAGATATTTATGTACCACACTTTATTTGAGGTTTAACTCTATTTCTCTACATAACCTGTAGCTGTTGATGATAAATTAGCTGAGATTATTTTATAAAATTCATAACCTACCAAAACAAAAGAAATTATTAGAACTTTATATTATCTTGATAATAGCTTCACAATTATACATGACTCTAGTGTTCTAAATTTCTGTTTATAGTTTAATAATATCAAAATAACAATTTGTAAATATATGTAATAAATTACATTTTATATTCAGTCTATTTTTTAAATGCTTAAATTTTACATATAGATTATTTCATATTCAATTTATTGCTTTAAAAACAAATATTTTAAAATGTGTTTCAGTTTTTCTTGTAGCATGGAATTTCTCAGAAACTTCAAGGAATATCTATTTACTTTGGAAAACCTGTAATACTTGAGGAACTTTAATAAATCTTGCTTTCTGTATAAACCCAGAATGAGAGATGGATTGGAGAATAAATTGTTGTGTCATTAAAATTCCAAGATAAACTTTTCTAACAGTCATTTGTTAATGTATCTGAAATGTGGTAACATCAAAATTACAGCTACTGGTATGTGTACAGTTGTGACCAAAATTTATTGCATCTCAAGTTTCTGAACAAAATGCACAGCATCCACCATGTGTTACAAAGCTGATATTCCGTAGCGAACATCCTCCTTAATGTAATTGATTAAGATAAAAGCTATTGAGCAGCAAACTTCAATAAAATGCAGTTTTCAATACTGTTTTGAATAAAGATTAGCATTTTAACAAAAAATATACATAAATGATAAATAAGGAAAAATAAATGTTTAAACATTGTGTTAGTCACATGATATAAATACATTTAAACAAAAAATTATAATCATAACTATGCAATAACAGCATATAGCCAAACAACAACAATAAATGCACCCATACTTACGTTACATCCACTGGTTGCATTGCAAGAATAATTGAGCAGTCTTTTACAGTCTGTGCAACCAGGAATTTCTTTACCTGAATAAAAACAAAATTATTTATTTATTTTAAATTTTTATTAGGCAGGATTCTGAGAGGTTATGCAGGTTCAAAGCCACGATGATTCTCAGAATCACAGGTAATAATTAAGTTTTGAAAAAATTAATGGTAACTAAGTTGACTGAGTGTTTAACTGAAATAATGCTAATTCGAGACATACACTTATTTCTGATCTTTAATAATCCTATGTACCCCATGTGGTATACAGAGGGTTAATAATTTTATGCATAAAAAGATTATTAATCCCTTTATTTTTCAAATGATTACTCTCTTACCCTAAAAAAGCCAACTTGACGTTTAGCAATTTGCAAGAATTAGTGTAAAAATTAATAATATAGCCAATTCTTCAATAATCAAGTGGGGTTTTTTTCTTAGCTATTAAAGGGAACTAGCAGTTTAAGGATGGCCTTCCTTTTACCCTGAGGTCCTTGCATAAGCAAACAGATTGCAGGTTCTTGGTCCATTTTCTCAATATAAACAAAAGTAACCCTTGTATGGAGAGTTTGGCTAGCTTTACAGTCTGTCTAATTTCAAACTAAAATAAATAATCAACAAACTTACTTTTATCAGTATGTGCTGGATGTCTGATTCATCTTCGTTCTCGATGTTATTGTTCGACAACACACACCAGGTGTCCTGCCGATACGGGCCGTCTAACCACCATCGCTGCCTGCAAAATGGAAAACAATTTTAAATAAACAGTACTTCCGTCATGGGCTGATGCGCTTCATCTTCTCTCAGCCGATCTTTTCTTTCTGTATTGACTCTTAAACAACATTTTAAAGCTGGATTTTACAAGTTAATTATGAAAAGGATTTTAAAAACACATTTAAGCTTTGTATAAAGATGCTTTCATCATTTAAAAAATTACTTTTCTCTGCATCAAAAATTATATTTTGAGAAACAGTTTCCAAGATGCACAACAACATTGCCATTCTGAAATGGGTAACGAAAGAAAGGAGTACCTTGAGATCAGCTGTTAGTCCCCAACACAACAGATTGTGATAAAGAAGAGAGAAGTCACAATAGTTTAAGATTTATTGATATTTAAAAAGAGCCAGCCTAGTTTTAATTCTTGCCATTCAGGATCACTCTGGACACGTTTAAACAGCAATGGAGCTAAGATGCCATAAACAAGACCATGTACAGAAAAAACCGTGCACATCTGGGTTGCAAATTTTCAAATTTTCAAATTTTCACCATCCTTAGCTTTAGTTGTACAATCTGTATTTGACACACAAATGCACCCTAATATTTGTGAATAAGCAAAATCAAATCTTAATCTTAAAAGGTGGATAGGTGGAGGTAAGATAATGATAACTAAAAAGAAAATTAAGTCTTGTATACACCTTGATATAAAACTGACTGACTGCTAAGTAGGTAATGAATAGATGTACCTGTCGTCAGGAACCAGCTTGAAGTGTTTTTCCAGTCGTTGATACAAAGGGTAGATCCCTTCTATATCCATGTCATCAAAATGCTGAACTGATAAGATTCTTTCCAAAATGCATCCTTTGGAAGAACTCTGTTTTCCAACTACAACAACAAGCAAAATGGGAGAAAGTCTATTCAAAGGTCTGGATTTAAGAATGTAGCATGAATAAAGTTTGGCTTACCACTAGGAATTATATTAGTATTCCTGGACCTGTCATTAGCTCCAATAAGTGGTCTGTATACTTACTTGTGAAAATTGCTGAATACTTCAAGGATGTGGTAAAAGATCTATTTTAGAGATATTTTTTTTGCTGGGTGCAATAAAACAGAAATGTGGGTGTATAAAGACTGACTCCAGCTTCATGGAAGTCTTAGAAAAACACTGGTATTAAAACAAACACACAAAGATAATGATCATAATCATGCTAATCAATTCAAGGGGTAAATACATTAAAGCCATGATTATACAAACTAATTGGCTGGAACCAGGGGATGGTTTGGATGATCTAGATTCTGTCTTCAATCAAATAACTCTTTAGTCTTGGAATGACTCAGTGGGTCTAGTTTTATTGCTTAATGCATCCATAATCTCCATTTATCTGAACATCATCAGCAGTCATAAAGTCTGCCACACAATTTTTCTTCATCTGATGGCATTTTCCAAATCAAGATCTTCAACATTTCCTTTCAGCCATTCATTTACATCATGTGCATCAGCCTTGTTGTTTTCATCACTGGACTCCTTCCTCTTCAACTAATCTTTCTGCCCAGAGCTTTTGCCAGCTCCACTGCAATGTCCTTTGCTCAATACCTTCTGATACACTATTGGACCTACAATGCATCTTTCATTGTTAGATGCTTCCAGAAACTTAACAAACACTGCTCTGAACCACTGATGGAAAGGAGCAATTTCTGTAGCAATACCCAGTAACAGGAATGTCCTTGATCCATGCACTACATAAAGGAGCAGTCACATTGGATTAAAAAGAATGATGGATGTATTTATCAACCTTTCATCATCTGGGGTGTGCTATACAAAAGTAGCTAAGCTATCGAAAAGTTTGTGATTCTTCCAGTAATCTATCCATGCCAAGCTCGTTACACATTCCTTGATCTACCTATATCCAGGTGTAGTATGCTCATATCCAGCTGCAGATGTTTTGGTAGGGAGGTCTTTCCAGTTGTCTTCCTCCATCAGTTGTTTTGTCATACACCAACATCTACAAGGGAATCATCTCTGTTAAGGGAAAGTATAGTAGTGCCATGGTTGTCCACTAAGGGGAAATGCTGCCAATCCTGCAGCATAAATGGCCTGGAATTTGCATCTTTAGCAGGAAATGCCTTACTAGAGCCTTCCCCACCCGCCAGATATGCGAGGAAACCCACATGACCAGCTGGTGAAAAATGAAGACTGGAAAGAAACCATGCAAGAGAGACACACCAAACCGAGCCAGTCACTACCAAGATTCCAACTTAAGACAACAACCATCAGTCCAATTGTTTAGCATGTACTTCTGCCCCTTTCATCAGTTATACATCTGGTCATTTATTTCACAACAATAACTTCAAACCTGGCCTGAAATCCAGCAATAGCACCACTGTCCCCCAGAATTTTTCACTGTGACTGGTACATTGCTTGAATCCATGATGTATTTTGAATTTTAAAAGCAATCCAAAACTTGCTGTAAACTTCCAAGGGAAGTAAAGTTCAGGACACTTAAAACTGGTCAAGATATTGTTTCACTGAATGTCCATTTTTTAAGAAACCATCAATACAAAGCATTGTCTAATTTATTGTTATTTTCATCATCTTTTGAGCCTGATGGTCTTTAGCATTCTAGTCCACTTGTGAAAGCCTTTAATTCTTCATTGATTGCCTTTAAAGTCAGTTGCAGTAGCTTGGCTAATACTTATGTTTATACTTCTTCCCTAGTCTCTGTATGATCTAAAGTTTCTGCACAAGATACAAACATATTCCAGTCAATGATCTATTGCATAGAGATTTGTAAAAACCTGAACAAGAGGCAAATACTAATGCCGAAAGGGCTCAATGTCTGGGCTTGACAGCAACTATGTTGTCTCAGAAACAGAACAGTAGCTGCTCAAATGGTTGCAAATGCAAGTGGCCACAGAACACGCACTGGAATATGGGAATGCAGAAGTGTCACGGTTTAAGAAATTGGCAACTGATTATCTCATTTAGAGAAAAGAGGAAGGCTAAAATCAACAGAGATCCATCATCCGTACTACAGATGTTATTAGGTGATCATAAATTGGTGAGCTCTGCTAAGATAAAATAAGGACATTGTCGATAGTCCTATTACAACACAAAGTGAACAACAGTGCATGTACTTAATTGTTTGCATTTGGTTAACAGAGGCATTCAGTAAATCACGATTTGGTTAATCAAGGTTCTACTATAAAGAAAAACATTCAGGGTTACAGCCAGTGCTTAATTTATAGATAAAAAATAGGTGTAACTCACAAACTGACATGGACTTAAAATGTAATACAAACAGCTATACAAAGAATAATAATAGTAAAAATACTAAAATAGCAATATAGTAGGGAAACAACCTGACACCACAGACATAGTGAAGTTCTAATTTAAGTAGTTAGCAATCATTTAACCAGAAGCAGATGCCAAGTAATGTCAAAGTTAAATGTTTTAGCCTTCGTGGCTTAACAAGTCTGTCAAATCAAAAAAGAATTAAACAGATAAGTTAACTTAAGCAACCAAGCAATAATTTTATCCAATGGCAAAATTTAGAAAATGAAAAACTAAAAAAGGAACAGAATGCCATTCCGAAGTGTTCCATCAGAAACCAACCAATAGTTATAACACAAAGGAAAAGAAAATTTAAACCAAGTCTCTGTCTGTCTCTCTCTGATGGTAAATAACAGATATAAATTCTGTTCATAAAATTTTGGTTTAGATTCATGGCACATATATATTCAGCTATAACCAAAAGATTTGCATCACTCTAGAAATTTAGGATTGTGCCATAAATTTAAACCAAAATTAAATGAACAGAATTTATATCTTTTATTTACCATCATTTAATCAAAGAAACTACAGAATGACGACATTGTACTTGTCACCATGATTCATAAGGTCTTTTTTGAAAATCATGTGTTTTTATATTAGATTTCAAATTGTCTAGTTTTTCTGTTAAGTCTGCGAAAAACTGCAAAGTGTATGCATTTTAATACATTAATGTAATGTTTCTATGAGAATTCAGCAGGAGTCTAATTAGACTTTATCAAGTAAAATTATAAATTTCTAAGATGATGCAAAAGTTTTGGCCATGGCTGCACTCATATAACAAAGAGTTCCTCAAAAGGTTCAAGACAATTAAAATTAAAACCAATGTTTCAATAAATTTTTAAGGTAAAAGATTCAGATATTTTTTGAGTTATTTCCCCTTAATAAATTTTTATGACCATTACCTAATTTAGCTAATTTTTTTAACAAAAAAATGGGATTTAATTAAAATGTTAGATCATCAGTCATCAAGGATATTCTTAGAATATTTATGTGCATTAGCTATGCATCTTCTCTAATTCATTTAATGTTTTTGACATGCCCTTGGTTCAGTACAGCAGCTATGGCATGAAGAACACACCAGAAAACAAGCTGACAAGGTTAAGACTGTGCATCATCTCTTGAACTACAGATTGTCACCAGTTTTTTAAAATTTTAACAATTTTTTAAAACCACAAAATATTAAACTACTTTTTTACCTATGTGGGTTTTTGTCTCCCTGAATGTGCTGTTGAGACACTTCCGACTCCGGTCTCTACCATGGAGGAATTCGTATTGCACTGGAGAGCTCTGATCCAGTGGAGTATGTAAAGCATCTATGATTAGGTCAATAAACATATCTAATAGCCTGGAATACAGGAAAATATACTGTAGTTAAAGTACCACACCAATATCAGAACATAATATTTTGTCACCTATGCCTACCATTCCATCACTTTTATATGCACTCAACCATGTCATACCTCCTTCACTTTCATACAACATACAAAACACAAACTTAACATGAAGACAGGGGGGGGCAGGAATTCTTATCACTTGAAGTGAACCGATATCTATTAGCACAGTTCTAAAGCTATTGAGACTGTTCACTGATGATTCTTCCACTTCTCACATTTTTGTTATATATATATATGGCTCCTATTAATAAATACTTGTACATCTTGTTTTTATTCAATGATTAGACAGATCCAAACACGAGATAATTATAAGGATCTCTCTTCATACAGATACTAACTAAACTAGCCAAACCTGTTGATTTTAAAGAAATGGTAAATTACTCCATAACTGAAATAATTTTTTGTTGTAATATACCACTGATTTTGGAGAATTTCAGCAGACTTATGCTTTCCATGCTTTTCGAACATGCATAAGCAAGACCAGCCATAGGTCTACTGTCAAGAAAACAACAAAGAACTGTTTGTGTCACGGATCTGTTCTTGGATGAGCTTTTATGCCACTAATCTTTAGTCTAATTTCAAAAGAGCTAAAAAAAAAAAAACAGCTCTTTCCAGCCTGAGCATATTTAGATGTTTGCTTCTTCTTAACTTTTGGTAATTGTGATCAATTTTAGCAACCAGACAGAGTTTTAAATAATAATGATGTATGTGAAAAATGGCATTTTTGTTTTTTTTTAGCAGATCTATATCAATGTTGAAAACTCATCTACATCAACATTAACTTCAGAAATAGTGATATGGTCCGCTAGATAGCCAGCCAGTTTGATCTAACCCTCCCCTCCATATATCACCTGGGGTGCATCTTTACCAGCTACCCTCTAAGCCTCACTCAGCACAAGTTGAGCCATGACACAAAGTGTCTTCCTCATTTAATAGAACCCTTGTGATGACAAATCCACATCACTTCAGCCACATGCCTTTTGCATTACAAGTGTGAAGACTAAATATACAGACAGTCCAAACACAAATACTAACTAATTGGTGCTTCTGCTGGAATAGTATAAAGGAGATAAAAACTGACATAGTAAACAGAGGGTTAGGATTAAATGACCAACCATTCTAACAGGTTCTCTTCAATTTCTTTTATTATCCTCCTGACAGACAGGACAACCTTACAGATAACCCAAGCCATTTTCTTCTGATATACACATCCTCCCTCTCTTTGTGGGGTGGGTGGGGGTGGATAGTTATACCTATTACCAGTGTCTTTCAGGTTAGAAGGTTGGGGTTTGGAGAAAAAAACTGAGGTTAAAGGTCAAATCTCAATTTTGTGGCTAAATTATTCAAAGGTCATAAAAAGAAATTTGAATAACCTTACCTGAGGTTGCTACATGTCTGTGTTGCTGATGCTTCAAAAAAATTCTTTAGGACAGATGTGAGATCATTTTTTGTATATTCACTATAAACTTCCACTCCATCCTGAAAAAAAGTAAACAAACACAATCGCCTTGAAAACATTGGAATGGGATGAGGAAAAAAAAGAGAGTCAATGGCTTCCTTACGCCAAAACGTTTTTCATTAATTTTGAAAAAGAAAGAAAGAAATATTCAAAATGTTACTTCAAACTAATCATATTGGTGGAAGTTTCAAAACAAAAAAAAACTAAGGGGAGATAACTCCCCCCAAAAAAGTTAATTTCTTTGGACATTTTAAAGCGTTATTTTATTGCAAGCCATTCTGATTATTACAAAATTTACACACAAAAAACTTTTGGTGTTTAAGACGGACAAAGGTGAATGCACAAGGGGAAAAAAAATTGCCCCTACTCGCCAACAAAAGCACAGTTTCACTGTTACTCCACAGCAGCCATTGCAATGGTGGTCTACTGTGAATGGTGCATTGAAACATTCACAAAAGAGGGTGTGTAAGTCCTAGAACCATTGATGTGTGACTGCAGCACGTGTGTGGCATGCCTGGCAGCAAACTATGCAAGCACGAAGCAATGCTGCTGAGGACAGGCGGGCCACTAAGGTCTCTGGCACCTGGCAACAAGACACAGATAGCTAATGGTCGCTTCAAATCAGCCTAAGTCTGGGTGTGTTCACAGTGATGCACAAAAGTCAACAGGCTTAGCAAAACAAACAACTGCATGCAAGCCTGCAGGGTCATGAAGTGGGTGGTGACTGGAAACACTGGTGGGGAAGTGACACTTATTCTGGTATTTTCATGAAGTGTTATATTTTGTGTGAATAAAACCACAGGTTTATCCAAACAGTGGCTTTCCTGTAAAGAAATGTTTAAAAAATAAAATCTGAAATGTAATCAAAGACAAAAACCAAACTCTATTTAGTATACTCTTTCCTTCTAACATTAAAATTTCCATTGTCTGTATTTCTAAGGTTATCTCCCCTTAGAACAACCCATCCATCCATCAAAGTACAAGAAACTAACTCAAAAGTCTGCAGACTCTGTAGAACCACATGAGATTTCAATGTATTACCATAACATATGCAAAATAATATTAGTGAGGTATGGTTAACCATGAGAAAAAATTAAAACCCTATGGCTACACTTTAAATCAAAAGATATAATGGCACAGACTCGCAACATTAATCAAACAACTACATATTAACAGATACATAATTATTTTTCTTATAATCTCCAAAGCCTAGAAGCTACAGACAGCTCCAATTTTGACACAATATCACTAGGTATTCTATTATTCTTATGTCTCTTTCTATCCCTGAGTACTCAGACCATTACTAAACTCACTTTTTCAACTCAATCCTAATATCAGGATCTATGCTACTGCAGTTTGTTGTTGTTATATTATTTGTACAATTTGTTTCTTATCGACAAGCCAAAAGAGAAACATAAAAAACAAGCAAACTGCAGACAACAAAAGAAGAACATTTCTTTAATGGATGAGGACTCTGTCAAGCAATGTCTTATTTATTTTATATATATTGTACTAACATCCACAAAACAAAAGGGTAGACAATAGATATAATCATTTTTTACTGTTCTCAGACAAGATACACCACTTTCAGTTATAATTCATAGTATCCAAGTGCCAATATATATTTCTTTAATAACTATTATTGTAAAGATCTCAGTTTCATAAATCATTACTTAAATTTCAAAAAAAAGAGAAATGAAAGAAAAAGTTCATCCTTAATTTTCAGCCAACTCCAAACTTCACAAATGTCATCTCAGCATCTCTCATCATACCACAGTTGAACTAACCATTACCATCTCCTCCTCATATACTCCACAGTTTTACTATATAGCATCTACCTCCACTTCCATACAAGACAGATTTCAAGATATACCTACCAAATTCAATTACCTGGTCAGCATCAAAATCCCATGTATATCAAAAACAACAAAAAATAGAATAAAACAAACTATAATTAAATTTCATGAAAAGAAAGAAAAAAGCAACTAATTTAGCTGAATAGCAGTTTTTTTTTTCACTTATTTCACTGCATTTTTTTTTTTTTTGCCTGCACACGGAATCCATCAGCCACAACCAGATCAGTTCTTACTTCTTGGCTTTTAAACTTTAACTTTCTTTTTTAATATTGCTCCCCGCTCCCTCTTTTGGTCTGTTTTAGAAAACCTTAAAACATGTTTGGCTTCATCCTAACGTCTAATTAGACAAGTTCAAGTAATATACCAGTTCATCTGCAATAAATCAATAGATTTATGCCCTCCCACATATTTAATATGAACCCACATGGAAACTTACCATATTTTATAATTTTCTTTATCATCATACTAAAATAGAGGCTCCACACTTCTCTCAAGCACTAGAAAATTGTATAAGTGCTAATGAAATGACTTGGATTGCCTGTGTAATTACCTTGACATAGTTTGTTTGTGTATGTGAGAGTGTGTGTGTGTGTGAGTGTGTATGTGAGTGTGTTTGTGTATGTGTTTGTGTATGTGAGTGAGTGTGAGTGAGTGTGTGTGTGTGTGTGTGTGTGTGAGTGTGAGAGAGTTTGTGTGAGTGAATGTGTATGTGAGTGTGTTTGTGTATGTGAGTGTGAGTGTGTGTGTGTGTGTGAGTGTGTGTGTGTGTTTGTGTATGTGAGTGTGTTGTGTGTGTGTTTGTGTATGTGAGTATGTGTGAGAGAGAGTTTGTGTGAGTGAGTGTGAGTGTGTCTGCGTGTGCGCAAAGGTTATTCAAACGAAACATACTGATAATCTAAAAGTCATCCAAATATACATTTTTCAGGTTGTTCAACAAACTTAAGAAATATATTCATTACTCATCTGAAATGGGATACATCTTTCTTTAACACAGTAGTACTATAAGGCATATTTTCTCACATTTGTGAAACCCACAAATTAATTATCATCACATCAGAAAATACAGATGAAAGTGAAAATACTAGTTCCTCGCCTTTCTCACATTGCTCTATCAGAATATTCCTGCCCATCATATATACTGCTTGCTTATGATAATTTTTTTTTAAAAAATAAATTTGATCCAGTAAGCTCTTCTAAACAAAAAAAAAAGTCATAATATAATAATCTTCTTAAATAACTAGAATTCTGGAGAACTATAGACCACAAATCCATTGCTGTTCTTGCACTCACTTTTGACTAAGCCTTGCTCAATTAAAAGTGATTTCAGTCTAAGGTTTAGGGTTAAGGTTAATACCATATATCTTCAATTGGCTCAATTATCTTTCTACCCCCAAACCAAATAAATAAAGAGAGAATTTTCAACTTAAATATATGATGTAACTCTTTCTTTTACCCATTCAGTTCTAACTGGATTATAAAAATGGCGATCAATAATTTTTGTAAGTAAAGTATTCAGCCAACAAAAGTATTTAGTAAAATAATTCCTCAGAATTAAGAATGCAATGTAACTTCTGACTGTATGAATGATGTCTCAGCATCTCTTAAAGGTTAATTCAACAGAGCTACATCATAGGGAATACTTAAAATCATTTATGTAATTAGACTTTGGAAGCAAACAATTCTTCAAAGTAGTAAACCTAAAAGGCAAAAGGTATGCAGAAGAAGGTGGTAAGTAGCTTTTGGTCAGCCCTACTCTGAATCCAGAGCTGGAAGAATCTACCTACATCAACAAAGTACTTACTTTGCATATCTTCAAGTTATTCTGTGGGGTGTCTAGGAGACTGTACAAGGCATGACGCACTCTTGTGCGATTTCTGAAAATGAAGAAAATTTCAAGATGTTTCTATAAAAAAATAAGTGTTTTAAAAAAATAAAGGCAACTTTCCATCAATGCGGTAAACACCAGACAACGCTGATGTACAAATACACGAATATGCCCTATTTCATGTGATGCACATCATGTTGGTAGTGAGCAAGTAAACAAGACACAGCCGAGCAGTCGTCAGTGCTCACAAGAGAAGAGGAATAATCTGTGGGCCAGAAATGTTTTGCCAGCTGAAATTACCAGGGAATGTTGGTGCAATATGGGGGAAAATGTATGGTTCAAGGAAAGGTGTACAAGTAGGTGGACAGGTTTAAAAATGACCGAACAACAGTAGTGGATAAGAGTTAGCCAGAATGTCCCAACAGTGCCACTACTGCCTAAAAAATCCTGAACATAACTATCCTCTGGTAAGGTCATGTTGCTCTTATTTTTGGATGCCCAGGGAGGGACCAATGCTTGCCCATTTCATGATGTGAGGTGTCGTTGTTCTGTTGCAGCATGACAATTTGAGACCACATGGAGCTCAGGAGATTGTTGAATACTTTTGAACATCTATCACGGAATTCTTATTTTAGACTGAATCTCACTCTATCCAATTTTCACTTCTTTGGACCCCTTGAAAGATGCCTTCCAAGGCCAAAGATTAGTCAACGATCACACATGGTCGCTTAGGTGGTGTGATTGCGGCTTGCACAGCAATCAGAAGTTTCAACCAGGGTGGTATCAAGAAGCTTGAGTCATCAGGCTGCATGTCGAAAAGCAGGATGACTACTGCTCTAATGAGGTTTAACGTGTAATTGAAGTGTGTCATGTCTAATAAAAAAAAAAACACGTTTCAGTAAATTTCAAATCAAAACTCGAAATTTTAAGATGACTATATGGTGTGGAGAGTCAGTGATTGCAGGCTGGACGAAAAACCACACCAAAAACTGAAAGTGGGTGCAGCAAATCCACTGAACATGAAGCATTAGAAAAAGGAAATTGAATGAAGAGACTGGCTACAAGCATCTTGACAGGGCATCATCGTTCATGTGGTTTACACAAGAAGGAGAAGGGAGTGGGGACCACTGATAAAATACCTTGAGTTAAACAAAGCAGGTGAATCAGATTTCACAGTGAGTAATCGATGAAGACAAGGCACAAAAAAAAATGTCAGCTGATAATATGCAGCGAAAAAGTAGTAGCTGATTCAGCAGCAGTTATTGAGTTTCGTGAAAAGCTGGAGGCAATAATCAATGAAGGAACTAACTCTTGCCTGATCAGTTGTACTGTACAAAACGTGATGACAAAACAGGGCTGAAACTCAAAATGTTACCAACAAACACACACTTGCATCGCATAACGAATTAGCCAACTGGGCTTCAAACGTAATAAAGAGCACATCACCACTTGCAAGCAGCAATGCCTCAGGCTCTGATAATCCACCACTAATGGTAGTGTGGGCAAACCACATAAACCCTGGGCACTAAAAACTGTAAGTCTGAACATACTTCACATCCAGTACAGGGTTCAAAGTAATGCCTGGTTGGACTCATTATTGTCCAAAGAATAGTCAAAAAAAAAAAAAAAAAACTGGGCCCAGTGTTTCCCTGTTTCCTCAAAGCCAAAAGTCTGCCTCTGAGAGCAAATCTTACTTTAGATAGTGCGCCATCTCCCACCCACCTGAGGCTGAGCTACGATTTGGCCAAATAAAAGACAACAACATTCCTCCCACCAAATGTAACTATGCACCTGCAACCAATGAGCCAGGAAGTTCTATCATTATGCAAAGCACCTTCTCCTGCTAGTGTTAGAAGCTAGCTTCAGCACTACTGATTAAAATTAATATGGAAGTTTCACTTTTCTGGTTGGCGACAATGTTTGCCAGAAGTGGCAGGTGATGTCATGGATAAACTATACCCTGGCCATCGCTCAGAGTTGTGAAGCTGCACATGAATAGAGTGTGAAGCAGTAGTTGACAGTAGGTGATGACTCTGGCCATCATCAGGTCTTGACAGACAATGACGTAATCGTGTCAGGAATGGGAGAGCGATGACAAATCAAAAATACTGCCTGATAGGCAACTCCAGCCTTCACGACTACCCCCAAATATGTAGGACAGCGCTACAGTGCAAGTTCACGTCTTTCTCCCCCCCAACTCCCTTCAATCACTGATGGTGACTAAGCATTCATTTAAAAAGTCTGTTTTTTTTTTTTTTAAATGAAAATTTTGACACTGAATAACTAAAAACATGCTAATGTTAAATTATTTTTAAAATATGTATTTTTTTTTTTTTTCAAAATTGGAAAGTCTGAATCTGAACTATGTACAGTCTGTTTTGTTCAGATTAGTGAGGTTATACTGTATTTGATGTTATTAAAATCACAGAGACAATACAAGCAGATGGAATTGAAGTTATCTCCCTTACACCGCCTAACAAAAGAGCTGAACACTTGCTAGGGAAAAGTTCGAAGGCTGTAGGATGTGTGCCACAAACAAAAAACAAAAACAAAAGAGGGGAACAACAGAAATTACCCCGCCATATACACAGGGAAATTTCCTTACTATTTCTGGCACAGGCCTAGGAGCTAAAACACAAACAGAATTAATAACAGACAATTTTTTTTAAAAATTTTTGAATAAAAATAATTAAGTTTTGAACGTGCAACATACAGAGGCTCGCTCTCTCTCTCTCCCTCCCCCCAATCTCCCTCTCTCTCTCTCTCATCATCACTCTCTCCCTCCCCCCAATCTCCCCTCTCTCCCTCTCTCATCATCATCTCTCTCTCATCTCTCTCTCTCCCTCCCCCCAATCTCCCTCTCTCATCATCATCTCTCTCCATCTCTCTCTCCCCCCAATCTCCGCTCTCTCTCTCTCATCATCATCTCTCCTCCATCTCCCCAATCTCCCTCTCTCATCATCATCTCTCCACCCCAATCTCCCTCTCTCTCTCTCATCATCAGCTCTCTCCATCTCTCTCTCTCTCCCTCCCCCCCCCAATCTCCCTCTCTCTCATCATCATCTCTCTCCATCTCTCTCTCCTCTCCCTCCCCCCAATCTCCCTCTCTCTCTCTCTCTCATCATCTCTCTCTCCTCCATCCATCTCTCTCTCTCTCCTCCTCCTCCCCACAATCTCCCTCTCTCCGCTCTCAGATCATCATCTCTCTCTCTCCCTCCCAATCTCCTTCTCCCCTCTCTCTCTCCTCTCATCATCATCTCCTCTCCATCTCTCTCTCTCTCCCCCCCCCAATCTCCCTCTCTCGCTCTCTCATCATCATCTCTCTCCATCTCTCTCTCTCTCCCTCCCCCCAATCTCCTCTCTCTCTCTCTCTCCCTCCCCCCATCTCCCATCGTCTCTCTCTCTCATCATATCTCTCCATCTCTCTCTCTCTACAGTTAGCTATTTTGTTAACTTCAAACCTTTTCTTTATCAATAATGATCCACTTCTATTATCTGGATTCACCTGCAAATGTACTTATCTCACTTAGTGCCTGATATTTAAAAAAAAAAAAAGAGGAAGCAAGGAAGGAAATTGAAGGAATAATTTGTTCATTTATAATTTATACAACATTATAATGATTTTGTGATCAGTCATTTATGTCTAACTCAATGCCATAACCACTTAAAGTCATTAGCCCTTTATGGTATCTGTTAAAAAGGGGACAAAGCAGTGTAAAATGCAGTCATGTATAGAATGATCAAATGGAGGGCAGCTGAAATAGCACGGCATCTCCTAAATGATATGTGGCCAAGTTTCATTTGAATGTCCCTAGTAAATAGCATAGCTTTTTAAAAAAATGTACTGAATAAATCATCTGTTACTGTTTAAAAAAATGTAAAGTAATTCAGCAAAACAAAGGTTTTATTTAGTCTTTACTGACATAGCTTGTCAATGCATCTCCCACCTCCACCTCCTTTGTTTCAAGAAAAAGTGGTGCTTTATAACCTTTTTCCAAAGCTGCCCTAAAAACAAACTCGAAATGCTGCCAGTGATTACAGTTAACCAAATGTGAAGCCAGGAATCTAAATTAACTAAAGCATTCCTCATAATCAGTGGTAAGCAAATGTGAAATAAGTGATCTAAAGGGAAAAAGAGAGAGAAACCAAGATGGCGTTGTTTGTCCGATCATATTTATCATTTCTAACAAATATGCCAATTAACTCAGCAGTAATTCTACTCTTAAAAATGAAATTGCTATCATTAACTTCCATTGTGAAAGAAAAAAATCTACTGTAAGTTCTAAAAAAAAAAAATGTCACATGGGGATTAATATTACTGATTCCTAAGCAGAATGAATGTTAAGTGATATCTTTCTCTTAATACAGGAAAAGGAAATGGCTAAAGAATTTAATCTTTTGTGTAAGTTCCAAAAATAGGTTTGGTAATACTTGTTCCTTATTGTTTCCTCCACAACCTCAATGTAAATAGCTTTTCTTTAGCAGTTGAGTCATGAAAGTAAATCTATAATACAACTTTTTCAAAGATAGAAGGTAAACAAACGTATTCAAAAAGTCCGTCAGTTATCTTAGCTGATGATAGAGCAAGAACAACGTGGTCTGATGTCCATTCAGTTGGAATAAGAAATACACACAGGTAGAAGAAACCAAGACGACAAGACAAGACATATTTAACGTTAGTGTAAGTCACTGTGGGTGATCTGGTGGTTAGACTAATGGACAACCTTGGAAGTAAGAGTAGACAGACTAACTTCAAAAACCCATTATGAACACCATAACATTAGCACAACTATGACATGTCTGGTTCTACATGGTTTGTTTTTTTTTTTTTTTTTTGACGAAAGCCTTGGTATATTTAAGAGATACTGAGATTTTAAATTTACCAAAACTGGATCAAAATTATTACTATATCATAAGTTATTGCAGAAAATTTTAATTTACAAATTAAAGCAAGTGTGTTTATTAATAAATATCCATGTTCCTTTAATCAGTTATTTATAAATGTGAATTTTAACCCTCCCATCCCGTTTCTACATATGCCAGTGCTGTGCTATGGACATGGCCCCCAGAAATCCCAGTTTATGCTGATGAAGGCTCTAACAGTAAAATGTGCTTGTGGGCTAGTAACAGATAGAACTTCAATAACAAAGACAGTGTAGAACAACTGATTTATAGTGGGGGGAACTATACATTTTGCCCTTTGAACTATTACATGATCACATTTTTTAAAATCCCTTTCAGCCTTGCACCATTGCCAGGTAAATAGTGGAACAATGGAGACAAACTCATAAAATCTGAATAGCCTTTAGGTAAGACACTGGATATAAAAAATAAAGATCTTGTGACGATAATAGCGGCTTATAGTCTTAAGGTATAAAATGAACAATCAATGTCGTCAATATAAGCAGTTTTGGATAATTTTTTTTAAGGTAAAAATAAATAAATAACAAAAAAAAAATACTTAAAAATGAATAGATAAGTAAACAATTAAGGTCAGAATAAGATGGAATAGCTGGGGTATCCAGCACTATACGAGAAAAAATGGCTTTAGGCCAATGCGTGGTAGCTTAAAACCTTGTCCAGATTCTGAAGTACCTACGCTCAAAATGTGGAGCCTCTAGGGAATACAGTTTGGACATGAAAGAGTAACAAACAAATACACTAACAGTTGAAAACACGATTTAGATCTCCATTGGCAGCCACAATTATTGCCTCACTAATGAAAAACGTTTTGCACGATCAAAAGTCCAGTTTGTGTCACATGCTAATAAACATTTTGCCCTTTGCACTTATACACTGTTGGTCATAGTAGTGAACACTACTGAAATATCCAAAACCACTTTATGCATTTCCAAATGTGATGTGGCTTCATAGAGAATATCCAACATCACACTCAACCACCTGTGATCTTCCTCTAACTTCTTAATACTGGGTATTTGTTTATGGATGAATCAGCTGGAGCCTACAAACTAATAGCCATGAATCAAACCTTTTGCTCCATAGATAATGAGTACTTTGATAACTCTGGAACTAGGGAGGGGGGAGTGAAAAAATAACTGGAAAGAGAGGAGAAGAGCGAGGTGGAAAGAAAGTAGAATGATGGAGACAAAGATGAGAAAGCCAGTAAACGAGAGAGGGGGGGGAGATAGGAAAGATGAGAAAGCATACAAAGTGAGGAGGAGGAGGAGGAGAAACAGAAAGAATAAAGTTGGTAATATTCTGAAGTCTAACTGACACTGCGCACTGCTAGCAACAATGGCACTGTGCTCAGTGGCGCTCAACACTGATGTAATAAGCTGATTTAATTACAAGCCGTATTTTATTAATTTCAGATGAACAGAACTAAGTACAGCAAGGTGTAAGCCCAGAAACTTAATCACAAGCAGAAAATAAATTCCGCTGGTTTTGCTAAAATCCACCAGACAAAAGGCCAATAAAACAGCCTGACTGTTTCGGAGTAATTTCATTCGACCAATTTACTGTTTGTGGGCAGCCAAAGTATTAACAGAACCCCAAACTAAGTAATTAGAACAGTCATACTAGTTTACTGCATTACCCTGATTAACCACCTACACTTAACCACTGACTGTTGTCTCTCACTGACATTTGTTACTATATATTATGAAATATTTTCTTTTATTTTATTTTAATTAAGGGTTGGGGGGGCAAAAGTTATCTCCCTTACCTATTACAGTTGTTAACCGGCAGTTTACATTGCAGTAATCACCAAAATTTTTTAAAAATTTTTTTAGAAAAATCCCTATGGGGCTGAACCGTGGTCAACCTGATTTTCTAAATTGCCTTTTGAATGGTGGATTTCATTTAATCGCTGTCGCCGGTAACTACCCTGCTTGAGTGTTGCATCATGGGAGGTACCCAGGAAACTAACATAACATTGCACTAGATGGGCTAAAGTGGTGGGCCAAAAGGCTGTGTGCTCCTCCTAAGATCCCTGCCCGCCCGAGCTGGCTGGGATAGAGCCACCCGTGGTCATCCACAAGAACCTCAGCAAAAATTAACAGTGATTTTTACTAGAAATCCTGGTGTAGTTTAAGGGTGAAACCAACTGAAATCAACCTTTGTCAGATAAACTAATGAAACATGATTCACATTTTTAGTCGGGTTAAATCTACATCTTGCGAAGGTTGCATAGTATATTAAAAATATTTACCACAAACAACAACTATTCAATCGGTATGCAAAATAAAACAAAAGAAAAGTGACTTTTATCATATGATAAATGAAGGAAATTAGAAATCAAATACAATTTTCTATTTATGATCTGCCATCATGCTCTGAAAATAGAAATTTAAAAGCATTAAAATTGCCTAAACCTATATTAAATAGAATTATTCAAATGTCATGTTATGTACTTTCCTAGTTAGACTCATATTTCTTTCATTACACACACACAAAAAAGAAAACAGATATGCTTAATCATTTTAAGGTTCATTCATGTCACTTAATCTGTTATTTGGAACAGCAGCTGACATACTAGCCATTTCCAGTTCTGATCCAGACAAGAGGGCCATGCGTAGGATGGATGGATGGATGAAACATATCTCTTGCCCAGAATCAAAATCACAAAGATAATAAAACCTGTTGATATAACAGATACACTGGTATCAACATAGCAAAATTCTGGTTATGTTCCCAGTCTTTAAAATATTTGGTATACCGCACAATCTGACATCTGTTGCTGTGAGCAGTATCTTTCATCAGTTAATAAAGGCAAACCCACTGACACTAAAAGCTAATGATTTACAGTAAATGTAGTGTTTTTTTTTTCCATGACTGTAGGTAAAGAAATCGTTTACATCCTGCATAGTTGAAAACAAATAGTAGTACAGGTCTCCAAATTGAGTCCACGTAACTTAGTGCAGACAACAATCCCATCTACAAACACCAACTAGTTGTGGAAACTGGCTTTCGTAGTGCTTCATAACCACCAGATAAATCTAGCTTCCATTTCTGGATGGATGAGTAGGCAAGGAAGGGCCTGATCGACAGTGAGAACCAAGTCTCATTTTAAAAAACCAAAATTGGACCAAAACTTGATTAAATTGAAAGTTGTGACTGCCACAGACTATTTTCATACTTGACTTATACAATCAAATCTAAGGCCACCAAGAGCAATTGCTGCATTTCCCCCACATGATGGTCAGGTGATACAGGTTTGTGCTTCATCTCTCAACAGCCAACCATAAGATATCAATCCTTAGTCAACTTGTTGACAAAAGTGGTCAAGTCTACAAACTCTATGTAATCTACTGATGTAAGTTTCCCACCATGAAGAAAGCTTGCCAGAATACACGTTTTCACTATTGTATATGCCGCCTTCTTTTGCCTCTTAATTATTCGTGACAGGATTTTCTGATATTAAATTGCTTAATGCAATTCTAAATTACCACTTTCTCAACTGCTTACAATGGAGATGTCACTGACCTGCAGGTTTTTACCTTTAGCAGAAATCCTCAAAACAACAAAGGGAAAACAAGTTCTTTTCAGTTTATATGCTGCAAAAAAAAACCAAAAAAAAAAACACACACACAGGGGGGGGGGGACTGTTCTACCTGGGCAAGTCAGAACAGGGAAAAATCACACACCTAAGTGCTTGCTACTAGTATCTCATTTCCAGTTTCATTAAATCACAAGTAGTGGGCACTGGTTAATTCAGAATTGGTATTAATTAGTGTTATTCACCACAGCCTTAAACAAAACATTCCAGCACAATTATGCTCACACCATTGCTGCAGTGAAGTTGTTATTCAAATAGCTTTTTAATGATGTGAATGTGTGTCACAAGACATTGGCATGTAATAATCAACTCTTCTGGCTTCATTCAACCAACCTCTGCAGCTGCATCTAGCTCTATTTCATTTGATGGTCGGTGGAAGAAGAAGGGGTAGCCAATTTTAGTACAGTTCATAAAATTGGAAAGTATAAGCAAAATTTCATTGCAACATAGAGATGTGGGTCCTGGTGGTAAAGAGAGAGCATAAAAGGTTTGATTAACTGCTAAAGAACAAAACACTTTGAAGATTCTGAATTAGTAAGTGCGTGAAACTTTTTTTTTTAATAAGGAAAGAAAAAACAATTTAAAATGTTCAAAATCCCTGATTTAAACAATTCAGTATGCCAAACAAAATTTGAATTAAATTCTGGAGACGGCATTCTACCAGTAAATATAATAAAATGTCTTCATTAGTCAATTACATCTTGGGAAGAAGAACAACATTAGGTTGTTTTTGTTTTTTTTTAATATCTAACTTTTAAATTACAAAGATCAAGAATATACCCAGACTTTAAAGTAAACCAGAGAATAGGTTTTAAAGGTGGAAAATCGTATTTATCAATTACACGCTGAAAATGCCGGATGACAATGATTTAGATTGCCACAAACAACAAAGATGTAGGTAAACTACCTGGCCTCGTTATCCAGAAAGTCAGATCGCCGTGTGGCACAAACGTAGCAGCAGCTCTCTGTTTGATCATCTGACGTGTACTAAAGTATAGAAGATTCTGATGAAGCTAAACATTAAATATTTTGCGCTAAATTCTGATGGACTGCAAGAAAAACCATCCAACTTGTCTGGGCAATATAACAAGCTCCTTTTCGAACATCTTTACCATAATCTGTTATGGTAGCAATGCTATTATGCTTCACCAGTTAAAGATGAACAAAAACTAGAAGAGCGCGCACAGCCCAAACTCTCATAGGCGTCCATGTTTATAAACCTACTTGAGCAATGGTTCATGCATGTCCTGGCATTTCCCACACTTAAAGGCTGGCACTCCTGAGGTCCCAAGCAAGTTGTTTTTGTTTTTTTTTTTTATAAATCTACATCATTTTGCTAAATTGCTTATACATAACTTCTATAAAATTAAACTTTCAACTTCTACTGCAGAGAGTACTTTAGTGGGAAACAAATAGTAATTACACAGCACAATGTAAGCCAAGTGTCAAAATTCTTCTCGTGGCTCATGATCAATAAATGGGCTAATAAAAAACCAAAGCAACAATGTTATTATATACGTTTTCCCCCATCTGTTGTCTTTCTCGACTGAGTACACACGTCAAAGCAGGGGGTTAGGGGTAGTCTATAATCTTTCCAGGATAGGAATCTATAGTATGCCAGTAAAATTTCCTGACTAATTTTCGGCTGATTAGAAAACAATCAAGCAGCAGTCAGCCGTGCACATGCATACATGTGTGCATGTTTATGTATGAGAGAGAGAGAGAGAATACAGTTCAATAACATGCATCAGATAATCATGTTATTTTTTTATATTTTTAGTGGCTTTTTGTTAAAACAAAAACAACACAAAGTATGAAATTAACTGCACAGAGGCAGTAAGTAATGTGCCAATTTTGTTTTTAAAATTTAAGGTAGTTTTATTTCTTATATTTCACAGAAGTTGTTATATAAACCAAGAAAAGCGAAGTAGGACACAAACATATTGTGTATACTGCGCACAAAAAAAGTAAACAGAGGCAAGACAGTAAATGCTTGTATGTGACATCACATCACCTTCCATAGCTAATCTAAAAATTTCACATGGTGTGTAAACATGAATTTTTTAATACATGCTTATATGATGTAACCCCACAGACACATCAAGTGACTAGAGCCCTTGGTAGTAGGTCAGTCACAGAAATAGTGCCAAACAATTAGAAGCTGCCATAATTTCTGTTTCACAGCTGACTGCATGCAATGTCAGCTCTAGACCAGTGGCATCAACAACAGGCTAAACAGTGGGTGCTTCCATTGTACAGGTAGATCTACAGTCAAAGAAACTGCCCTACGAATCAAAACAAGTCTCTTCTCCCCAGATCCAACAATGCTCAAAGGGAGGGACTTGATTTTCAGATACACCATCAGATATTCACATCATCATGCAGGTAAAATTAAATATGCTGTCAAAATTCCAACCCCCCCCCTAGATTTTCACAAGAAAGAATCATTAGTAGTCTCACTTTCAATCTATCTGAAATGAGAGTGGCATGCTAGACAAATCATTACCAATGTATTCCAGCTGTTAGCATTTCCGATAGGAATTAACCAAGCTGTCAAGCATATAATCAAAGAACTCATAGCACTATTACTCCTGTTTAAATGAAAGAATACTGAATTATTAAAATCAATTAATTAATCTATGCTGAATTCTAATATTTCAAGGTTTTCAGCCTTTAAAATGTGCTAAATAACTCATATAAAGAGATTTACTCCATTTGGTTATTAGGTATTTTAAAGATCTGATAAAGGAGTTTAGACAGACTAGGTGGGCAAGCACTTATATCTGAGTTATCCCCTGTTAGAAATATTAGGAGTCATAACATAAATTGGCACAACTGGATATCAGATAAGTTCTTTGCTAACAGGATCAGAAATAGGTGGAATAAACTGTCAATGATATCTTTTCATAATGCTAGTATAAAAGTCAAATTGATTCCCCCCCAACCTTTTTAAAAATATTATTTCTCTCTCTCTCTCTCTGAGTCCTGATGGCTTTCAGTTTCCTTGTACAGTATAATTCCTTAAATCCAGCAGGTACTGGACCTACACAAGTGCTGGGCTAGGTAATATGCCAGTTTATGTCCACATAGTCAAATAATAGGCATAATTTATCTATAATACTGGAGATCTCAATAACAATAACTCACCTATAATATTAATGTATAGTAAAACATGATAAGCAATACTGTAATAGAAACTCGCCTAAATTAAATAAAGAATGAACAGTACAGTGTGTAGCAGATGGTAGCTTTCCATGTGCAGTACCAGTCGGACTAAACACATTATAGCTGTATCATAGTGCTGATGTTAACAAAATACTCTTTTTTTTTCATTCCACAGCCAATTGAAGGGCTATCCCTTAACAACATTATAAAATAATTAAAAGAAACAAATGTTTATTGGAGAAATAAGTAAAATAAAATGTTTTCTTGGAGTAACATCCAGACATACACATCAGAAAGTGTGGGGAGATGATTGGATTGCAGCGCTGCCTAGCAGTGATAGATTATACTAAATCAGCCTGGTGCTGGTACATTGAAAGTGGATCATGGGTTGTCAGATTAAATAAAATCTACTGTACAGAAATAACCCACCAATCTCTAGCATCCAGAATTTGTTTGTTTTTTTTCTTTCTTTCTTTAAAGTTTTCTTTTTTTTTTGTAGTTTAGTTCATCTAAAAATTCATAATTAGAAAGTCCATTATAAACTTTTGGTTTTCCCAAAATTAAAGGTGGGGGGGAAGTTATTCAATGTATTAAAGAGGAAATACCAGTGGAAATTGGTTTCAGAATGTACTAGGGAATTTCCATAGTTTCCATTTTGTGTAGACTTGTTTATCAGATGTCTTCTTTTCTCTATCTGAGGAAAATGTGTTCACTGCTGGTGTATAGGGAAGAAACAATGCAACAATAGCTAAGAATGATGCAAGATCAGTTGGTGTTATTTCCTCTTTCTTCAGCTGACCTTTGGATCCTCAAAAGCCAAACAATGAAAAAATATAACATTCAGTTCATCCTTTCCATGTTTATCTTCTCCAGTACTTCAAAACTTTTACTGACCCCTGAATATCCAATTTTCTATCATAAAATATATCTGTATAATCTACCAGATGCCCCCCTAGCCCTCAGGTTGCTAGCAGCTGCAAAATGTATACTTATTCAATAAACCACACACACACACAGCAAGCAACTTAGAACATGATGCGATGGAATCAAAATAAATGGGTATGAGCAAAAATCATGAACCATCACAGAAACTCTGTAGGCAACAACCTGAGCACCTTCAGGTAGTATCTATTATTACAGCAAGCAGGAGGAAGAAAAAGAAGAGAAATGAGTAGGTGTAAATGCTTTGCTGTTCAAATACCTTAACTATTCCAATAATAATAATAATAATAATAATAATAATAATAATAATAATAATAATATAATAATAATAATAATATAATAATAATAATAGAAGTAAGTCACATTTCCAGTTTTGGAGATTTTGTAAAAACCATCTGTACCCACCCATTGGTCCTTTATGCTAATCACTCTTCACTGGTTTGTGGTGATTTGGGAAAGAGGAAAAGAAACAAGCAGTACTCGTAATGCAATGGCCATAATCCAACAAAATCACACAAAACACTTTCTGCAGGGGTTATAATCCAAGAACAAACAAACAAAACAACGCCTGCTGCAAGCTCTAAAATCCAACAAAATCAAATGAAAAACCTACTCAAACAGAGAAAGAGGGAAAAGGCCCTTTTCTTGTAAAATATGGTAAAGTGGAACTGGATCTAGTGAGTTGGCTGGTTCAAAAGACAAAAAAACTTGACGCATGGATCAAGAAATCAACTCTTTCAGCACTTGGTTTTGAGGTAAAATCAACAAATGATCCAGCAACAATGAAAAGAGAGAGATTGTTGTTTTGTGATTTTCTAGGCTTGAATATATTTTCACCTTAAAGCCTGGTGATAAAACAGACTTAATCTACTATAAAGAGAATTTCTTTGTTGTTGTAAATAACTGTCTAATTTCAAAAAATATCTCACTAGAGTAAAGATGCTTGATACTTTTCAGACAGGCGTAGTAGCTCTCCTGTCGAGAAGACCACATGATGCTCTGTGTGGAATCGAGATGTGTTCTGACATCACTGCAAACGAGCTTGAAAACACAAGATAAAAACATCTGGACTATCCACATGCAAAAATTTACTTATTTCTTAGATGCATTTAATACTGAATCATAATTAGTAATAATATATGATAAAACTATGAGGACTGTTGTTTATATTTAAAAGGAAAGAAAGGAAAAAATACTGCATATGATACTTCTTAGAGCAGCTCGGTTTCCTAAACCAAGTGGAAGAGAACAGGATGTGGAGATTAGTTGCACTTCTACCCCACCGCAGAGTCCCTACTAAAACTTTTCATTAGCTGACATGGGAGAAAATCCATGCTGCCAGCTGGTGAGAAGGGGTGAAGAGAAATTGCTAGGTGCAGGCCCTTAGCAGTCCACTAATCAACCACTAAACCATCTATTGGCTGAAAATTAATGATTATATACATGTATGATATACACAAAAATAAATGTAACCTTTCATAAAAACATCTGTATACTCTAAAAAAAAAAAAAAACAAACTAGCACACAGAAAGCTGATATACATCAAGGAGCTGAATATTAAATGTGTTCCATCATATAAACCTGTAATATGAAAAAAATAGACAAGTTAAAGGTGTAGGTCAAGCTATATAACAGTTTTCTTATTTCAGTTGCTTCTGGAAGATGGAGCTAATCTGGAATTCTAAAATATCAGCACACAAAAAATGTTCAGTCAGGTTATCTATCACCTGGTAGGCATTCCTCATAAACTGAAGCTCCATAGAAGTTATGCTAAATCTAGTCAACAACGAACAAAAATATTTTCTCTATTAAAGTTGAAGTCCAGCACCACTAATGTTCTTTAACTATTTCGCAGCTGCAGGCCCATCCAATTTCTTCGAAACCAGTGACAAAACAAACAAAGATAATACTTGTACGAGGTACATTAGATCATAACAGTTGGGGACAGATGGTGACTACCTTAATACAAACATTAAAATCTTTTTCTTTTTTGTTCCTTAACACAAATTTCTTGTTTCAAAATAAATGACCATACCAGCAGTTTATATTAACAGTAATGTTTGCACATCATTGCCTACTCATTCTGCTTTCTAAAGCTGTTTTAAAGTCACTTCCTTTATGACAAGATAATTAAAACAACCCAACAGTAAATAACATCCTTAAAGAGGGGCCTCTTTAATGTTCCATAGGCACCCAGAGCTGAAAACCTTATTGCTGCTCTGCTATAAATAGTCCAGACTTCATTTGTGTAAGCATTGCACATAGATCTGCATCAACAAGCAATCATGGAAATTCATTTCTTCACACCTAGGCCTTACGCAAGTACACATAATCTGTGGTTTAAACACTATCCCCTAGCTACCAAATGACAAGCAAAGAGATGTGCCTGTGCTTTATGGCAGCTGATTTACTGTCAGGTTCAAACCATGGAGAGAATTCTTGAATACACTGGATCACGTGTGAAAAATGTAGTTTTCAAGCCTCTCCATTAACTGAGAATCTAACCATGCAATTTTCTCCTTATTTCATTTTTGGTTTTGACAAACCCTAACTGGCTCAGGAACCAGTGAGAGGTAGATGGTCACTGGTCCTAAATTTCCATTAGTGAATAAAAAATCAAAGTAGTGTAGTAATCATTGATTTTTCCTCATAAGCCATGTTCATCTCTCATGCAAGATGAAACCTTAGGCAAGTTTCCTTATTCTAAATGCCTATTTACCTAGAAATAAGTAGGTACCTGGTTGTTGGGCAATTGCCAGATCACTGTTTGTTATCTAGGAGTAAGGTTGCTACACAGATAGTAGGTTCTACACTATTAAAAAAACTCACGCACCCCGACATTTCACATATTTAAAAAACCTTTCATCCAAACCAACTACCTTCAGCATCTGTAACCCAAACAAATTCATTGCACATTCACCTCATGCACTTTTAATATTTCTCATTTCACTGGCCCAACTGTTCCTTGCCGGTAAACCAAGCCCACATACCAATTGGCTCCATCAGCAGATTCTAGCAAAGTCAGGCCTCTCACCCTCTAATGTTGGTCAGAAGACAGGTCATTGCAACAGAGTTTAGCAGCGTAAACACATACCAAACGTTTGATAAAAGGCATTTAATTTCTTTTTTTTTTTCTTCAAAAAATTGGGAAAAAAGAGATTTCTCTGTGGAAAGATTTTAAAATTAACATTGAAGGAGAGGAGGGTTGGTAAGATATCTACTACCACACTGTTGCCAGTGCAGGTGGCTGTCATCGGTGCAATAAAATAAAAACTATATGAATTGTTTTTTCTTTCGGCATCCATGACCATCTAACAACGTCAGGGCCAGCACAATTATCGAGTGGGTTTCATTGCTGGCTTGTTTCACTAAGGCAGAGTCAGGTTTTAATGTAACCATGACCACTTGCGCCAGCTGTGTGTTGTAACTAGTGCGTTAAGCAAATTAACAGCAGTACAGTTCAGTAAAACGAACTGATCAAAGAATTTTTCCTTTAACATAAGACTAAGTAACCATTTTACAGTCAATTCCTTAAGTCATGAACAGCTGAAAGAAAATTAACTGAATGACTAGCATCTCCACAATGGAATATGATAATAATGTAGAGTAGCTTATACAAACTATTGAAATGTGTACTCATATCCCCCCACATGTAAAAAAACACATTAATGTCTGAAGCATAGACCTTAAAAGTTGGATTTTAAGTATAGAAATCACAGTTTGATAAATAATATTTCCTCTTGAAAAAACAGCACAAACATTAGAAAATGTTCTCCGTGATCTTGTATTTAATTGGCAGTAGTATAATACTCAAGTTCTCTTCAGATGATTGCATTGCACAATATGTGAAAAATGCTTTTTCCGTTCTGTATTTACTTAATAAAGTCATCAGTGAAACCTTGCGGATATAAACTAGTAGTACACTTTACTTGCAAGCATAAGCACCTCCTGCTAATTCGCAGACACCCAAGGTCAGCAACAATTCATTTCTCTTGCCTACAGTGGGTGGGGGCTGACCTCCTCTCCTAAAGACTGACAAAATGCTAATGAAATTATCCAACCAGTGTCAAGTGCTCTGTTCCTTTCCAATTCCATACCATACTGGTTTTCTCCTCAATGCATCTGAATGCTTTTCAAATGTCATAGTTATAGTATCACATCTATACTTTGGCTAAACAGACTGTGACATTAATACACAAAAACTGTTTGCGCAAAATACCTAATTTCATACTAACTCTGTTCTAGAGTTGTTTTTTTCTTTGTAAACAAAATACTCATTCAAACATTATTTAATTTGATTTGACTGTTATTCTTTTTTCTACACACAGGGTTATGATTTCTTTTAAAATTACTTCATATTCTAAGATGATAGCTGAAAGGTACAATGTACATACAGTATACTATTAAGCAGCATTTTATTTCATACTGTGTGCGCACATATAAAAAGATTGTTTTTTTTTTTGTTGTTAATACTATATGCTTAAACAGTTTGCATACCCAACCAGCAGTTGCCTTGGTAACTAATGCATCACTTCCTACCAAGGCAGCCATTAATAGACATTACATAAAAGCTAATACACTAGTAAAAGAAACGAAGGTCAGTGGGGGAACTGTTTTACACACACACACAAACAACACACCCATGTGTTGCCCGGGCTGAAATGGGTTAATAAAATCCAATTATGAATAAACACATCTGCGGTAAATCAAAGCAATTCTGAAGCTTGATGACTGTCCCATCTTCTCTTGAGCAGAGGTCTACTGAGCAGCGATGCAAACATAATTGGTGCATTGCCCTTAATGCAAAAATAGACTGAGAACAAACAATAAGAGTCTTGGTTCCTTCAATACCTGGAGGACACTGACCGGATGACTCATCCTGAAAATAATGGAAAATGGCAAATCGTTGATGAAGCTGGTTATGATGCTATGGAGAGGATTTACCTATGGTGTTCAGATAAAGGAAGTCTCTGTACAAAATCTCAGACTTAATCCTTTTTGCAACTGAGAAGAAGTGATAAACATCCTCCAAATAATCGGTCTTTTTCTTTTTCAGAAAATAACATTATGGGTGACATCAATCTTTTCTAATATCGTTGATAGGAGAAAATCCATTAAAGGTCAGAGTCACAGTGAATAATAAAATTGAAAAAAAAAAAAAAGAAAACTTATTAATTAGAAAACAATTGTTAAAATCAAAGAAAAATGATACTTTTTAATATAAACATGCCTATCAGCTTCCACACCAGAAAGAATTTATTTTCTTTAAAAATGCAAATAATATTTTAATAATTAATTTTGAAAAACAACAATAAAAACTGACATTTTAAGAATTCTATTTCTCTAATTCATCTGGATTACTTTGTCTAAAAAAATTTACATTTTCTTAAAGGGCTCACATTTTGATTTTTTTTTGTTTTTTTCCAGTCTGATGAATGACTTTGAATCAGGACAATAAGCAGGCTGGAAACTTACTAGTTTACCTATTTCACCAACAGTACTACTATAAAAGTGGCAATATAATAGTTTCTACTTGCCCATAGCTGTAATAAAGGACAACATCAACGAACAGTTGTTCCACAATATTTAAAGTTGAGAGTTATCGTTAAAAGTAAATTGAATTCTACTTCAGATGTTGGAAAAAAAAATCTCCAAATTCATCTCAACCAATTTCTACCATAATCAATGTGTGAATACAGTAACTTCTAAAATAATAATAATAATAATAATAATAATAATAATAATAATAATAATAATAATAATAATAATGAGTAATAAATATTTTTAAAATATCTTATTACATTTGCATGAATCAGCCACATTAAACATTTTTCTGTAGTTTTTCTACTAAAAAAATTCAACTGCCATATTAACTAAAAGCAACATGTCAGGTGACTTAAACAGGAGATATCTCCTTCTATATTTAATGTACTTAGAAAAGAAAGAAACTGAACCAAACAATGTCAAAATATTGTAATAGTATAGCCATTATGTCTGCCCTTGAGTGGTCCATAAACAATTAGCTAGCAAAACAAAAGTGTACTTTTCAGATAATCAGCTCTCACTTGACATGCAAGGTATTTGACAGCATCCTGCTAAAATATTCATGAAAGACCTACATCCCACAACTTTAATAGCTTTTTCACTGGGATTGGCTGGTGTGCGTGCGTGTGTGCAACACCGAGTCAGTCAAGCCATTTTTTTTTATTTTGTAATACAACATTTAAAAACTGTGGGAGATCAATGGGAAGTGGGAGAGAGTTTAGAAATTGCCTATAGGTGGGACATTTTTTTCGATGAAAACCCTTACGACCGACTGCTCAGCTTTGAGTGAAAACCCAGCAGAAGCTCAAACAGCCAACTTCAGAATTAATATTCTATCATTATATTTTCAATTTTCTCAAGATGAAATAAAATTATCAGCCTTTAAAAAATAGAGAGAAAGAAGTTGGGAAAGGGAAATTTCCACGTGACATCCTTCCTGGCCTGATTCTGATGTAATTAGGAGTTTGGTATCAAGTAAATGTTCAATAACCATTCCAGAGAAAAGACTTGTGATGTTCATCAATTAGGCCTCATGACCCTCCAGCAAGATCTAGAATTAATCTTTCAGCAGCAGCTAACCAAAAAAAAGTATCAAAAACAGGAGGCATGGGATGAACACATTTTTTAAAGAGCAGAACATAAGAGTCGTCTCCAATTTGTTTTTTTTTTTTTTGAAAGAAACTTTAAAATTTTAGCATCACGATTTTATGACACAAATTTTTAAATCTTGTCAACCGAAGTTTTGAATTTCCAACGAGACGATATTAATTGTCCATTTTCAGTGATAGAGATACCTGATCAGGTTATTTAGTGCCGTGGCTACTGCTGATTACCACTGCCATTTCTATATAAGGCAACATTCAAAATAATATTTATCATCTTTTTTCCCCCCCAAAAAAATGCTGAAAAAACTAAGGAAAAAAAATTTTTTTATTTTGCATTATCTGGTGATACAATTGCATGACAATGCAGACAAGACTTTGGTAGCAACAGCACATGCAGTTGTTAAAATCATTCTTCTTCTTCGAACTTGCACGCTGATGTCAACGCATAAGACGACATATCCACCAACGAAAATCACCTGGCTTCCGTTTAGACCAAACAGAGGAAAACAGGATATAGAAGTTGGCTGCATGCCTACTGTAAGAAAGTCTCTATGAGAACTCTTCAATTTTTTTTAGATGAGAGAGGAAACCCAGGTGGGCTGGCTGGTTGGCTGATGAAGTATACCTGGCCAAGATTCAAACTCAGGTCACCAACCTTAGCAGTCCAGGAGTCTACTGATGGACTGCCGTGCTGATTCAAAATAATGAATCTAAATAAATAAAGATACACAGGGATAAAATAGCATCAGGTTATGGTGTTCCAGTTAATCAAAACTAATCAATGATTGTTTGAAAAGCTATGTGGCCAAAGATCCTGATTATGACTTTTTCTTTTTTTAATTGACTGACTACTGATCATCTAGATTCTAGATGCTGATAATATAGATCAAAATACAAATGATATAACAACGGATACAACCCCATGCAGCTGAGGTTTATCTCCTAAAAAAGCAAACATTAACACCTCACTCACTGCTTATTTCTTTCAAGTAAACATTTTAGCATTTTCAGCTCAAAGGCTATAAGCTAATTGCTAAAAATCTAACTAAACAATCAACAGTCTAGTTTAGCATTCCTAGTGTCATACCAATAACTACATTTATTGGAAAACGTAAGCAATGGATGGCTGAGTACATAGCATACTTACTGGTCTGCTACAGTGGGCATGGAGTTCAATCTCTACATGGAGACCGATTTGTTTTCGTGAACACCCACCTTCCGTAGCATCTCGATCTTCTATATCAGTCCACTGGCACAGGTTTCCTTCCTAATTTATTTATTTTTGTTCATAATTATACTGCATTTGCTTACTCAACACTTGTTTAGATAATTAACAGTTTTCAGATGTGGAATTATTATTGTTTCCTGTGTTAGTTTTTTTTTTTAATTTAAAACTTGTTTTCCAAGGAAGATAATCATGAGCTGCCTACAAGATTACTGACCTTGCTGAAAGATACACAATTTTAAAAACACCAACAAAAAAGTTAATTAGAAAAAAAAATTCCCACAGGTGTAGTGATCACCTGATTAACTGTGATATCTGATTTGACTAATTTACAAATTTTAAATATCTGATAGTAATAATATTAATACTAAATCAACAGAGACGAAACAACATTGTTAAACAATAAAATCTTTCTGGATTAAAAAAAAAAAAAATTCAGATAAGCTTTGTATGTGCACATTAAGAGATCTATTTTCTTTCCAGTTTTTTAACTAAGCAAGTTCAGTTTCCAGAGGCTGATATAAAGGAAGGGGTAAAGCCGCATGTTACCTAACAGATGCTTTATTGTACACCAGTGAGTAACAGTGCCTAGTCTTATCAATTTATTCACCACTGCAGCTTGGATATTAATGACTGCCACCAATAAGGTATAAATTACTATGAAAGAGTCTATTGATTATGCATACACTTGTACTAAATTAGCTACTATCTTCTAAGATTCACATAAAAAGTTACAAAGTTTCAAGCACCTTTCAAAGTCTGATTTTCCAAGATTTAAAGTATCCAGGAACTTATTTTTAGGTTTAAATTAATTTTACACTCAAGATAGATATTACAAATTCCCACAATATACGATCCTTACTGAAACCTATACCAAATTCACTGGCATGTTAATGTTTTACTAAAGTTTAATTTGACAATGGTAGAGTTCAATCCTCAAGCATTTGAAACAAGTTTCCATTCTCCAAATTAAACATAAGTTTATATTCATGCAAGAATGCATAGCCAAGGCATCTAGTATTTAACATCATTTTGTAACCACTGAGTAACATCTGATTACCTTATTTTCTAGCCAAAATTTTAGGAAAAACTTTTACTAATCAAATTCTATAGAAATGTGCATGTGTGTGTATGTGGAGGTTGCTACACATACTTTTGAAATATTCCTACCCATCTGAAAATTTATATTTGCAACATCATCACAGGTTCCTTTACCACTTAGAACACTTGGTAAATATTTTGCTTCTTAGCCTCATGAATACCTGTATCACCACAACAAACAAACAAATAATTATGCAAAGTTCTGTACAGGTAGGCAACCCCAGACCTGAAATGTTCTGAAAGAAGGCCATTTTTTATTATTACTCAGCATTTCTGCTTTGTTTGAACAGCATTCCAAACCAATATGCTAACCTGTCCTCTGTTTGTGCAAGCTTTGTTTTCTTAATTGGATTTTTTGCCCCATTGTGCATCATAATAATGTCAAAATGGCAAGCTGACAGGCCCATGAACTGGGTGCTGAGAGGAAAAATCCTTTGCTCAATATTTCAAAGGAAGTCAAATTATTGAGGAAATTAGAAAAAGGAGCTTCCGCCAAGAGGCTAAGTGACAAGTATGAGGTTGGCACTTCAATGATCTATAATCTAAAAAAAGGGGAACAAATTTTAAAATAAAAAATACTTATCCAACAGATGTTAATTTTTCACATTTTAATGAATATTACCTGTATATGCTAGGCCTATCAACACAAAATCCAGCAATCTCATGGTCCTGAACTTCCTGGATAATTTTTTTCAAAAAGTTGTCATATCAATGTAGGACTAAACATCAGAGTGGCAAGCAGCATATTTCTCAAGCTGAGCAGGGGACAGGAGATTAATTCCAATATTCAGTCATATTTTAATTAAAGTGTCACTTTCTCAAAAGTGGTATCAAATGCAATGCAAGTAAAATTCGCACACAGACCCTGAATTTTGGCTGATATGCCACTCCTTCTCCTAAACACTTCCACACTTTTTTTTTTTCTGTTATCTGTTGATTTTTTTAAAAATTATTTAAAACAATAAAACCATCACCAAATGTCTGCTTTCAAACAAAATGTCACACCTAATCATACTTATATTTATCATTTACTTCTTCAATATCGCTGTTATCGAAACATTCTTCTTTAACCTTATGGTTTACTTTCACTTTGTTTCTGTTTATTCCCGCTAATGCAGGTCTTACATTACCCCAACTAACATTTAGAAAATTATTAAAATAATAACCCTCTTTCTTTCCACCCACCCTTAAGAGTACTCTGTCCATCATCATAAAGAGTTGTCAATTTTCCCATGCCCCAGCTATTTCACTATATTGACTCAAGATAGCTATTATTTTTAAATGTCTTCTTTTCACCTCATTACCTTAGAGTGAAAATTCTCTAGCTGCCTTTATCCTGGCTATTTTGCTTCAAGCACAACTCAGATTATTAATTCTGAGTGCCTCCATTAGTTCCCCCAGAAAAACATTTTTTTCTCCCTGCTTTATATCCAGTGATACATCTCTCTGCCTCACCATCACCCACCCATCTTCATTTTCAAACCTATCAGGCTTCTGTGGATACTAACTGCTGCTTAGTTGTTGCCGAAACAGATTTCTTTGTCCAAATGTTAGTTGCTTAACGATTGATCTAACTCATTACTGAAAGTGCTAGATATTATTCATCAGTACATCTTAGTTACTATCATGAACCAACATTCCCAAAACTTCTCAAAATTTTCCTGTTTGAAGCTTTTGCTCCTTATGGGCCAACACTACCAAAAAAAAAAAATTTTTTTTAATTAAAGCTGTATCTCACTTTTACTAAAAAATATATTAACCAATATTTTCAAAAAATTCTATTATTTCTATTTTTAAAACCTTAGTAAGCAGTGAAGGGCCAAGTTTAATCTCTACAGCTAAACAAAGGAGTTCAAGAAGATACTCTGCATTTCCAGCTGAAGAAAGGAAAGAGTGCCAGTCTCCTGAGATACAGAAATGGTAGTGTTTGTTGGTGGTAACCATGGAATTAATGCAACCTTGTCAAATATGTTAATGATCATGAAATGTCAGTCAATACTACAATTACTCGAATATCCCGTAAAATCCATTTTTCAGCTTTCAGAAACCACACTGCCATTTCCATGTACTGCAAATTTTACTGAAAACAATATTGCAATGAGTCTAAGCCTACTTAGTCCAAAATAAACTAACTTATGACTGGAGAGGATTGGGTAAAAATATTCATCAAGGATGCAATGAAATGTTCTGATCCTCTGGTAATATTTTTTATAAAAGATCCATGCTGTCAGGTAACAATAATCATCTAAGAGAAATATTTGACATAGCAAAGAAAATTAAATACAAGGAAGCTGACAGAAGTCTTTAGCAATTAATATCTGAATTAAAAATCTCTGGATTTTTTTTTTAAATACTGAAGAGTGTCAAAGACAAACTCATTTTTAAACATTTATGACAATTTCTTTGCTAATTCACTGAAAAAATGCATATTTTTGTTGTTTTTTTTTTTACTGTTTATAGGTGGCGTTTTGAAATATTCTTGTGGATGATACCACAGCAAGTACTTTCTCAAAGATAACTATTTAACATTTGTACAAAATAACTTAAGATGTTGCTCGATAAGACTATTTAAAAATGAAACCTAGTCAACTGAATCTGCTCCGTCTTTTGAGTCTTGCACTCTGCCAGCCCCAGATCAATTTTACCTCAAACTTATAACCAAGACAAGTAAAGATCTTCGGCTTTTTTGTCAAGGTCAGCCATCAAAAGGAAAGTCTACATTGTAGACATTCTTTAAAATAAGATTTTCACCAATGTCAGTTAAGTGAGCTCATATATCACTGATGCTCAACATATTAACCGATCAGGCTAAGTAAATATTTCTCTTTTAAAATCAGACATCACCAGAAAAATTTCTCTTTATGCCAACAAATTCTCCCCTCAGCATGCTTATAAAGCTTAACACACCCAAGACATTTAAATATCTGTACTCTTTCCCAAGCATTTTGTCTTGTTAATTATTTACTGTCACATGGCTCTAACTTTGGAAAACCCAAAAAAAAAATTTTAAAGAGAACCACAAATGAAATAAGTGGAGAGATTTGCAACTTTATTAGACATGTATACTTCTAAAACTTCTCCCATCTCCCTCTCACGTAGTTTGATAATGAATGGCTGAATAACCAGGCTGCTGCTATCTAGTGTAATAGTGAATCATCAGTGATAAACAGCAGCACTTTATGAGAATATGTTGTAAATATAAATTTTCACAGGTTAAACAACCAGCTAGGTTTTTTAAAGACCCCTATTGCCATTGCTATTTTCTTTATGTCAAGGAGGCAGGAAGCCACCATGGCTTATATAGAGCCCTCTAAGAGGAGGAAATGGCTATCAGTTTCATTTTCTAAGGCTGGTTAACCCTAACACCATTAATTAGGTAACCCATTATTTACACAAAAGAATCCCCAAAATACTTTCATTTGTATTTTTTATAAACATCTGGAACAATCTAAATATCCATTATTACACTTTGGGTTGCAAACCAGAAACTTTTTAAACAAAATTAATTTTAAAATCAAGTGTTGCAGCAGTTAGGCCTGACTATATTTTCAGGAATCTTCCCAATGAGCTTTCTTCCGACAATGGAAGCTAATATTCTTCAGAATTTTCATTCCTCTCTCAAATTCTAACTATAGGGACCAACCTATGACAGACAGTATACTCAGAGAAAAAAATCAAAGACTAATACAAACAGCTACAATTTGAAGGAAATTATAAACAAACAAAATGTTGTTGTTTTTTTTAGCTTTGACTCTGTGTGTTTCCTTCTGCTGCTTGTCTTCTGTATCAATTACAGATTGAAATGGGCTGGAGATTCTTTAGTGGTGTCAGATCTCTAAAATATAAGTACCAGGAGTCATGGAACCCCGAGAGGAATGACTTAATACATGATACTGCAAAGTCATATATCCCTGGATGCCAGAAAACAAACTCTCTGGGCAGAACCCCTGGAGAAGAAAATTTGATTTATATCCCAGGTTGAACTAACTTAAAAAAAAACAGTAATTTTGGACATGTAGTAGTGGGATCTGTGACCTTAACCTAGTTCTGAAACCAAGCATTTAATGGGCATGTCATCTGGGATTAGAGAGAGAGAGAGAGAGAGAGAGAGAGGTGTAATGGATCAGAAAGAATGAGTCATCACAAGCCCCTTAAAAAGATGGCAGCAGTAGAGTTCAAAAGGCACCAGAAATGCCCAGGAGACCTGATTTCTTTCTGCTCACTCACTCAAGCTCAATGTTCTTTCCTTTATCTTCTTGCATTGATTTCAATTTAAATGAGAAAAACAAGATAAAAGACAACAAAACAAATGCAAACTTGCATTGCATTGTTGAAAAAGAGAGAGAGGTCTCTCCAGTTTTATAAATCTAATCCTTTTTCTAAATTTAATAAAAGAAAACGAATCATATATAATATAGATGAAAATGTTTTAATCCCTAAAAAGTTGTGGTTTTTTTTGTCTTTTTAAAATCTGTATTGGCATCTTATAATATTGAAATTCCCATTTAACTTTAAAATTATTAATTTCAAAGCATGAAGCAGGAGAAATTATTCAAGATAATAAATGTAACGAGTCTCATCAGCCCTTTTCAATCAGATAAAATAAATGAGAGCCTGTGGAGAGACTGAAAAAAAAATGCACTGATATTATTATGACCGTTTATTTGTCAAAAGGAAGAATGTTTGGGTTATAACTTTCATTTGTAAGCAGAGAATTTAAGAATGTCTTAAAATATTTAACGGAACGAAGTTTGTATGGCTGCCTTCTGTGTAATAGTCTGAAAGGTCATCTATTTCCATTTCATATCAGCTATGAGCTAAAGAATATGGGTTTCTCTCTTCGTGTGATGCAAATCCAAGATAACGGTGTGGATACAAACAAATTTACATTCATTACTGGGGAACTGAAACAGGCTTTAATAATCGACAGAATTTCAAGTTGTAACAACATCCCACGGATGCCAGATGAAAGCATTTTTACCTCCTATGGAAAACTTGTAGAAACCCTTCAAAATTCCCCCCTTAAGATATCAAAGAATTTTCCTTCATTTGTAACAAAAGAAGAAGAAATGTAGGGAGTGGCTGCCCTAATATCTTCTTGGATATAAAAAAATTTTAAGTAGCTCAGGTTTTCAAGAAATATTTCAAATATATATTTACAATTAAGGTTCAAAATATGAGAAAAACTGAATAGGGTGTAAACTTCAAATAAATTCTTTTAATTTATGTATAATTTATTTAATAGGCAAAAAAAAGAGAGTGATAATTAGGTAAGCACATTGCTGAATTTATAGAGAAACAAGAGTTGAATGAAAATTTTCCTCAGTATTCTTTAACAATGCATTTCATCCATTAAGATTTCAGGAAGAGGAGGGGGTCTGTCTTAATAAAAAGTTTTTTTTTTAAATTATTCAAACAGGTTATAGCAAGATTTCTTTAAATTATTTCATCCAAATGCTGATTCCATAAAGGAATTTATCACAATACACACTGCACTCATTAATTTCTTTTTTTTCTTAAAGCGACCAACCAAGCAACCACCACTGGTCTACTACAGTGGTAATAATGTCAGCAGACAGACACAATCAACCAACCACCACTGGTCTACTACAGTGGTAATAATGTCAGCAGACAGACACAATCAACCAACCACCACTGGTCTACTACAGTGGTAATAATGTCAGCAGACAGACGCAATCAACCAACCACCGCTGGTCTACTACAGTGGTAATAATGTCAGCAGACAGACACAATCAACCAACCACCGCTGGTCTACTACAGTGGTAATAATGTCAGCAGACAGACACAATCAACCAACCACCGCTGGTCTACTACAGTGGTAATAATGTCAGCAGACAGACACAATCAACCAACCACCGCTGGTCTACTACAGTGGTAATAATGTCAGCAGACAGACGCAATCAACCAACCACCGCTGGTCTACTACAGTGGTAATAATGTCAGCAGACACACACATCCAAGGAAAAATATGGTGTTTCATGCTCAGCTCTTTCTCATCAAAGTAAAACCAACAATAGATTAATATTCAGGGAATTATACACACACACAGAGGCAGAAAGGAGCATACTATTACATTCCAGATAATTTAGATGCTCAATACTCAACAGTTAAAGGATGATGTTTATTTAGATACATCAGTCATTCTACATTAAATTAACTTAGAAAAACCATCAGACTAACCTGTGTTACTCGTAGGCCAACATCTGAAAGCAGTCAAATGTAATTGTCTCCTGTCACTTGGAAAGTATTAGAAATAGTTTATTTGGTTTTCATTAAAATCTTATTGAAAAAACCCAACCAAGGTAGAGATATTCTTAGCCATTTTCTTGTAGGTACTTGCTCCTATTTCAAACAAATAAAATTGTAGGTAATAATTAAGCTTTATCACATTACAACTACAAAATAACAACCATTATATCTTTAATTAAAGATTTCCTTTTGTCTTTTTATTTAATTGTGCTTTCAAAAAAAAAAAAAAATAGAAAACATTAAATGTTATCAACTTTTTCTTTTTTAGCCTTAAGTAAAACTCTCAACTTGAACGGGTTTGGAAGATATTTCAGGGGCTACAATAAATTTACATGTCTATATACTGGCAGTATAAAACAGTAAAATAAATGTACAAGGAAATAAGGGATGAACCAGACTTTTTAAAAGAACATGAAACAACGTTTATATTTATATCTAAATTTCAGTTCATTCCTATCACAGAAATCTATTTTTTTAATAAATCCCATCCATGCCAGCTGAAGATTTACGAACGCTTGGCAATTATCATGTATAACTGCACCTGTTTTGCTTACTGGCATAACATTAAAAACTGGTATTTAATTGTAAAAACAAAAAAAAAAAAGATTTCCTCACGCACATTTAAATATTAATGCTATAAAATAAAGAAATCTGAAAACCTGTATTTTTTTCTTCTTTTTTTCAAACCTAATAAAAATAGCAGTCATCAAGATCCATGTATGAAGACGCTAAAGAAACACAAACAGGTAGAAAACTACGAGAATAACTCCATTTGCCCCTCTCTCTCTCTCTCTCTTTTGAAAAACTTTCTTCCACACTGAGTCTTTTGCTTTTTTCATTTTCTTCTTTGTTAAACCAACAAATTTTCTCTCATTCTGATTTAATCTCCCCCAAAACAAACAAATATTAGCAGTCAGCTGAACCAAATAATAAATAATTCTGCTTGTGCAGGTGCATCATTGAAGATGCATTAAGGCAACTTTTATTTTTAGAAAGTGTTTTAAAAATTAAAATAGCCAATTTATAAATTTTACAGCGCTGTACAGGAATCAAACTATATGAGAATATCTCCAAATGACAATACAAACAGCATAACACTGAACATATACGAGACATGGCACAGATCTACACATAACGAAAGAATGAAAAACACATTGACAACTTTATTGTAGCAATTATACTACTCACGGTTTAATAAACACAACAGTCAGAGTCTAAAAAAGCAAGCTGCTTTGGAATGTTCTGTCTCACTGGGAGGGGAAAATGAGAAAATAAAAAATAAATGGACACAAATCAACTGTACTTGGTTTTCACAGAGTTTTAATACTGGATATAACTTCAGCCCATCACTTTTTAATGCCAGTGTAGACATCAAGGCGGAGATACTTGTGGCCACTGGCAAAGCACCTGACATTTCACAATCCTGCAAACTCCAATTCAACATCATCTGAATTGAAATCTATGTCCTACAATATGCTGTTTTCTGTGCCCTCTAGAGCACTGAAATGGCAGCAGCTTGCCAATGACTTCATCATTGCGCCAGTCCTTCCTTCATGTATGTGTGCTCTCCAGTTCCCAATCTGTTTTAAATGTTTTGCTCAACTAGCCGACTCCAGGATACATCAGCCAGTTACAGTAAGCTAGTACAACCTACCCTCCCCCAAAATCATCTAAGTTGCAACAATATGCCTGAGCCCACTCACTTTCTCAGTCCTATATACCCTACACAAGTCACAAACAAGATATTTCCCCCATGTTTCTCATAGCCAACCATTTGAACTCAATTCTGCAGAAATCAATCAATCGAAATAGGTTTTTATTTTTTTTTTTAAATTTAATTTGCTAGTTGAGGGAGTGTAGTGAAGTGGTTATCTGTTAAGAGAGCATTATGCTGCATCACAAGAGCCTGGCATTACTGACTTCAGCAAAGAAATCCTTACTAGAACTCTTCCAAGAAGATATGCCAAACTAAGCTGACCCTGACCTGGGATCAAACTGCATGTCTTTCCACTGGCAGTCCAGTAGTCAAACCACAAGCTTCCAGGAAGACAGTGCCCTTTCAAAACAGAGGTGGGAGCTCATGTATTGGCCATTGCATCAAGCAGGATTGTTATGATGTCCTTTTCATGCCTGATTATTTTCTACCTGGAAAAGTACAGTTGCAGTATCCAGTCGTCTCATTCTCATTTCTGATATCAGCTGCTAAGTATTTGCATGAGTCATTGCATTCTAATGAAAAATCAGTTTTGACTTCTTCCTTCTAGTGTCAATTTGTGCAACACTTGTTTTCTGTCTTGTAGAGGCAGCATAGCAATCCATCAGTCTGCGAAACCATCTGACACTTGCAGGAGACAGGCAGAAATGAAAATTTTTTTTACTTTAATTTCCTTATGGTTTCTAGGCCATTCAAACTAGTCAGAAAATTAGTTGAAAAGTTTATGATCTATTTTAGCATCTTGCAGTTTTCAACCAGCCCAAGGTAGCTGCTTTATCATCTTGAGCATGCCCACAATCAGTTCTCTCTCATCAGCTTGTTGTTTCCACTCTCAAATTCCTTTTTTCTATCCACACCAAGTTTCCTTTCTGTCTCACTAATTGTTTGTAGACTTTGCATAGGTTGCAGCATCTAGCTTGAACTTTTCAAATAATTTGCTATTCATGTCTCTTGATTCTAACTCTCCTACAGACATGCACAATGATTGCTGAATTTCAAATGAGTGCATGTATGCATGGGAAAGAATTGATATCATTGTAGCGACCTAATATGGTAAAACACAACAAACAATGATCAGACATAATCAAAGTGTCAATTAAAAGTCTGTATCACATGATTAGCAATGCAGCAATCACATGCCAGAACAAGACAATACTCAGCAAACACTATGGGGACACAAAGCAAGCAAATAAACAATTTGGCATGAATACTTCAAATGTAAAAGAACTTTGAAGTAGGCTACGGCTTATTCAAACTCTTGATGGTTCATCTTCAGCATGTTTGTAAATGCAATAATGATCATGTCTGCAAAGCAAATTCTTCAACAGACAATATCCATGTGCCAAAATATTCCTACAGCAAAATGTGGGTGCTTTGGGGGGATATTTACGAATGCAGACAAATATGGATTTTTAAAAGTTTTTTGGGACTTAAGTACAGATTAGATGTGTCATGGTGCAGTGGGTAGTGAGTTTGCTAATCAATCCGTGTGTTGCAGGTTTGATCCCCATTGGGATCGGAGGCATGTGCTGCTGCTGAGGGCCAAAAGCCTGAAACAGCTGTACAATCCTCCTCTGAACATTGACATTCACCTTGACTCTCAACCTGAGAGAGGGATGGACTCTGCCAGGTTGTAGAATTCCCTAGACACTCCTCTCAAGCTGCCCCAATGACCTATGGGTTATGGAACAAGTGAAATGAAGTGATGTACACATTAAGGATCTACTGGAACATAGGTGGAAGTTACAATATTTGAAAATTCTGTTACAAGAAGAATACCATTACATTATTACTCTCCTTACTTACTTAAATATTTTCTAAATTTTACATAGACAAAAGTAGAGATGTTAATAAGAAAGAAACTAACCTAACTATATAATAGATTTTATGGCCACTCCCAGTGATTCAAGACAATAAAAAAATAACTTACTAATGTATGACTAGCTGAACTTAATAAAACTTTTGCTTTGTAAGTTCTTAAAAGATCCACTAAATGTTCCAAGTTTTTTAAAAATTGTTTGTATAACCACATCCATGTATGAAATCAGCAGCCCTTAACTAGATGAATGTGAAATAATGAATAAACCATTTTGATAATGAAAGTCAATTTTGCTTAGCAAAAAATATTTCTGTAATTGCATTTTTAACAGTATATTTAAATATTAACTTAATAATCAAAGTGGTACAACTCTGAACTGTTCAATATCTAACTTTACAAACACAGTGTACCAATACCTACTTAATGTTTAGGTACATTCTCAATTCATGTTTTACAACAATTTTTAATGCACTTATATCAATGCGCAGCATCATTAATTTTTTACTTGCTAATACCTCCAAATGTTTTAAGGCCTCTGTTGTTAATTCTTTTTCTTGGCCTAGTGGTTGGGTTGTGGTTGCCTAAAATATTAAATGTTTCACAGGAATTCATTTGCCACTCATGACAGATTAAAAAAAAAAAACAGAAAATGATACAAGACAAGTTATCTAGATGTAGCAGTTGTTCTACATTACATTAGCATGAAAAGCCACCAAAGTAACCTTTCATTCGTAGGCCATCAATATTTCATGCATGGCAAATTTTAATGTCTTCATGCCATTTGGAAATAACTTACAAAAGAGAAAAAACTCAATAGATCTGCACTTATGCCAGCCAAACAGGTTTCATTTTTGTTTGTTTTCCAAGAGAGTAATGATAAAATCTACCCACATTTTTTAAAAAAAACGGCATAGTTACAAAAAGGAAATTTTTCTAGATATACATACAGATAGATAGATGGCTGTGTTGCCAACATAAAATTTCCCAAGAAGCTCAAATGGTACACCTAATAATGGAGTACTAAAATAAACCAAGACATGCAGTATTCAAGGGGTTTCGCTGTAAAATTGTTTTCAACTACATTATTTTCTTAGACTGTGTTTGCTTGCTTAGTGTGTCCCTGATGTTTTGTTCTTACTCGCATGGTCCTCCCAGGAGACTGATTTAATCATAAAAAACTGTACTTGTGGGTTTAATGTTTCTAAAAAAGCATCTTAGCAGCCCTGGGAAAAGTACTGCTAGGGCCCAAACAGAGTTGTCTGCACTGGAGTTGCCAAGAGCATTCAACAGTCTTTGCCACTGTTGACAATTGAGGCATGTCCTTGATGTGGCCATTCTTATCCTTGGAGCATTTAGGAGGAAATGACCAGAACATAGTCTGATAGCTGATGCCTTTAAGGTTTAGGAAATATCTAGTTTAGGAAGCGTTGTATTCAACTAAATTAGTAACTAAAGATGTTATTCCACAAGACTTATGACCAGAGGGTGCAACCATTTTGGATTCACTGCCAGCTAGTCCAGAAATGATGTATTAAAAACTTGCAATTTCACTGGTGCATGGCGGTCACATGGAAGTTTAGATGTACAAACAGAGAATACAGTCCTGTTGGTTAGATCAACAGCATCCAAATACATTAGCAAAAAACTATTACAACAGAAAATACTTTTTCCTAGTGTGTGCAGCTTTCTATAGTGCTCAAATGATGAACAACTGAAAGAGAGAGAATGGTGGTGGTTCTAATTTTCACATCCTGATCAAATATCTTCATCTTTAGTTTTTTTTTTCATTTGGAGTGAGCGACTGCATGAAGTATACCACAAAAATAAGACTTCAAATTGACCAGTTTGACAAGAATGCCTTCATTTTATTCTATATGGGAATCTGCTTTACTTCATTTCATTTCCCGAGAACTTACTGCTACCGCATATGAGCAATACTTCTCGCCTCACTTTCAGCACTCTGCACACAAGTATTTTCTTTAATGAGCCAAGTACTGGACTTTCAGATAGTACACCGTAAATTCCTCTAATATCATCTATACGGCACTAGATGATTTACATTGTGTAGTTTTTTTGTTTTTTTTTATTTCCTAAACTCAAAACTTCCTAAGATTTTTCTCAACTGTAATTATTATTTAGTTCCATTTAGCAGCAGCTAGTTGCAGCAGTTAATCAAAGGAGGCATATCCTTCTTCCTACCTTCTTTTCCAATCTTGTTTACCTTTCAATGCCATCCTTGCAGCCAATTTGGCCTTCAGTGATGTGACCTTGGAAAAAACCCAAACTGTTGAAGTAAACAGATAAATCAAGATGGCAGGGTGGTCTCGGGTACAGGAGATTTCAATTTAGCTGGACAAGAACTTTCTAGCATGATTTACCTGTTTCATTATTGTGCAAGACAGTGCCACATATAAGTAGTGCCCACCTGCCAGCATCTCCATTTTTAAAATGCTGTAAATCGTACTCTGAGTAAAGAAGAAAAAAGAGAAAGGTTCATCTTTATGGCAGCCAGGAAAGATGCTGCTAAAGAAGAATATCAGTAACAGGAGCTCAAGGTTCGATCATTCGATAGTATCTGACAATTAATGTTCCTGACAAGATATTTATTATCTAGTCCTGCTTATATACTAATACCACTACTGAGTGCACTCTGCATACAAACTCCAATACTGCTTAAGTTGACTCAATCGTGATAATTAATATTCTTTTTTAATTACCTTACCCAAAAGTGTAAACTCCTCCCCTCAAAAATAAAAACCTTCCTGCAACCAAATTTGCTTCACTCGCATACATTGCCTTGAGTTTAATAAATGTAGGTAACAAAATTTAGTTTACTCTAAACCTCTTAGATAACTTCATCAGGCCATTTAGCTGTCAAAGGGTTAACATTTGAAAAGTTCGAAATATGTTCATTGTACTTGTAAAACCACCCAATTTCCCCACCCTACTTAGTAACAAGTAGTTCTCATGTTCATTATTCAGAATTTTGCCCATTTATCATCTGCCCCTTCCTTCTGTTTTACCTTTTGGTGATATTTTTGGATGTTTTTTTAAGTTGGTAAAATGCCCAGTTTTCCATTTCTCCTTTTAGGTTGTGGTAGCCATTTTGTCATGTGTTCTCCACTTGTATCTTTGTTACATCAGCGGTGATAAATTCTTTTATCTGAAAATTTCAAAAGTGTTGCTTTTTTTTGCCACCATTTTGGGGAGAAAGGAAACATAAAATCAAAAGTTTCAAAATAATTCAGTTGCTACATTAAAGGACATCACAAACTACTATCTGAAGTCTCTTTCTTCCAGTCTGATTTTACAGCTATATATATTTTTAATTACATGTTTAACATACTAGATATCTTGACAACACGCCCCTTAGAATGCCCAAAAATATCAAATCCCATTTGAACATCTCGAAGGCAGCAAAAATTTGATGAAACGAGTTTCAATAGACAGAAATTGTTGTTTGTAGTACTCTGACAAAAAGAAAACAAACAAATGAATTTGTTGAAGCTGTTCTAGGTATCTCCGTCTTTACCCCAAGGAATTCTTTGAGAAATATCATCCATTAAAAACTCAAAATTATTGTAAAAACTGTGTAAACTACTATCATCATAAACTAACTGTTGATGAAAAAAATCGTGAACTTTTTCAAAATGACTCCATGAATCAAGGAATTTCAATTAGCACTATTTGCATATTTGACAAAAATAATTTGAATTTTGGTTTATATTGTGCTAACTATACATTTCTTTAGTGAAATATGATTCTATCTTGGAATAACTGTTGGCAAAGGTAAATTAAAATTTTATTCATATTCAAACCACCATTAAATTTCAGGTATTTATTCCATTGCATTTTTATGTCCAGAAAGATAATTTTATAAGGATCATTTAATTCAATAGGTCTAAGCTGATATCTCTTCAAATAAAAAGGTTATCAGAGGTTTAGTGTAGCCATTACTCAAAACAAAAGGCATTCAGTAATTTATCTGAGTACAGCATGGTCATTAACACAGTAGTGAGTGTTAATCAGGGGGAGGGTATTCCACTGAACAAGTTAAGCTCCCTAAAAACAAAATTTGGTTATGAGCAAATGTTTCTACTTTTTCCCTTTTTTTAATTTAATGTACAATTTTTAAATCCTAAATATTAATGTTCTTTTCTTTTTTTTTAGGCTAAACATATTTTTAATATTTGTAACAATTTCATCAATAACCAGACATTTGAAGGTGACTTTCCACAGATGAAAGATTCATATGAAGAAATTCTCAGTATTTTCCCCGTGAATTAACCGCATTCAGAGTGTATCTATCAGATAAAAACTAACTTATCATCACAGATATTCTAATAATAGTTTCCTCACAGAAACAATTGGTTAAATTGCTACATAAATGAAAAAAAAGCAAAAAAAAAATATAAAATGAATAGAACGTTATTATGGTTGAGGTTTTGTAGTGTTGCCCCTGGGAAAGTGATTACCTTTAGACCAGCATTGGCCAACCTGTGGCAGCCCCAGTGAGCCTCACTCAGGTGCGGCAGCGGCAAGTGCTTGGAGAGATAAAAACAAACTTTCTTACCATGGTTATGCTGCCGGCTACCATAATATCTAAAGTTGTTATAAGATTAAGATTTGTTTAAAAACAAAAATCAATCTTAGTTATTAGATTGTAAAGTAGGGCTTTGATTATTTTTTTTAATTATTATTAGTAAGTATTAGCCTGGCATAGGCACTATGAGAACTTCAGGGTTCTCAATTCTCACAAGGTAGTATTGCCAAAATGTCGGAAACGGACGGACATTGGCCCTCTCCCTTGAGACAGTACTGAAAGATAGTGTGGGCAGTAAGGAATATGTGGTCAAATTAGAATTCCACAGGCATGCTGGCAAAAAAAGGATTGTGGGACTAATGGGAGGAGCTGGTCAAGAATAAGGAGTCTGAGTGGAAAGTTGAGGTGTGGGCATGAAGCAGAATGGATGTCTATGGTGGCGCTGGGAGAATACATTATAGCTGAGTGAAAATTATTAATCTGTTGCAGAGTGAACTCATTTAATGGAAGAGACTTGATAAAAGGTATAACCAAGAGTTTCAACCGACTACAAAAGGTTTGCCTGGATTATACCTTTGAATTTAGTCATTCCTGACATGAGGACCTCAGGGTAAATTCTCCAACCTCACAGTTAGGAACGTTTCGTTTCTTTTGCTCTTGAAGCATTAGTGTGCTGTTGATTTTTGGCCTTTATATCCATACTGGTGGATAAAATCATAATTACAAGGTGTATGTAAATCCTGGGATGTTGGCAAGAAATTCTCTCTCTCTCTTTGACCTTTGATCTCTGACCTGTCTTTTCTCTGTGATTTTGTTTGTTTGAACTATTGTTTTAACCCCTTTGGTTCTATTTTGTTGTGGAGACATATTATAACCCTGTGACCCTTGATCCGTACATTCTTTTACTGTCTGTGTAAAAAGATTTTTAAGGCTACCCTCCTGCTCCCAAAATGGCAAGCAAATATCAGAAGGGAAAAAAAAGAAAATATGAGGAGGAAAATTACACCTTTCAGCCAGAATGGGAAATTATGAGTGGTAAAGCTTTGTGTCTACTCTGCCAGATGTGCATTGCATAGTACAAGTCTTATAGCTTGCAGAGACATTTTTCAAAATACCATGCAGACAAGGATTTTCCTCCACATTCTGAATTGTGTAAGTTGAAGTTGATCTCTCTTAAAGGGCAAACCCAAAGGCAATTGCAACTATTTACCAAATTTACAAGTCACTCTGTGAATAAGACTTTAGCTTCCTATCAAGTTGCACGGAACACTGACTGTGCAAAGAAGCCCTACTCTGATGGTGAATTCATCAAAACCTGCCTTACTAATGGACCAGAAAATCATGATATGCAAAAGAAAATATCAGACAAGCAACTTTCTCATCATATAATCGAATGTAGAATATCTGATATGAACACTGACATTGAATCACAGTTACATTCACAGCTGGGACAGTATGAGTTCCTAAGTTTGGCTTTGGATGAATATTGTGACATATAAGACAAACCTCATTCAGCAGTTTTTGTTGATGATGTATCAGATATTTCTCTTTGAGAGAGGAACTGCTTGATATCTTGGCTCTGAAAGGACAGACCTGTGGACAAGACTTGAAGGAAGAACTGATGGCAGTGATAAAAACCAACAAACTGGCAAAGCTGTCAGCTGTCATTACTAATGGAACCCTGTTAATCATAGAAGCAGTGAATGGGCTGATAGGGCTTTGCAAAGCCAATGTAAAATTCTCTGAGTTTTGGGCATTTCACTGCTTTGATCCACTGAGAAAATCTGGTTTTCTAAACAGATGAAATTTCAAAGCATCATGAAACTGTGCAAGAAATTGTGAAATTTATTCACACAAATGCATTGCATTACTGTCAATTCCAAAACCTGATTGAAGAACCAGATGAGGCTTCCCTGATGTTGTAACATTTCACTGCACTGTCAGATGGCTCTCCAGAGGCAGATTCTTCAGGTGTTTTATCAACTTGCTGGCTCAAATTGTCATTCATGGACCAGCACGGCAGAACATACCCAGAGCTGTCAGACCCTCAGTGGGTACTTGATTTAGTGTTCCTTGCAGATATGCTGCATCAGTTAGATAAACTAAAAACATTGGCTTGCATGGAAAACCAAAGATGCTGATAGATCTTGTGCAGTCTGTTTGCATTTGTGAACAAACTGCAGGTGTTCCAAAGACAGATGCTGAAAAAGGAATTGACACTCTTTCATTCCATGGCACAACTCCAGTCTGGATCAACAGAGAAAGCGAGCGCTCTAGACTGGAGTGCACGCAGATACATGGAGACACTCGCAGAAATTGAGGACAGTTCCAAAAGGTTTCAAGATCTAAAACAGAACTGGACACAGATCAAATTTCTGGTCGACCTGTTTAGCACAGAAATCTATTATTTGCCTCATTTACCGGCAACCGTGCAGGTGCCACTCAAATGGAAATGATTGAACTTCAAAGACAACAATCTCAAGACTGTGCTGAAAGAGTAAGGATGCCTTGCCTTCTGGAAGTATCGCGAAATAAAAATACCCCAATGTGAGATGTGTGGCCTTGAAGTTTATGTCAATGTTTGCAAGTCAGTGTTTTTAACATTGAAATTTGTGAAGTCAAAGCACCAATCTACACTCACTGACTGTCATGTGATAGAACTGCTACACTTGGGCACCACAGAGCACAAACCCAACATAAAGGCTCTTGCTCAGAAACAAGACAGTCAGAAGAGATCGCACTAAGCCTGACCTTAAAAATCAACAATGTGATGAAAGACAGCTACTGTTTTATCGCAAGCCAGCCCCTTATAATAAAGCCATTTATATTGAAAACATGGCAAGATACTTCTTTTGCAGTTTTGAACTAATTTGATGATAAACTATAATTTTTGGACCATTATTTAATTATGCCCAGTTGGATCTTCTGATGAATAAATAAATGTTGGTATACTGATGATTAAATCATAAAATTTAATGAACAAACAAACAAATGTTACACATTTTGAACATTACTCAGTTCTGCTTAATAAAAAGAATAAACCTTTCGGTGTTGCGTTTTTTTAAAAAATGCAGAAGGGGGCCCCTAAGATTGTTAATCAAGTCAATTGTGGCCCCCAACCTCAGTTTAATTGGAGGCCTCTGCTTTAGACCATAAAAATGACAGTCACTTTACAAAGGCATGAATATTCTAATTGCGAGTGGCTAAACCAATCAGAAGTAAACTGAAAGCCATTGTTAAATTTAGGAGATGTTAGCCATAGTTTATCTGTTCCCAGTTGGATACCTGACTGAAAAAGCCAAGAAAGAAGGAACTCACCTCATTAGAACCCTAGCCATATATAATCAGCGGCTGTCGAAAAGTGGGTCAAAATGCAGCAACTTGGCTATTTTTATCTCAGCTCTGACCAAAGTCAGCATTACAGAGTCCAGGGACCCCCTCAATTTTGCTCCAGTATTAATTAGCATGCTAAAATACACACACACACACACATATATGCTTTTGTTTAGTTTCCTCAAAAGTTACCTCCAGTCCATCATAGAACATTACAGCTATTGCATCCACAAGCCTTAAAAAGAAAAAAACAAAAATCTACCTACTTAAAAGAAAGATGGATAATAAACTGAAAAGGCTAGTGTGAAGAACAAATACTGAGGCAGGCTGATCCTAACAATGGCATATTGTCTACAAAAAATTCCAAAAGGTAAAAAAATTAATTTTAGATATTTTGAAAAAAAAAAACTTTTCAGTATCAGGTTTTTCCCAGCTTAGATCTTTTGCTCTGTCAACTGTTTGGACGTAATGTCATCCTTAACAAAATAATTGTAATTACCAACATCTTTTTTAAGAAAAAAAAATGTGTTTGTTTCCTCTCTCAACCAGCTTCCTCCTCAAAATACATTCTTTAAGGGCAAGCAAAAGAAGAAAAAAAGACGGACACTAAAACAATATGTCAAGCCCTAATATAAAAAGCCCCCCCCTTTTTTTTCCTAAAATGTAAACTTTTGTGTAAATGAACATCAACTTTCCTATCCTGAGAGGGGATGGGGGGGGGGGGTCAAAACAGGTTTTCCATCACTTGTTAAACCTGATCGAAACAAACCAAAACAATTTAAATTTACCAGTCATGCACCATCCCTGATCCATCCAAGATAAAAGGTGCTCCCTTGACAAGCTCCCAGAATTCTTCTACACTGGGTATTTTTGTGAAGGGGACACCAACCCCCTTACCAGGAATAAACCTACTGAACAATAAGCAAGCAAGCAGACAACAAATAGGGAAACATGGCAAGATTCCAACAGAATAATACTGATAAACTTTCAAATAAAAGAGAGACTAATGTACCTGTGTACTTGTTCACTTGATGAGACAACCAACAATATTCTTGAAATCCAACTAATAATAAAAATTTACCTATACCTACTTTAAAATTTTCTTTCAAATTAAAAACAAAACAGACTAAATTTTTTTTAATTGATTTTTTAAAAAAAAATAATAACTCTAGCAATTGTTAGCGCTAATTCCATCTGCGCAACTCCCTATTATTCATATTCTATGATCTGCATGTTTGGATCTTTATATCAAAACTCTTTTTTTCAGAGTTTTAGAATGATTCTGCATTGGTAAACAATTTGATAAATAAGTTGTTGGTTAGGTGAAAAATGAAATGGCAAAAACATTTTTCCAAAAATTGTTTTTCCTCTTTCATTGATAAAGGTAACGATATCCCTTGTGGAATTTGTTTGTCCACATTTAAGAACCTGGCCCATGTCAGGCTGGCATAGAAACATCATACTCAATGAGCTTCTCCTCTGAAGATTACAATCTAGCTAACCATCCATCCATCCAACTTTCCTCAGTAATTCAGTAATAAAAATGGTAGTAATTTATTTTAAAATCAATTTCAGTAAAATCACAAAAGCTCCTAGATACGAATGCATGCTAACGATTTCTGATTCACACGTTGATAGATAGTTTAAGACAAATGATCACCATTTGTTGAAAATTATATGAACACTGTATCACCCTATGGCATTAGCTGATATCTGCATATAAACTCTTGACAGTCAACAACAGAAATATTTACACATGAAAAAGAGTTGAGACACTAACATTTAAAAATAACAGCAATAAAATATTAAAAGAGTTTTAACTTTAAACATTATGATGAAATTTAATACAAAGATTTTATTTTCTCCATTGACTTTAAAATATTCCCAACCAAAACAATGGATCTATATATGTATATATAGATTTTCAGTTTTAGTTATTTTAGTCCTCTTTAACATTAAATAGAGAGAGAGAGGGAGAGAGAGAGATATGAAGAGAGATGAGAGAGAGAGAGAGGAGAGAGAGAGAGATGGAGAGAGAGAGAGAGAGACATGAAGAGAGATGTAGAGAGAGAGAGAGAGAGACACTACTTTTATTTTTTACCTGATGTTGTTGCCAACACCTTGTGATCAGAATATACAAGGTGGGTGTATGATGACCTTGATAAAGTTAAGCTCCACTGACCCTGACAAGAAAGAAATATTCAAAAGTGCAGAACCATTTCAGCAACAACAATAGACTTATTGTTTTTTTAACAGCTGCTGAGGGAGGGAGGAAAGGGAAAGTCAGTTACCAAGTGGAGTTGGGTTCCTTCTAGTGACACTCTAGGAACCAAACCTTAGCAACAAGACTGGAGTCTGGCTATATTTAGCTTGGAACAGCACCTGGCATAAATTCTCACAAGGGGCTAATACTAATCTATGAGCCACAGGGTTTGTTGTCAAACAGGTTCAACCAAGTGAGACAGAAAGAAAAAGTTAGAGACAGTCAAGCTATCCTGATCTATGCACCTACCTTCCTACCCACTGGTCAATTACTGGGTGTGATGGCCTAACCTACCCAATCTCCCCTTCTAGTTTTTTCTGGCATCTTCTGACTATGGGGGGGGTGGCTGGGCCCTAAACTATTTTCTCTCAAGTTCTCATGAGATACACATCCCCTCACCCATGGGGAAGGAGGAAGGAAGAGGAAGGGTTTTAGTTTATTTTCCTTTTCAAGGAGTAGGGGTCACTGTATATCAGTGTATCTGGGAAGGAAGTGTCACTCGTCATATTCCCTTTACACCAGAAAGCAAACTCTCTTCCACAACCTCTGCCCTCCTTTGCAAATAGACAGACTGGTTCTTACTGTGGACATTTTGATCTGTTCCTAACAGCCATCTGCTACATGGTTTCCTATAATAAGGTTTCCTATAATAATTAATGCACAGGTTCGTGACACTGATGTCAGAAGAGAAAGGTCTGGTTGCCCAAGGTACCTCCTCCCATTTGTTAAGCTGCTGAAAGGTTGCTTAGCAACAAAAAAACTATAGTAGTCATTTTACAGATCTTGCCAGTCATGTGGTGTGATTAATCCCCAGAACAGTGGTGCACATCATGACTCCTGCCATCTTTTTCACAGCACTATTTAGCTTTTGCTAAAACAACAACAAAAAAAAAATTTTTTTAAAGAAAAAGTACAAGAGAACTGTTTCACACAAAGTAGAGTGATAAGAGGGTGGCAGAGAAAGAAATGGATGGATGGAAATAAGAGATGTAACATCAAGTTGATACACATGTCTACTAGTCTCTCTCTCTCTCTCTTTTTCAAACTTTAAGAAAAATGCATACATATTTGTGACTGTTCTCAAATGATTCATCAGAAGTCTGTAGTATGCCAAGTACTTTCTCAGCCACAACAACACTGCATATTTTATACCTGAATTTAGATTATGTAACAGCAAGCAGGAATGAAAATGTTACTAAAATTATTTTTTTATTAGTGCCGTCTCTTAGACAACCATGTTAAAAACAAGAGTACATTTCTAATCCAACATGGCTGAACATCTAGCCCATAATACTTTAACATTCCCTTCGCTAATGAGAAATGCCACCATGATCTTGTAAATGCTCAGGATGGTTGCACATTCTGACTACAAGTATGATAAAAAAAATTAGTGTCTATTTTCAAAAGAGCTTGAACGTAGGGCAGATTTCTAAAGAAATTTAAAACAAATAAATAAATAAAACAAACAAATAAAGCAAGCATCTCTCTGAAGAATACTGTTCAAACTATTCTCATGTCAAAACAATAAGTACGTGACATGGAAACCAAACTAAAACAAAGGAGAAAGAACACACACCCCTCTCCCTTCCACCAACTCTTGGTTAAAGTTAACTTGGAAAATAAACAAATAAAAATATCTAAAAACCTCTTCAAGATACTCAACTCTAAAACCATTTTCAATTGCATTTTAATCTACTACTCTCGAACAATTTAAGAGCTTATCTCTTCTTCAAAGCCACAGGTTCTTACTCAAAAACACAATACCTAGGAACACACACCCCCCTAAACTGACACCCAGAATCACTCTACACTCTCCCGTTCAACTCCCAAACATTCTCCAGAATCTCCAGCCAGATTGAGCAAACTGTCTCTACTAGCTCATTTACCAGTTCTCTTCTCTCTCCCCTTCTTCTATGCACAAAAACATAATTAACAATTCAAATACACATATTCCCATTGTTTTGTAAAAATGCTCCAGCTGTAACTAAATTCAATATTCCAGACCTCACAGTTTAAACCATAATCAAGTTTATATTTGTAGCGGCCAATACTTTAGATAAAAAGAAAACAGTTACATTTAGATTCCGTTAGGTGTCTAACTGTTATTGAGGTATTCCATAAATTTTAGTCCTCTGGATTGCATTAAAATAAATAAATATCCCAAAAGGGAAACAGCTAGTACACTAAGTTGATTAGCATAAGATAACAGTGCAAATTACTTCTCAAATACTGCAGTCCTCAACTGCATAGCAATGAACAATGTTGGGCATGAGATCAAATCTACTGTCAAACAGCTAGTGCTTCAGTTGATTAGCATAAGATAACAGTGGAAATTACTTCTCTCAAGTGAAGCCCTCTAGACACAGGCTAGGAGAATCCAGCAATATTCACTTGCTGTAAGTATAATAAGTATACCACAGCTGGTATAACAACCAAAAACGTCAGTGTTGGAATGGAATAGCTCAGTTTTAATAATTCTCTCTCACGACACACTCTAGAAACTATAGAAATGATTCCATTACTTTCATTTTAAAAAAGTATCATACAGCAAAACTTTTAATGTTAAAAAATGAGTTTAAGTCTTTGTGAACTTTGCAGAGAAAAAATACAGAAAGCTTATAACAAATTTCTTTTAAAAAAAAAAATAAAAAGGACTTAGCTTTAACTGCATTTAAAAAAAAACAAAAAACAGGACTATCTTATTATGTAAATATTCCAGTTAGATGAAAACAAGGAGAGATGGCTTTCTTTTTGCAATATTTAAATAACTTATTCACTCAACTTAATTTTTTTATTTTAAATTAAATTCTTGCAATGTTCACTTTAACAGAAAATATATTAATTCAAAATTCAAAAGCTTTCAAAGTTCTGCAGTAACAGCAAAGGCAAATCAAGCTGAAAAAAATGTGTTGCTGAAAGTATAACAGTCAGATTTCTTAACTATTTCTAACCAGAAAAAAAAAGAAGAAACTTTTTTTTAAATTAAGAAAATTAAGTAGGATACCTACCTTTCATTACTAACTCTACAAGGCAAATGGTTAATGTCTTTTTTTGGAAAACTAAGCTACATCATTAGAATTCCTGTTAAATAGTATTTTTACACTGTCTGGTTACAGGATTTTTCTATCCAATAAATAACTTTTAGAAATTTCAGTAATAATACTGATAATAAAATGTTAAACAAACTACAACTATAGAAGATGTAACTTTGTTTATTAGCTAGTGCATTCATATATCATTGGTGGTGATTATTTATCTTTTTATGCTACCAAACGCAATTAGAGTACAGGTGGCACTAGCTCCACTAAATTAACACTTACCCAGAAAACAGATCCAAGGGGCAGTAACTGCTGGGTTTAGACCACAGGCCTCTTTTTGCCTAGAAAGACAAAAAAAAATAATATCCTGATAAGATTCAACAAATATAAACTAACCCAATAAATCAATCTATGAAGATAAAACAATTTACTGGAAGAAACTTTCCTATCTTTTTTTTTTTATATATATATCTCTTTAAAAAATACATTTTACACAAATCTGTTTATAATGACTAATTTGGTAGAGGGCCAAGGTTCTGCTGAACTCTGTTTGACTAGATAGAGATGGTGATTAGGGTGAGGAATGAAGGTCAGTTTTGTCATAACAGGCCTGGGTCTGTGGGTACACAAGCTCATGTTTACATCCTCTGCTGGTAGACCACAAGCACTCTTCCCTATCTTGGCATCCTTAGCAAACAAGTCATTCCTTGTGGTTAACTGTAAGATATTCTGATATTTGGGTTACCTCTATCTATTACACTTAACTGCATTACCTGATAAAATTCTCCAATAAACAAAACATTTACTGTCCAACGAAATGTTAGCATCAATATTTTCCACTTGTGCATATGAAAAAGTATGGAATTTGTGGAAAACAGTAGACATGGGAAAAAGCTTAAAAATCCATTGCTGTGTTGTTTTTATGATGTTAACCCTCTCATCTCTAGTCTTTCTAAAATTAATATCATAGTATAGGTTTTCACAAGAGCTGTGAAACAGTAGTTGGAATTCTGCCAATGTATACAGACAGAGATAAACAAAAGAAAATCTTTTTGTCCCCCCCCACCTGTGATAATGGGTCGTTAGAGTTATCTGAAAAGCTACATAAGTATGCTACCACTCAAACAATACTTAAATTCCCACATCTCCTCCAGCCTGAAATCAACCAATACCCATAATCATTTATCTTGGAGTATTGTAAGTTTTTCAGAATGGTACTGGTGCATTTGCTTCATGAGATCCCCATCTAGAAACTATAACTCAGGAAGTGGGGTCCCCACAAGAAACTTTTTTTTTTCAAAATTTACTCTAGTTGAAATACAATTCAGAGATCTGTGAAGCATCAACAAATAACTAAACAAACATAATTGTAAATTAGCTAAATAATTTATAATCTGAATATTAACAAATTGTTTCATTATGAGAGACTGCTCATTTGCTTCTTGCTGAATTTCTAAAAAGTAATCATATACTTTCTTTTTAAAAAGAGTAAACTGTTAGTAGTTACTTCTCTTAGGAAATAGGGAGAATATACTAAAAAACAAAAAAAAAAAAAAACAACTCAAGATTGACTGTTTGGCAAAATACATGTACGTGAATTCTCTTTAGAAGCTTGGTCTCCATATTTAAAAAAAAAAGCAGTAGAATTTTTGGGGTCACACTCTTTCTCAAACTGCTTAATCAGTTTGTTTTGTTTTTTTTAAATTCCTGGTAATGGAGACGATGTGAAAGAATGAGAATCTGTACCTGCGTTCCATAACCTAGGAAAACGTTTTCGATGCATCAGTGATATATATATGAAGACATGACTTATGGTGGCAAACATCACACAAATTCCACTTTGGCCAAGAATACTAACAACCTCCTTAAAAATAATTTTCCAAGATGAAAAAAGTTCTTAAAGATGATGGATGATACATCTTTTATTTAATGGCCGATTACAAAAACAGTTGATTTTCGTTGTGGAAAAAGAAGAGTTAGAACTAAAACTGGACCTTTTGTGCATATGCATGTTTTGCATTGAATAGAGAAGTAATTGTTTATCAAAATAAAGGGCTATATAAATCTTCATACAGATTCAATCCACAGTGCAACTGACTGACTACTTTATAATACAGGAATCCTAATTCAAAAATACAAAGAATCAAAGGTCATGACCCTAGTCACATTCATGGGGCGTTGAAAAGGTCTGTGCAGTGATTGAGACAGATAGCTTAAATTAATGAAAATCAGCTGGTCTATACCTTGTGTCCCAGAGAAAATGGATGGAACATCTAAATATAAAGCATCCATACAACGGATCTATAGCTATGTGGCAAAGACAGATATAATCATTATCCAAAGATAAGAAACAACAAATACTTGTTCTTCCAGAAGGCAATACCAAAATTAGAACACAGGAAATAGTTTTACCATGACAGTATTCCTACCTGTTATTTTTTTTACACCAATTGGACTTGGTCAGGCAATACAAAAAAAAGGGGGGCACTGGAGAGAGAGAGAGAGAGAGAGAGGGCATCCTTACAGAGAGAGGGGGATATGAAGTCAGTACAAAGAGGGGAAGAGAGAGAGATGACATCCCTACAGAGAGAGGGTGGTATGATGTCAGTACAGAGAGGGGGGGGGAGATAGAGAGATGGCATCCCTACAGAGAGAGGGGGATATGACATCAGTACAGTGGGGGAGAGAGAGAGATAAAAGGCCATTAGATGGAAATGGAGCACTCAAAGTTTTGATGTGGAAAGCCTCTCTGATTTCCTACTGGATTTGGGTGACAATGCTGAATAGCCTGCAATAAAGGACTGTTTACACCTAAAGATCTGATTTTTTCTCTTCTATTATAGATATTAATAACCTATAAAAAATTAAGGAGTTTCTGGACCAAAACACTAAAGTAAAAAGAAAAAAAAAAGATATTAGAGAATTACTCAGTAAGAAAATGTTGGGGGGGGGGGACAATAAAAAAATCTATTTTGAAAAAACAAAAAGATTTTCGTGTTTCTATGTACATGAGAGTTTTCTGCCTTTTATTTCCAGATTTGTCTCATTAGTTGTAGGAAAGCCAACAAATGGTAATGACAACCAAAAGTTAAATAATAATAATAATAGAATGTAGTGGGTTTTCAAATTCATTTGCAGCTAATTATACGTATAACCTTCTCAATATATACTGATACAAACATCAGTAACCATCCAGCTAACACTCATTAAGGAAGCTAACCATAAAAACTTTGACTATAAGCTATGGTAAATTTGGTCATAAAATAGTGTCAAAACCACAAAAGAAAAAATAAGTTATTTATTATATGATAAGCCCAGGAGATTATTCATGCCTGTATCTTGGTTCAAATCTGAGACTACAACACTAACCTAGCAGCAGTACACAGGAGATAATAATCTCCATCCCTTTTGTGAAGAATTCAGTTGTGTGTACAATTCTGTTACATAAACATTCTTATTCATGAGTTTATATTCTTTCATTATTGTCTCTTCCTCTTAGTTCAAGAAACTAATTGAAAATAACTTTGAAGAATCTACAAGTAAGCAACAAACATCTATCAGGTTTACTGCATTTACACTCTACACAGACAGTTAGTTAACCAACTACCTACTTGTCTTTGGGCAGAAACAGAAGAAAAATTGCTATATTTATTAGTAAATTTGGAAGAAAAACAAAACTGACATATTTGACTATATCTTACGTTTAGTTGTCAATAAGCAGCATGTCTCTGGATTTTATATGGGAGCCAGAACATAGTGCAAGATTACCTGGGGCATTTATAAAAGACATCAAACATATATCACCATTACAGTATGTACAACCATAATACCAGCTAAAAACATGGATACGTTTTTTTCCCCTTGTTTGCAGTGATATCAGTTTTCTTATTTTAATTACTGGAGAGTCAAAATCTGCTGGAAACTGAAACTACAAACACTTCTGTAACTGCCAGCAGTTGAATGCATCATTATGTAGGAACTAAACTATATCAGAACATGATAACAAAAGTCAATAACACTAAACATACAGAAAGATCTGTGTGATGAGAGAACGAAGAAAGAAAAAACAATATTAAATACTTTATCAAAGCAATTTTACACAGTTGGTTTGTCAGTGGTGAGTATGAAGAAGAAAAAATTACAACATATACAGGCAATCATTGACTTATGACCTCGTTCCGTTCTGACCGACCGGTATATCTATAAGATTCCACATTACCATATGTATAGTACTATATAATAAAGATGTCTCATCCTTAAGTCATACTGTTTCTTTTCTATCCTTTTTACCATCATTCTTTGCACATCGCATAGATTTTCTATCAATTTCTTTGTAAATCATTTTTAGTAAAACCTTTCATTATCTTTTTTAGACATTGTGTATTGTAGATATTTTATATTTTAACTGTTATATTTTTTTATTTTTTATCTTTGATAGGTTTAAATCAAACACTGTGCACACTACAATTGGCTTAATATTTGCAAAACACACAAAAACACACAAAATACATACAGTACAAAAAATAGAAAATATTCTATTGAGCACTCTTGTTTGGCTGAGGATCATCAATGTCGTCGTTGTGGGCAGTGCTGGGGTAGGCACAGACAAAGGCATTTTCCACTTGGTGGACATCATAGAGGGCTTAGGGGGCATTGAAATATAAATAAATGTAGACTAAACTGATGCTGGCGAACGACTGAGCGCGAGAAGATGAGCATTGCCAGCCTTGGCGCAGAAACTATCATATGCCCAGTTGGCTTGTTCTGGGCAACACTGCCAGATGCGTGGTCGCAGTTGTAAAGTCGAACAGGTCGTAAGTTGACGACTGTCTGTATTTGATCTGAAGAGCAAACTCTCTCTCTCAAGGGATCACATTTTTTTTTTAAACTGAATCTAACTACAGTCAGTCAGTTTTTAATATCACTGTAGACTTTTGTGGGGACATTACTGTACTACTAGCTGTTCTTCATCCACAAGTCATGTCTGGTCTCCTGCTTTTCACACTGCACCTGGTACTTTGTAATACTGTGACATGAGTAAACTCCAATTTATCATTATCTGAATTGGAATCCACAACCTGTTCTTTTCTGTGACCTCTAGAACATTGGGTGTGTCAAGCTTCTTGAAACTTTTCCATCAATTCTATGCATCTCTGACCTGCTGAAGGAGGGGAAAGCCCAGTTCTGGTTTTCTCATGTGTCTGTCATGTGTGTGCATGCTCTCTCTTCATTTACCCTCCAATTGTTCCACTTCTCTTGGGTGATTTACTGAATAGCCAATTCCAGAATACATCAACCAGTTTTACCAGGCTAGTACAACCACCTGGAATCATTGAAATGTCTCAGCTGCAGCCATCCTGTATATACTTTACTCTCTGTCTCTCTTATTTACTCAGCCTGTATACCCTAAAAGAGTCTCCAAACAAGAAGTTATGGTGACTCTGCAAGTTTTGCACCCAGTAGAGAGCATTGTTTTCATTTAGCCAACCATTTAGACTTATTCTGACTAAAACTCCTGCAGGAATCAACAAAACAGATAGTTTTCATTTTCCCTTCAAACCAACAAGGAAGAACAGCTTTCTTGCATTAACCAAGCATGTCTGTCACTTTGTCCTTTTTAAGCCCTGGTTTGTTTTTTTTTTGTTTTTTGTTTTTATTAAGGTGGCTTTCTCCTCAGAGAGCTATAGTGTGTCATGTCGCCCAACATGTCAAAAAAGACAGATGTGTCATCCAAGTTTCCATCACCTTTCCCTGCTGATGTTGAGGCATTTTTTGTGAAACAGCTGTTTCCCATCTCCTAGAGATGGCGGCATGGCACTTTGTTCATTTACAAAGCCATCCAGCACTTATACAAATGTCTCAAGTTCTGTCTGTTTTCCTATGATCCATGTACCATGGCCACAACATTCAGAAAAACAATCAAAAAATTGATGATCTATTTCAGAACATTGTACATTTTTTATCCCACTCTCTGGTAGCCACTCTGCAGCAGACCCATGATCAGATTGTTGCATCCTCTCCAATTTTCTTGCTGCCTTACTAAATGTTGTAGGTTTTGTGATACCTAGCTTGATTCAGATCTTGTAGTATGCCAGACTCTGGAATTTTAAGTCTTCCATAGCCATGTACAGGATGCTTGCTTTAAGAATTTCTAATAAATAAATAAATGTCGGCTTGGTTGGTAAGAGCACAGATCGTCACAAGATCAGTGATGGAACACACATTCTCAGACAAGGAATGCTTTCTAAAGTATTATCTGTGAATGCTAGAGGACACAATGCAAGCACACAGGTAGGGCAGTATGTCAAAAAAAAAACAACAAGCAAATATCATGAATACAATCTTTGTTTATTTGCAGGCATGGATGACTGATTCTCAATTGAGTATCTGTAAATGCAATGATTAAGGCTCATGATGTCTACAATGTATATTCTGCAGTAGAGGATATTCACATGATGAAATATTCCACAAGGTAGAGTCCAACCAAAATTCAAATACTTTTCAAGAAAAAACCCTTAATTTTCAAGGACCAATAAATCAGGAGACATACCATCCAAAAAACCTAACCTAACACAGATCTGTACTAGGCCATACATTACACGTGATTTTAGAATTAAATTACCCAAATTTACTTATACATCACACCTTGTACTAAAGTCTAGTTTGAAAGAAACAAACTAGCAGGGATTTCCTGAAATGTGCAGTTGTTAGATTTGCTTCAGCATGCCCAGCACGTCTTGTATTAATTTGTACCTTGATTCGCTAGAATATTTAATATTCAGACTATAAAAATATTCTTTAGTTTTCATTACAATTAAAATGCTTGTTGTATACAAGAGGAATGTAGTCACCAAGTCTAAACAAAGAATGGACTAGCCGTATATCTGTCTCCTTTGAATTTTCTGACCCAGTAAAGATCTGGCTGGTTCAGCCACATTGATTCAAGATGCATTTACCCAACATTTTGAAAATCTAATTATCATGAAATGGTCTGCTATATTGCTGATACTGTGTTCATCTCTCCTCTCACATCTAAAAATGAAGAGTTGTTGAGGGGCCTCCCTGCATAAATATTGGTGTGTAAGTGAGGTTGTAGGAACGGGTAGAAACGGGCTACATCTATCTTTACTTGGTGATTTTTTCAATTTTACCCACCAATTTCATTCTGGGGTATAAGTAGATAAGGAAATTTATGAACACAGATAAATGAGTGAGTTTTTTTTTCTTTTTATAGCTTTTGGGGGGGCTGAAGTGGAGAATGGGCAGCAAAAAGAACCAATACTTCATCTATTTTGTTAATAGTTAAAATATTTTTATGGAAAAATTTTCCTTTATGTACAATATTATTATTTTGGAATATTGCTTGTTTGTTTTTTTTAACAGTGTTAATAATTTATGCAGGAACAGTAACTCCGTAAAAATGATCATCAATCAATGGCAAGTTACACAGGTGTGCAAAGAGCAGCATCAGCTTATTTTTTTTAAAATAAAAACTATGCCAGCTGTTAAACACGAAAATGCCTCATCGTGATAAGTTATCCATATTTACTTAGATCAAATGTCCTTGTATGTAGTTTCTTTCATTGTTAATTAAGGTTAAATCCAGTAGGTTCCTGTAACATGTACTATAAAATGGCATTTAATACAACTTCTAATATTGTTGCTATAATATAAATGTTTGTGTCATTTAGGGCACTGCTTATGTAGCCTGTATATACTTTAAACCTCAACATAAATGTCAGTGAACCACGGCATAATAGCAAATTTAATAAAAAAAGAAATTTTACATACACTCATTAAAAGGTGTTCTCTTTCAAACCCACTATAGATACTGTCTTTGGAATGAATATAGGAGGAACTTAATTAATACCACCTCTAAACTATTTCTGCACGGTGCATTAAAAAGTATGCTTCGGCATCAGGGTTAGATTGGAAGATTTGTTTCTACTTCAAAACTATTTTCTACCCCCAAGATATTAGGCAGTTTATTCTGTCAAATACCAGAAAGGTAGTTTCATGCAGATTTTTTTTAAAAAAAAAAAAACCGATCCAATGCACCTGACAGAAACTTCAATCTCATCCGTCGAGCCATGAAGGTTTAGCCCTCCCTTACTGGGATCCTTGCCAGGTCCTGCATGAACTCTCAGTTAAAGATTATGGAACCCCAGTTTATTTACCACCAAAAACTGAATTTAAAGGCACAAATTCCTCTGTTCTTTAAACATCTTATTTCTTTTTTTTCTTTTTCTCAGAGAGGCACTGATTGTATTTTTAAATTTTCTATACTGGGATTAGTCCCTCACACCCACCATCCCTGTCTATACTAGTTTCAGTCTGGAACTGAGCTGTTTTTTCACTATGCCTTGGTCCACCACCAACTTGCAGTTTCCTTCCTTTCTGTTTAAGTTTAAATATTACCATGTCCATTCCTAAAATGCCAAAATTCAAATATCGTGTTCCACTAAACAACTCAAAAGGATTTGTGGCTGCTTCTAATCAGAAACTGTGGTGGCTAGATGCCATACACAAAAAACAAATTAAATTAAAGCCAATTAACAACAATTTATAAGGAAACCCAAAATTCTGCAACTATTTTTAGTGAGTAAAGTCAGAGTTCAGAGTGATATTTATGATTACGTGCAGGCAGAAATATTGGTGAGCCACTAGATACTTTTTTAAAAAAAAACAGACAGATAGAACAAAACAAACTTGTGAAAAGTGAGCTTACATGACTGGGGAAAAAACCCTTTATTTTAAGTGGCTTGCTTAAACCAAAACCAAAAACAAAACAAAAAAAAAAAGGTCTGCAGAAATGCTAGAGTTTCTGAATGAGCAAAACCTACACCATGTGGTCAAGATCTATAGACACAGCTGGTAAACCAAAGTGAGTAAGAGTATGCGTATGTGTGCGCACACCAAAGCAGACCTGTTCCACAAACAGCTGATCACCTCCCCACCCACTAAGCAAACCTCTGCTGGTCAGAAACAGAGGCTTTCAGTCAGACACACTACAATTTTATCCTTGGTGGAACTCAATTAAAAAGAAAGTTTGCTTGTTGTTCTTCTCTTCCCCATTTGAAAGTAATACGATGCATCTATCTAATATTTACACAAAATATTCATGAGCTATATTTACAGTAGATAAAATCTGCAAACCATTTTTTATATTTAAAAACATTCTCTTTACTGACCACCATTATTTGCATACAAAATAATTATAATGAGGCAATGATTTCTTAATCTGAAAGGACATGTTAAACTATTTCCACTCAAAAAAAATTTATGTAGAAGTTCTCTCCCCTCTTGAAAAAGTACAGCAGTGCCAATCAGTAATAAGCAATCATAGTAATCCATCGATATCAGTAAAATCGTGCATGTCCAAGTGTCAGACTGTCGTGTTTTTCTCAGAACCTATTTAACAAACATCACTATACTTCATTACTGTCACCTTCTCCAACAGAGAGTGCTTTATCCATCTTTAATGATCCTTCTAATTCCGCAGAGGCCTGGTTATTTCTTCCTATGATATTCCGAAATAAACCACTGGCCCACATCTTTCAGAGAGGAGATTGGAATATTTACTGATAGTAGTAGTTCTTTAAAAGACAAATACTATCCATCTCAGTTCAATGCCTACATACACAGCATTTTGAAATGCCATTCCATATCTTTAATTGCACCCTAATTTCATATTTCTGGAAAAGGAGATTAGTTACTGTCATTGGCAAAAGTTAAAATTTTTTTTTAAATGCATATATAACCACTCATTTCTTTTTATATATTCTCCTTTTTCTAACAAACTTTATTAATTATCCAAACTATTAATTGATAGAGCAATTCAAAATTTGTTGTTTTTTTGTTAAATTCAGTTGCCACTAGTATTATCAACTATAAGCATAATAATAATGAGGATAATCTCAATAACATACTGTTTTGGTTATTAGTTTCTTAAATTTGAAAATTGGCCATTTAAAAATAATGAGTGATCATCTGTGCATAAAGGCTTAGTTTTGTTTATTTTTTTCAAACTTTTTTTTACCTGAATTTCCTTCTTAAACAAAAAATATAAAACCTAATTTCTGTTATTAAAGTGTTTGGAAATCAGAATGAACCAGAAGTATGAGAGAGAGAGAGAGGAGAGAGAGAGAGAGAGAGAGAGAGGAGAGAGAGATGGAGAGAGAGAGAGAGAGAGAGAGGTGACAGGAAACTACCATATTGTGGAAAGAAAATTGAATAAAACAATGAAAGCAAATGGATTTATTATTTGATAAATTTTAAAATGAACAAACAAAACACATGAAACACTGAAGTTAAATATTGTTTGCTTTTAGTTTAACTTAATCTTTTACTAAAAATAGAAATTAACATTCATGCTGGAAATGTAGTTAATTTGACCAAAAAACAACAACAAATTTGCAATTTTTTGTCTACTTTATGCATTAAAAAAAAAATTCAGTCTTATGTCACCCATCCTTCTCCCAGAAGTACTTCTGCATTTCTATTAAAGGAACTATTAATTAGAGAAACACTGTTTCATTACCATTGGTCAGATTCATTTCAATAATTGCATACCCTGAATAATGTACCACATTTTCTTGAAACTCTTTTTGGTTTCACATTACCAGCAAGGGAAGCAACTACGTATTTATTATGTATAGCGTGTACATGATTATCATGTAAAATACTAAACAGAAAAAAAATTTTTAGTCAATATTACTAACAGCCTGCCTTAGAAATTTTTTTAAAAAATCATAGAACTGTATGAGTTTGATGAATGAATTGGCTTAATGAATATCATATGACTTACCTTTAATCTTGAACTCATGCAAAACTTGCATACTTTGTATTTAATACCATTCTCGATGTGTTTTGATATGGGCAGGAAACCAGTTTTGGGCTGTAAACAAAAGGCAAACAAGCACTTATAATTTAAAGGAACACTTGTGCAGATCATTTTTTAGTATATAATGTTCAAAAGAAATTTATTATAATGAAGAGTACAGTGTGAAGGGGGGAAAACCCCAAAAACTAGGAACATTTTTGCAGCAACAGAATGAAGTTATTATAACAAACTTTTTCTGGTACACATTACATTCAATTAGATAAATGTTTTGATACCAGAAGTACATCACATACAACTACAGAGCATAAAAGTGAAAACAACAAAAAACATACATACATACATTCTAGATCATTAAAACTCAATTCTCCAATGTGTCATTGTATTGTCTCAGTTTGGAATACTTTAACTAAATCTGACGGTAGAAGTATTTTTAGGAATAGCTTGGGCACTTATTTTTCTGCAAAAAGGAACAATCTAATTTATTGCCCTTCCAACTTTCTATAGCCAACCTTATTTGACAACATATTTGACTGGCTCTGAATTTTTTTAAGAGGTTCTGAACATGATTTAATAAATGTCTTCGTAAAGACTCTAGATCTAAGCTCTTTATTTCATTAAATTGGTTTCATTTTTGTCACTGCCCTCGTTAACTCTTTTGATTGATTTAAAATTTACATTCATGGCTCAAAATTTTCAATGGGTATTTCTCACAAATGAAGCATTTTGAATGGAAAGGGGTTAATAAAGTTGTCTTTTTAAAAAGAAAAAGAAAAGAGAATGAAAAACTGGGCTAATCAGTGATTCAGGAGCCAAAAGATTTAAAAAATAAAATCATAACCAGATGGAGGTTAGTAAGACAGACCTATAAACAAAGAGTTTTGTGAATACAGTCATTTAAATGTAACACCCATTTCTCAAAGTTGTTGCTTGTTTGCTTTTATCTAAGTCAAAACTTTCTGGTCGCCAACAATTAGCTGACCCAAATGTATCCATAAAATGCATCTGCTCGCTTTTGGATTGAGTATGAATAGCAAAGCTTTTCTAGCAGACTGGATGCTATAAAGTTTTTTTTAAATTTTACTTCCAGAACAGTATGATCCTCCAGCTTCTGAAAAGCTTGCACAAGATCCATTGGTGCTCCATCTACTCTCAACTAAATGGTATCGCGTACACCTTAAACCAATGAGCTCAGAGTTCTTTGGTCCTCTACATGGAAGACTTGCCATAATGGCTCAAAACACAGCCGAGTTACAAAATTCTCAGGAGTCGGGCATCTTAGTAATAATTTCTACTTAGTAATATCAATAACAGCATGCTAAAATGTTGTTAGAAAGCTCCATCAAAAATTATTCCTGCATTAATGCTGATATTTATTGACTATTTTTTTTTAAGAATAATTAGGAATAATAAATGAGGTAGTAAAAATTTATAATGCAAAAGGCCATTTTTATTTTACTTCTCGAGTAACCAATTACTACTTTTATGAATGCAATCATTCTTCATAAAAAAACAAAAAAAAAAACACCTGCTTTGAGAGATCATCTTTATCTAACAGAAAAATAACTGCTCAAGACAGGGTATAGTGTGTGCATATTGAAGTAACTGGTGATAAAAGTTGGCACAGATGAAAACTTCAGTAAGGTCACCAGGAGAGAGAAAACAGACAAACAAAAACTAGCACAGAGGTAATCAATGATGTGTGCACGCGCACACACACACACACTAACAGCAGTGGCATGGCTGTATTGATCAGTCAAGATCAAACAAGCCCCAAATCTAGTGACAGCAATGAGTTTATCTATTTGAAAAAAAGAAATGCAGCATCTACTTAAAAATGTATCAAGAGATCAAAAGCCTCACAAATGTTATTTGTTGTATTCGCCCTGACTTAGTCAAAAGTCATGGCATGACTTCAAATGATTGCTTATTTCTTGTAAACCTATTAAGTGTTTGGAAGTTTTCGTTTTTATATTTGAGTTTTGTTATAGCAAATACACAAAGCAGCCAATGGTGGTTGTAAACTCAAAATCAAGTTTCCTGCATTAGAAGGGCAAACATGGCAAGTCAATTTTATTTACATTCTTAAACAATCTTTAAAAACAAACCTTTACTTCAGTCCAAACATGCATGGGAGAAAGAGGATGAACCAGAAAGTTAACTGGGGCATACCAATGAAAAACTACAAACAAGTATTTAGAAATTTCTAATCTTGGTTTCTTTGTTTCCAGTATGAATTTTTTCCTTCTCATATCTGTGGTCAATAAATTTAGCTTCGAGTTTTCTGACAAAATAAGAAATAACATACATGGCAAGTATAGCTGAGATGGGGTAGAATAAACAAATCTGTAGTATGTTGATTAGCTTTACCAAAACAATTATACAGATTAAACCTTGTAATTTTCAAAAGATCCTAACTAATAAAGGGAATATCTGATTAGTATCTTGATAAATGAAGATTATCACTGTAAAGAAAATTAAAGGCCATCATACAACTGGAGGTAAACACTTCCTTAGCTTAATTAGCAAATCCACAAACTGAGAGTAACATCAGTGGGACACTTCTACAGATTGAGAAGTTATGCGAGTCGTAAGCTACACTAAAAGAAAATTGAAAATTTTAATAGGTTGTTGAAATGCTTAACAGCACAAAGCATTAAAGTCAAAAAGGGTGTGTAGCTAATTAAACTGAACTGAAGTCAACACCACCAAAGCAGGGAGGTATTGCAATTTATGCCGACAGTGCCATTTATCAGTGTAGTTTCTACAACTGATTAAAACTGTTACTAAATGTTTTCTAATATCAAATTTTGTGAACATTGCATTTAGATCATTACTGACTGTCCTCTGTTGATGACCAAGGGGGGGGGGGGGAATGTATCTGCTAAAAGTGCAACAATTTTAAGTGCCATTAGTAACATTTAAAGATCCTGATTAAAATGAAAGTAAACTAGAGATATTTATTCTCTCTTAATGTAATAGTCTAGGTGCATAGATACAGTAAGTAGATGAGTTTTTCAAGACAGGAGCAACTGTTAATAAACGGCTATCTTACTCTTCACAAACTATAAGCACAGGGAAAATATCTAATACAATTGGAAGATGCCATTACTATCATTATCAAGTGATAAAATAAAGAGAATGTTTTCTTAACTTAAAAGTAAAGTGTTTTCAACTTTCACAAATTCATGCTATTTAAAAACACACACACATATATATAAAATCTATCATATATAGTATTGCCTGCTTGCTATAGCACCTCAACCAATCAAGAACAAAACGGCTTGGTGAATCACAGTATCATTTCTCACTTTTCTGTAGCAGGCATTTTTCTTAAACTCAACATCACCATGCTTCAAAGTTTCTCAATTGTTTATGTTGATAACCAGAATGCCAACCAGGCTGACACATTCCTAACCCTTCCAAATAACCCATATACCAAAGGTAACACCTTGCAGACTGGAAAGATGGCTCTAGTCAAGCAGATTAGGAAAAATGTATATATATATATATATATATATATATATATATATATATATGTATACACACATGGACAGATGTGTCAATTTGGTTGTAGGAGTTTCTCTCCATGATCACAAAACACCTGTAAAGTTTTTCTATTATAATGAATGTGATGCTGTGGATTTACATTTATAGGGCTATCTGAAAATACCGGTATGCCATGAATGTACACAGATGGCTGCTGATCTTAAGACTAGCATTCAGTGACACATTCTTGCCATCCACAGTAGTCAGTTGCATGTAGCTGTATCCCACGTGTTCCGACATCTAAAAGATGTTATTAAGAATGACCATGGCATTGTGAATACTTATTGTCAGGTTAAACCAGATCAAAAAAATGTTTTTAAAATTTTGTTTCAATAAAATGGTGTTGGTAACTCAATTTTCTTGTTGTTTTTTTTTTTACTGTTTTCTGTTACAAATATTTTTTAAAAAAATTATTTTTAAAATTAACAGTTCTTTCAGCATGACTATGTAGCATAAATGGTGCCTCAGTGGAAGAATCAAGAAATGCATTCTCCATAACATCCTGTGTATGCACACTTCCATTAACAAGTTTGTTACCATTTTGGAAATTATAAACCACCAATGGCAGGAAGTAACTTTATGGTCATCCACAGAGGGTCTGTGTGTGTGTGTGTGTGTGTGGTGTGTGTGTGTGTTGGGGGGGGGGGAGTTAAATATTACTAAATAATTGTAATACAAATTTTGCACATTTTCAAAAAAACTATGATAAAATTCAAAGATCCCCATTTGTTCCTCTGGTAATCAAACCATGAAAGTGCACATCTGATGAGTTTAAGCCATTTCTATTACAACATAAGTGTCAGGAGTTCCTGGAAAATACTAAAGTGTCCAATGGATTGGCTCGAGAATGAGGGACTGCTAATGGCAGTAACTTCATATGTACGAGTAGCATCAAGTATGTTACTGCTACTGATAAAAGTTACAGAAACTTGCAAGGCTCCACTTTCAAAAGACCCCTTTACCCCCAACTATGATTTTCTGTTGTCGTTGTTTTTGAGATTTCTGCCACTCAGACATAAATATAGGAACAACTCTGCAAACTCTTCATAGTAATAAGAGAAAACAAAGCAAATTAAAGTTCTCAGTGAAGTAGCAGCATAGACCGGTTTTCGCTGCTATTCTTCCGAGTTCAGCAAATGCTTTAACTTTTTTAAAAAATAAAAATACTTCTCCAACCTTTCTGGACTGGCTAAAAGTTACTTTCTCTTTTTTTCCATAGTTTTTCTCAGTCTTTTGTTAACCAAAGTATCCTTTCATGTTGGGAGAATGGAAAGAAGTGATTGAAATAATCATTAAGCCTTATAAAGTTAAAAACAACAAATAGATTTTTACTGCTTATTAGTTTATAATTTTGATTTAATTTTCAGTAGACTCAAGAGTGGGTTGAGTTCCCTCTCTCTCTCACACAGGTCGGTTTCAGATTCCTCAAGACCTATTTAAACACCTACCTGATTCGCAGACCCATCACCAATAAAACTTTGGAAAATAAACCATAAGAATGCTACTGAAATATCTTATCTAACCAAGTGGACTTAGATGAGGGAAGAAATCACTTGCAAAGCTGCTAAGTAGTAAACCAAGGTTAAACAAGCCATTATGTAGTACTTCTAGATGGATGCAAAACTAAATGACTTCCTCCTTCATTATCTAGATTTTTAAAAACTTTCCTGCGTTTTCTACCTTTAAATATCTATTTCCTTTATTTTCTGCGCTGTTCAGTATGCAGCAATATTGTGCAATCTGCATGAAGGGCTACAGTTCAGATGGGAAAATGGTTAAATAAGCTGGCTGTACAAAATTTATTTACCCGAGCAATTTGAAAATTCTGAAATTCAAAAAGTACATAGTTCAAACAGATGGCAAATTAATTTTGAGATTACAAAATCATTCACCATTAAAACTCTGACACTTAGAAACTTTAATTTGTAATTTTCTGAGCTGCAGACGTCCAGTGGTTAAACTTCTGGATCGCTTAGGTCAAAGACCCAAGTTAGCTTCTTAAAGATTGGGTCAGTTTGGAGAACCAACCTGGTGGGGCTTCTTCTCCAACCAATTACGTGGGTTACCCCCAGGTACTCTGGTTTCCTCCTTCATCTAAAAACAGAGGGCTCTAGTAAGGATTTTCCTGCTAAAGTCAAAAGTGCCGGGCCCCCACATGGTGCAGAATTGCCAACTATTCCTGGAGAACAACTGCAGCATGATGTTGCCACCCACATAAGAGTTATCTACCTTGTAGATATCGGTGCATGGGGAAAAAAAATTTTTTTCTTCTAAAAATAATAATAAAAAAAAAAACAAAAATGTCATAACTGGCATAAATGACGACTCACAGAGCAACACCTGCCAAGCTATTCCCCTCTCCCTTTTTCTGAAGTGTTAAAGTATTATAATAGTACTAGTAAACCAAACTTTCTAAAGCAACAAAATGCTTTAAACATTGAGCACAACAATGGTGGAATTAGAGAGGAAAGAAGAGATTATAACATTTTGAAGCTTTATAAAAATTACGCCTCTGCCCAATGCACTGCTATGAAAATTAATAGCAAGAACTAAGGCCAGCTGCAGGTAATGACATTTTTGTTGTAAATATTACTATCTTTAGAAATGAGCTCTAAAATGCTTCTACAGGATTATTCACTAAAAATAAAACCCCTGTAAAAGATTTTGAATGGGCACCTGATGTAATCTATTAATTTTTCTCTTTACTCCAAATGTCACACATTTGTTTTCATTGTATCTCTTGATGTTTGCAGACTAACTTCCAAACAGGATGTATTACACAAACTATGAGGAGGGGGGGGGTGATTTACCAAGAGTTAGTTAGCTGACACCTGTTAGAGAAGTTTCGCTTGTTCTACCCTAGAAATAATGGCAGTCAGTGGTGCTCCAAACGGGAATGACGGTGCATAATTCTCTGCACTGATCAGCAGACAATGCGAGGGAGGAAGCTTAATGACGAGATTCTTTCCTACATCGCCACCCATGACAAGAAATGGGTACATGCCAGAGGAAGGGCCGCATCAAAATAGCTCCACTTCATTCTCTAACTCAGATCTATACTTCAAACCTTCAACCCGTATGTGCTCAAAAGTATACAAAAATAGAAACAGGTTGGTGAGAGAAAATTAAATTAAAAAACAGGTAATTATATTATTAACCAATACGTTTCTCAAATAAACTTCCTGGATATCTTGAGTATGTACTCAGCAAATATATTATTTATTAACATAGACCATTCGTTGGCAAATAAAGCTGTCAAGATAAAAACACACACAAAACTTTGCCGGCTGGCTGACTTGAACATCAACCACTGAAACATCTTCAAAGGAGTAACTGCAGAAACTAAAATGTTTAAAGCAATAAACGTTTTATAAAATTCCCCCTTGCTACTTATTCATTGCACATTTTTATGTTCCTCATTAAAATGAGGAATGACTCTACTTACTTTCATTTTATTATAAATAATTAACATTCAATCAGAGTCACACATAAATTAGAAAACTTAATTCAAGAAACTGTCCAGATAAAGCATCTCTGATAAACTGAATAGTACATTAAACTAAGCTGTAATTCCAAAAGTTAGAAAGAGAGGGAGGGATAGAGGGATGATTGTCACTTTTAAAGTAAATAATTATGGCTTCTGTTTTACTGTGGCCCTATTTAATGGCGAGTGTTGAACAGGTCAACAATCAGACTTCACTTAGAAACTTTTAGTACATTCTTAAAGTTTAACAAATTAACAAAGATGGCAGACATACATTGCACCACTTTCAGTACGCATGTAACTAAAACTACTCAAGTACTGATCACGTGAAACTAAACTCTTAAATTCAAATTTTTCATTCTAGAATCATATGAAAATGAAAAAAATTTCAGGAAAATTCTAACATCACTATTTTAATTAACACTCTGTAAGATACTGCAGACACAGTGTAAAATTTTACAAGCATCACTTGTCTGTCTGTCACAAACATTGTAAGAAAGACCGAAGTTCTGTTGATTCAGTAGCTGCCTAAGAAATTGCTTTTCAGTAAAAATGAGTTCTAATGTTACTGTATTCATCCCAAGTCCTGCTACTGAGAAAAGTCAGTTAAATGATTTTTTTTATCTTCTTAATTACACAAAAATGTCATTTAGTATATGATGTCTGATAAAACAGAGGAAAGGAGAGAAATAAGCAAAAGGAAAACTGTTTCTACGAAATGGAAGATTCACTGCCAAGATGTTTTCTTGAGAGAAAATGTTTGCTAAAACTATGGTGGGTGGTGGCATTCTTGGCTATTTCCTGCTACTTTTTGAATATTCTTACTGGTACAACCTCAAGAATAGCAGGTGCATCTCTTTTGTAAATGTTTGTGTGCTAAGTTGTGTTTCAAAGAGTTTCTTTTTTAATTTTGTATTTTTCTTGTTTGACTCTTGGTGGCTGGCTGTGCTTTCTACGCTGCCACAAGCTACATTTTTTTCTTGTTTTGTTTGAATTGCTGTCACAATGACAAACTTGAGTCCTCAGTTGACAAAACAAAACTCGGATGCATGTAGAACCACTGACCTTTATTTGGCCATTAAAACTCTCTCTCTCTCTCTCTCTTTCTCTTAGCTGGTTCCTTCCAGGCTTTGTTCCTGGTAAAAAAAAAAAAGAAAAAGCATCAGGAATTTTACCCTGACTAATGGAGTGTGTTTTTTTAGGGTATGGTCTTTTCCTTCAGAGAAGTTATCTGTTGGTAAAAGTTCTTGCACTTAGATCCAGATGACTATCTGCTGAATTACCAACATAAGCAGAGTTTGTAGATTGGAGTATCATAGCTTTGATTACACCCTGGAGAATGTCACCTGTTACATATGAATGATCATGAGTGCCAAATGCTTGCCTGTCTTTGTAAATTATGAGATTGGTGGAATTTTATACTTTGAATGACATAAAGAAACAATGCAAGTTATCATGTATTTAATAGAAACTACTGTACAGTTTGGTGTGCCAACAGGCTCCTTCTGATTGTGATAATATCCCTGACATTCCCACATTTCCAGTTCAAACTACTTGTTTGCTGCTACACCTACACCCAGTGATAATGCCTTTGTCTACCTGGGTGTTAAACATTTTACTTACAAAGATAGTGATGTCAATTCATGTTCTCATCAATCAAATGACATGGAATCTTTAGATTGGGCCACTCATGAAAGTGTACTTTTCACATACAGGTTTATTAATTGGACAGATTCCAGTCTCTTGCACGATTCAACTCACACCATCATTACGCTGACAAATGGCAAATTCCACATGAAAGCTTCTTAGGCTAGTCTAGGCAGGCAAAGTGTGATGTTTGACAGAGAAAGTGGTAACAATAAGAACATGCTGTCCTTTTGATATAATACAAATTCTCAATGAGCTTCGTTTCTGTGCATCTAATTTCCTTGACTTGATGTGGGAAGCCAAAGTTTGCATTGTCAACATCACTGTGAAGCTCCAAAGAATACTGCTGCTTTTTTTCTTCTTTTTTTTTCATTATTTTTTAAGACGACTCATTTTGTTTTGGATACTTGCATAACCAAGTTCAAATGCCTAAAAAGTGAGAAATTTTACTTTTCCAGGGGAAACATACATGGTGTGGGCAATGGTATTTTACAGTAACCATCATTTTTCATGAAAGGTAATGCTGCTTCGGCTACCTATGATCTTGATGGCCACCAGATAAAAGTCCTCTGAATGAATTTTCACTTGCCCTTCACCTCTGTTTTGGTTTATGCTCCCACATTATGCACCTCATCCAATCTCTTTACCCATGAGAATGAGGCCCCCTGAAGACAATAGCATCATTAAAGGTTGATTGATTGTCACAAGCAAGTAATATCAACACATTCCCAGCCATTTAACAAATGTTTTCACTTCTTAGTCAAAACAATGAAATCATGAAAGAAACTTCCCAAGTGAGAATTCTACCAGCTTCAATGTCAGCTATCATGTCTTGTCTACAAGTGAGAGTATAAAATGACTTTTTTTAAAATCAGTTTCAAATCTAAACTTTGCCACACTTTTAGACCACATAAGCAATTAACAAAGTGTGTCAGGTGCTAAAATTAATTAGGAAAAAATGTCTGGCATTTTTTATGCTAATGATTTTATACTCTTGCATATCCAAATTTTTAATGAACATGTGATCTAATTTAAATTTTCATTACCCACGAGGGATTTAAAGTCAAATAACATCTGCAGGTTGATGAACTTGCTGTGTAAGTCAGCCATCTCTTGGCTGTTTGGTACAAAAAAATCTTTGATGCTGCATGGTCAGGTCCTTGCATGCAATTTGACAATATACCAAATGGTGGATATAGCTGGATCAAAGATCCAGATGATCATCGTTCCAATACCTCCAACATGCCTGCTTTTCTCTGGCAGGGTAAAAGGCTCCTGGTATGATGAGTGTGTGTACTTTAGTTATGAGTTGGTTAGTTCTGAATGTAAGTTGACTACATCAAAAGTAAAGTTTGCATTAAATCATCTGTCAAGTTAGCTCAGGTGCTAAGATGCGAGAATTGTTCACTAGGATTGGCTGCCTCTACCAAATATTCTTTTATGGAAGGTATTGCTAAAAAGTACACAAAATTACCACCTATATATAGAGAAATTACTCCAACATTGGTATGCTTTTCTTAAATAGCTGATTCTAAAGCACCCTCTATTAATAATATACATGACATGCACTCAGCATAAGATCTGTGACAAATTGCCCTTCCTTCCTATTCATATTAACCTTCAACAAAAGTATGATCTATGCTAAAAGGTGTTCAGCCTTTAAGCGCATTGTCAAATTGGTGGTGGTATGTTTGTTTGTTTGTTTTTCAGTTTGGCCCACAACTACTATATGCTTGTGTGACAGATACCAACATCTATCGTTTGTGTAGTGACTCTATAAAAATCATTGAATGATTATTTTTTAATTATCCAGTTATGGTCCCCTTGACAGTTGGTATACTGGTCAGCCAATCTGTCCATGTCCTTTGATTATGATAATGGTCTAAACCACTGCTGTCACATAGCACTATGGTACTTTAATTGTTGGTTGCTACAGTGCATCTGGAAGCACCATTGCTGTGTTGTGTATTTATATTTTCCACCGGCAGCACAAATAAGTTTGTACATTCAGTTTCAGTCTGTTCAATTTTTTCACCAGCACAAGCACAAAGTATCAGAGTCAGAATGAATAGTTGGCTGATTCCAAATCATCTGGTGCCACCAAGAGACTTTCAGCCATTTTTTTCCTATATGACAAATTTTTCTGTTATTTTTACTCCTGCTTTTTTATCTTTTGCACTGACAGTTTTTTTTTTAGCTTTAAGCTTAGATGAAAGCTTTTTTTCCTGTATCCTTGTTAGCCCCATTTTGTGTGCAATGCTGATCCTGGTTTTCAAAGTGGCTTTACTATAGTCTGCCTGCTGAGATGGCGTTCACTGGCTATGTCAGGCATAAAAATCAAAGTAATTAAGTAAATAAATTTTTAACAGGTCCCTCTCTTCCTCCTAAAACACAGTAAGTTTATCTATAATTTACATATCCAACCACTGTGAACATAAAAGATGCAATAATGAGGCATGCAGACTCATTTTCAGATACCAAACTTCTGGGCTGGGTGGGTTGTTTGTTTGTTTTGCTGTTCTTAGGCATTATGAATAGAATAATTCATCTGTTCAGGAGAGAAGTCATAACCAATGACTGCATACCAATGTCATGGACATCCTGCCCTATCAATGCACACAGAACAAGCTGTTAACTGCCAACAACCCCCCTTCATTTTAAAATTCTAACAAAATAATAACCAGTAGCATATCGTGCAGAGTTATTTTACGATTAATTAAACTATAAGTAACAAACTACTATGATATTTAAAACTTTTTACAACATATTTACTTTGCACAAATCTAAACTGAAATCATTTAACTTAATCCATTTACCCTTTTTAATCTTTCCACCAGAACAAAGAAAAAAAACAACAACCAAACATTGCTCATATATCAAAGAAAGTAAGTTGGAAATTAGATGTGTGTGTGAACCTCTGCTATCCCTATCTCTTGTCTTTTCAAAAATCTATCAAACAACCACAAACCACTCAGGATTATCCAGGTCCCAACCAATAAAAACTCCATAGCAACCATGTATACAAAACTGAAACCAGGTTAAAACTTGATAGCGATCAGTATAACAAAAAAAAAAAACAACAACAAAAATACAGAGGGCATTATTCACAACAATTAAATATAGTGCCTACTAGGTGCAGAAGTGGCAGCATTACTAGTAACTTGGTGAGTACTGATTGATCAGGTTCTAACACATTCTGCAATGTCGGCTAATGTGAGGGCAAGCCAAGCATTAGAAGTTTTCTACTCAATGATATAGATTATGGAGCTCTTTGCACAGATGCCATAGGATTAATATATCAGGTCAGGAAGCCTGTAATGAGGATTTGTGAAAACTTGATTAATAAAGCAGCAGATCAGAGTGGCTCCAGAAATGAGTTCAGGTACACAAGACACTTACGAGGCCATGTTTTCACAACAAATAAAAAAAAAACATGCTGTAAGTGCATGCACAGACAGATTGTGCCTCACTCGGCTAATCGCAAATTCTGGTTAAAGAGATTATTCTAGGCAGTGATAAAAAATGTGCATCCATTAGCTTGTTGCTTACTAAAATATTAGTTGAGGATAACCTTGCCAACAAAAAGGATTTTTTCAACAGCTGATGATTATATATGCAATATATTTTTAAAGAATAAACCATTTTATCTTCTTCTTTAATTATTACTATTATTCATCCATTGTTCTCTCAAAATCAAAGTATTTCATTGCTAGAGATATAAAGAATTATGAAAAATCCTCCAATCACTTTTAGGTTTAATCTGAATAATCCGTTTAAAATTATAGAAGTGATGCCTGCAGCCTGAATGCTTAGAAGATAATTGTTGCTATACCCACATAAAATTAGTGGTTAGTCTAATTTGCATATACCAAATGTATTTTACATGAATTATACAGGGTTATTCAAAAAGAATGAACCGATTTCATGACACATTACTTCAGTTCTCAAGCATCGTCATGGAATGAGTCAGTGACCATTTGAAAGAGGAGTTTTCTAAGTTTTGATTGGCTGCCACAGGGGGGCACTGTAGTTGCATTGTTCCTCTGGCAATGTTCAGTTGTTTGTTTACCCTCAGAATGGCGAGTCCTCAGCAAAAGGCGTTCTGCATTCTTGAGTTTGCGAAAACAAAATCAGTTGTCATGGTGCAGCGTGCTTTTTCTTATGGGGATATGTAAAAGATCGCATTTATGATCCACCGCTACCCACTAACCTCGATGACCTTAAACATCGAATAACAACAGCGATCAACTCAGTGGATCATGATATGCTGATACGCATCTGGGAGGAATTCTCTTATCGCATTGATGTTGCCCTTGCTGCAGGTGGTGGCCACATTGATCACTTGTAAGACACGAAATAAAACTTGATTGTGAGTAGAATACTTGTGACTTAGCTGGAGTTTTCTATTGCTTTTCCTTACTAAAATATTGCGTAATGAAATTGGTTCATTCTTTTTGAATAACCCTGTATTATTAACCAAATTTAATAAGTAATTTTTAAAAAATAAGCTCATAGGCAACAGGTCTTGTACACAGAATACAGTTCTTTTATCAATTATTCTCAAAGTATCTGTTATGGAACAATCTTTGACATTATATCAAATAATTTATCAAAATGACAAGACATGGATATGTCAATATTTGAATGGATCTGAATGAGACTACTATACTCTAACAACAGTATCGAGGCCCAAACTAATCTCTTGCGAGTGGAGCATGGACAAGAGGCAGGGTTTCACAAGAGTTAGAAATTGAATCTTGAGAGAATTTTAATTAGTGGATTCCGCAGTGGAGATGAACATAGTTGCAAGAAAATTACTTCACACAATCAGAAGATCACTAAATAGCAGTGACAACATTGATAAATCAGATCTTGACAGCACCTCGGATTACAGAAACCCTTGATAACTACAGTATCCATAAAACTATTGTCTATAATGCATCACTAGAGGGATGCTCTATTCCATGGCCATGCTGCTGACTGTCAACCATTCCTTAAACCAAAAAAAGAAGAAACATCTGGTTCTACACAGAGTATAGGTTCAGTAATATCAAGGGAACACTCAAAAGAATGTTGGCACTTGATGCCATCTATAAAACACAGGAAAAAAGCATTTAAGTTGAGGGAGAATGTCTCTCAAAGAATTTTACTGAAAATAATCTGTCACAAGGTACATCTCAGAATTCACTTTTAACTAAGACAACAAACCAGAATTAGTTGCTAGAAAGCCAACAGAATTTTGCACATTTTATTCCCTTTAGTCAGCTAAGCTAATGAAAGCCATAACCACCAACCTGTGAAAAAAAATGAACAAACTACAGCCTGAGAGAAAACAATTTTGGAAACCATTTGTGCCTTCTGTTTACATAGTTTACTGACATCTGATCAAATCACATAATCAAATGAATTAATAAGACAGACAGTCAGATAATTTGGGAAAACATCAAAATAATTAAGATTTGGCCAATCTGGATTGAATTGACAAGATTTTCCATTTCTTAATGAGAATACAATATTCTTATTTAGCTCCAAACATACATCACATTTTCTCTGAATTTGGCATTTTGAGGTAATAACAAAAATGTTCCAGTCAGAATAAATAGGCATTTACCGTCATCTGTGCATTACTGGAAATCTTTTAAGCAATTACATATATAATATAAAGCAACAGAAACTTTTACTGTAAATAAATTACATGCAGAATACAGAAAAAACAAACATCCAAGTAATGACTTTGTTTGTTTGTTTTATAAAAAAAAAAACTAACCGAGGACAAAGGGAAATTCATATTAATTATAGAGAGGCTTGGAAATTCAAAGAACAAAACTAAACAAATCAATGCAAAAAAAAGGGGGGGAGCCAAAGAAAGCATAAAACTGCCTTTAGCTTCTTTATTTTTTTTTCCTACTGCAAAAAGGAATACAACAACAGAACATAAAAGCCACGAAATTACCAAAAATAAGGTATAAAATCAAACTTTCCAGTGCAAGAACTTAGTACACCTATGTGAAGGGGATCAAGAAAAAAATACCTTTTTTTTCCCTAGTGAAAAAGAGGGGGGGTCCCAAAAAAACAGTAGTCAGATAACTAAGCAGAACCAGAACAGAACAAGCCACAAACTATACGAACACTTACAACTTAAAACAAACAAAGCAGATTAATTACAAATATGTATTTTGTTCTCAGAAATTTGTACATTTAAAAAAATCTTTTTATTATACACCACCACCTTTGAACTTAGCATTTACTGCTAAAAACACTGGCAACAAAAGATCCAGAACATCACTAACTCAGGTAACTTTGATGCTCCTTTTGTTGTCAACATCAGTTAGTGACTGATATTGAATCTCCAGGTTGATCTACATTAGCCGGTCAGTCCAAGTATCAAAGTAGACATTCTGTGCTCAGATAAGCAGATAATTTAAATCCACATTATAAAAAAAAAAATGCCATCTCTGCATCAATGCTTTTTGATAACTTGTTTAATATACAATAAAAACATTTCCAGCTAATCTAAGGCCTTACCTTAATCTCAATGCTGATGGTTGGTCCACAACTGGCACTTCCTGGAGAACTGTTTGGACGAACTACAAAACAGAAATCTGGTAGGACTAATGCAGACCTTGCTGCGAAATCAACTGCTTTCCATTTCCGGTGATCTGAAGAAAACAAAAAGGTAAAAAAAGAAAAGTTAATTTACTATTAAAAGTGAGTTTTCAAAAAGTGATTTTAATGTAATAAAATTTTTAAAAAAACATACAAAGAACCTTATTTTTTTAAACCTTTGCAACTGCAGATTCCTTTCTTTTCCCCTATAAATCTTATTGTTAAAAAGTTATTTCCCATAATTTAGGGTCCAAGGAAGGTGTATCAATTGCTTTCTGACCATTAAACTAGTATCCACTTTGATCCATTATGACCTCTCCACAAAACAGGAGCTTCTCATCTCTATGTGAATACTTTCATTTACAAATGTCCTGACAAAATCTGAGCCATTTTTAACACAAAAAATAACAAACTAAGGATAACAAGGATTATCTTTCTTTTCACAGTTCCAGCAAGTAAAAAGTTAAATTATTAACTGAAAATATTTTTTCAACTAAGCACAACCATAATGCACAATCAAACTATACAATGCTAAGCACAACAAAACACAATCATCTTTCTTTAAATGAAACAATTTTGATAACGATGTCCAAGCAGTGCAATGGACTAAAATGCTGGTCAATGTCCTAGATAGGTTTAAGACCATCTCAAGTCCCCCTGAAATATCCAAAAGCAGATCAGCCCCCTGAAAATCTAACAACTCTGTATAAGACAAAAGTCCTCAGGGCTCTAACTCTGATACTCTGATAATGGCAACAAAAAGAGATTGTCAAAACATAGGTCCATTAGTTAGTTATATAACTGCTAATAAGGTGATATAAACTTCTAAAGACAAAGCAGACTTTTTTTTTTGTTTAATACTGTTGATACTTATGCAACTCAGACAGGCCTTTCTTACTCTATTGTAAAGCTAGAAACATTATAGACCCTGTACTTCACAATTTTTCTAAGGACATGTGGATCTAAATGAAGGCAACACAATAGTTGTCAAAAGGTGGAAAGTTACAGAGCTGACAAGATGATAGCATATGACAGATTCTAAAAAGAGCAGCGCTAAACCTTAAGAATTAAAGAACTTTTTCAAAAGCTAAAAACAAACAAACTATGCAAAATCTTTGTAATCACTTATTTGAATTTTAAGTAGTGTTTTATTGAACAGAGGAGAAAAAAAGTTTTAAACTAGTTTTCATATATCTTTCAAATACTTAACGATTTTCTTTTATCATCATCAAAAAGCATGTGGCTATTATCCAAGCCAGAAACAATAATAAACTCACGTCTGAAAAGTTTTTTCAGCCATAGACAATTTGAAGTCAATGTAGATTGGTCCCCTGCTGATAAATACCATAAACTCTGGGGATAGAGCAGCATTCTATCTAACGGTATATGTCACAGCTCTAGCAGTAGACACGGAAACCAACTTAAGTTTGTTTACATTTGCCATCTTGGAAGTGAGCATAGCTCATTTCTCTCATCTTTTATCATACGATAACTTTTGCTCCTAAATTTGATAAAGTAAGTACTGGAGAAAAATGGAGGAGGATTGCATTTAACACTGCCGATAAAATTGAAATAGTTGAGTAATTATAAAAAAGTGTAAGCAGGAATGTTTTGATGCGCAAGTACAACGCTGGTTCGTCAATAGTTCTCCTGATGCAGCAATTGAAATACCACCACCAGGAGCAGCAGCAGGTAACAAGAGAAGTAAAGTGTTATTCACATTTATGTTCCATATATAACTTGTTGTGCATATTTTTAAGTGAATTGTTTTTTTATTTGCATGTATTTTCCATATGCAACTTGATGTAAATGCATTTTTTTAATAGTTTGATTAAACTTGCAGCACATACACGTCCATTTTATATTTCACTTATTTACACACACACACCCCCTTATATCTCATTTATATGGACCCTACATATAACAGAATATGGGTTTCCTTGTTTGTCAACATTTCTGGAACAAAAATATACCATCTAGTAAATCAATGATTTCTGAAAAAACACAATCCATAATAAATGTAGTGTTAAAGATATATGGCTCAATTTCTGATACATTTTTTTTTTTTTTTTAAGAAAAACTGAATTTATAGGCACAAAAATGTACTATTGTCCAAATTTCCTTTTACTGTAAAATTTCCAATCTTGATATTTGTAAAGCAACCACGGCAGGTCAAACTTACAGCTAAGTTAAAATGGCAATGGTTAAGTTTGCCATTCTGGTGTCACATAACTGGGGTTGAATCCTGGCTCTCTGAAGGAACAGATTTTTTAAGCTTTAAGTAAAACTATAAGAAACTTTTAAAATTTACTTTTATTGACCTCAGTTTATTTTTTGTGGTGGCAACTAGAGTTCAAAAGCTTGCAAAAATAAACTGAGGTCAATAAAAGTAAATTTTGTAAGTTCTTTAAGAGGATAAAAAGTCTCACTGCCCTAATATAAAGCCAAAATGCTGGCAGCCATCTTCCACGTTCCACCATGCTCAACAAAATCATTCAATTATTTACTTTAGATTATGGACAAGCTATGCTCATGTCTGATGGCAAGATTTTTTTTTTTTATATTTTTCAAATTGTATTTGTATAGTAATTATAATAAATATAAACAATTCTGTACAATATAATTTCTATATTATGTTGATGTGTTGTAAATTTAGAAAATCTGCATTGTGATTCATATTCTTTTTGTGTTAATTCATTTTAGCTTAACCAGAACTGATTTGGCTAATTCGTTTTCAAACAATTTAGCCAAATTGCTAAGGAATTTCTGACACATCATAAACACTAAAGGAATAATCATTATACATTTTCAATATACAAAAGTGACATGATTTTATTTTGTGATAAAACGTCTTGATTTGATTACAATGAAAGCATCGTTAATATAATTCCAGAAACTGTCAGCACCTTGGTTCCAAAAAAAAAAAAAAACTAAATAGGTTTTAAGAGCATGAATGATTAAGAGTCTTAAGGAAGCACTATTGTGACACTGAAGAAGATGACTGTATGATCAGTTGCCAGGTGTAATGATGCTAGGGTCCATTATTACATAGCCAAGACCAAATACTCAGCATCAGCCCAGAAAACCATGGCCAGTGTTTAAAGAGACTTTTTGTTGACTTCCTAAAGTAAGGTGTTATTACTACTGTAATATTTCACAAAGGATGCAGGCAGCGATTCAAAGATGAGGTCTGATCAACAAAAAAAAAAAAAAAGAAAATTCGTAGGATAATGCCCATTCCCATATGGCACACCTGAGGATGACTCCATCCTCCTTACAGCCCAGACAACTGGCTCCCATCCTGACTTCCACCTATTTGGACCAGTGAAAACACATTTAATGGGGGGATATTTTCAAACTGACAAAGATGTGAAAATGTGTGTCCTTTGCTGCCCACATTTCCAAGGTAGAATTTTGCCAATCCAGTTTCATGGGACTTGTACATCAACCTGGGATATATCAAGAAACAGTTTGTATGGCATTCCTCATTAGAAGTGTGGCTTTCACTATGAAGACAACTTGCCTGTACACATGGATATATGACAACTCAGGGTACTGATAATGGCTACCAGAATTCTCACATCTCTTGATAGCATCCTTAACAAAGACTAAAAGCATTCAAGTTACTAGTATTTCTTTTTCCAGTTTATACTTTGGGGACAGTGTGGTAGAGAGATCTGTCCCTGAAGAAAATTTCATGCCATCAAATTTAAATGACTCAAGAGTAACTAATGGCAACAGTTGCAGCAATGAGACTTCTAAAATCACCAAAATAGATTATTAAAAATGAATTTTTGTAATGATATTGATAAATTTAATATTTCATATTCATTTATTCTTAGGTAGCTGGTCATTAGAGATCTACCAAATATCAAAATCAACACACAACAATGTGGAATGGAAACATGTCCTTTACTGTCTACATCCTCAAGGTAAAGTTCCACCAATCCATATACAATGATATTCAGAACAACAATAACAAAAATAATACATGTATGGTTTATTTCTAAACTCTTTAACCAAATGTCTGTTTTTATCTAGCAGATAAATGGGCTCTAATAAAATTACAAAAAAGTGTCAATACTAATGATATTTTTAAAAAACCTACTCCAACCATAGTATAATTATCACACAAAAGAAACAAACAACTTTTACCTGGGCGGACTTTCCATACAGCCAAGTCAACTTCTTCTGCAAATCCCTTTGGTATATGTACAAGTACCTGCAAGAAAGAAAATGGAAATACAAACCGATATTTCATGTTAACTCAAGAGAATTTCTTTTTTTTTTTTAAAGAATCTGAGAGAGGCGGCAATTGGAAAACAAGATACATAAACAGAATAGGTTTTTTGACAGAGTAATTGTTGTAATATAACTGTTTTATAGAATCCACTTTCCAAAGAAAAATTAATGGATAAAATTAGAAGCCTCGAAAATGTCCATATATATATATATATTACTGAACCTAATGAATAACAGAATGGGCAGCAGATGGCTGAATGCATAGCATACTTGCATGCCTGTGGTTGAGAGACTTATGTTCAATCCTCGTTGGGAAATGACCTGATTTGGCAAATCTGCCCTAGCATGATTTCTTCTTGCGCTTCCCTACAAATTAGTCAGCATGGGCTTCCTCTGGGCACCTTAATGTCTTCTTACACATAAATGAAGCCTTAGAGATTTTCATCATTAAGGTAGGTCCAATGATGGAGATTTAAACTGGTTATTTACGAGTTCCTCTGATATCATGAGTAACTGATCACTGTGCAAGAGATACCAACAGATTCTAAAGTACCATTGAAGCCAATGCAAACACCCTGTTGATAGCAGCAGAGAAAGATTCCCCTCCAAAAAGAGAATTTCTTTAGTTCTAGTAACAGTTGACAATGTGGTGGAAAACATTCGAACTGTCTATAGGCAACACACAACTCACTTTTTACGCTAAAATTTCTAATCATTTTCAGATGCTTATAAGACATAATTAAATATCATATTGATACTTTGGCAAATGGCCTATGTGCTTTAGAGTTCTTTTTTAAACAAAGAATAAAAAAGCAGTGACATTAGAATCCGTATGAACACCATGCAGTAGACTGTCTTACACAACCAAAAACCACACAGAACTAAGCAACAACTTGTGCATGTGGCTTCTGCAGTTTTCTTAATGAAAATTCTAAGACATTTGAGTCAATCATGCTTAATTGTAAAGCATTGAAAGTTTAAAATTTATTAAACTTTTCTTGGTAACTTGTTAAAAAATGTTTTTAGTAATTCAGTTTTCCTTTAAGATAGAATAACCCTCTCCCTTCAAATATCCATGGATATGAATCAAATCGTACATGGATGAAATTGCACCAAAAATGTGAAACATCATTTGTAAGAAAATCTAACATGGAAATGGAACTTCCCCAAAGAAACATATTAGCTTAAGAATATAAGGGGACTTGTACTTGCTCATGTGTGAAATTTGTTTCTTCTTCACTAGAGTTTTGAAGAAAAAAAAGGGAACGTGACACTTTAATTGTAAAAACCCATGTATTGTTAGATTAGGCTGACTCAGACTAAATTTTGCCATGAACAGTTCTATAGTTTAGCACTGGAACACAAAGTATAAAAGTCAATAAAATGTTAATCTTCAGTTATAAAACTTCTAGTATCATAATGGACAAAAAACACTAACTCACCAGTTCCCAAACTAGAGATCACAATTAGAAGGAAAGAAGTTGTTGGCCCGTATTGTGATTATTTTCATGCAACATTTTCCATGGTAGAGTCTTCACAACACCAAACTCCCACTATACCTCAAGACACAGGTATTCTGCGCTCTAGAATGCAGGAATTGTATCATTTCACTGTTTATTTTTCTGGGGTAGGGGAAGGTAGCATGCTGCATGACACCCCTGTAGCAGAATGTTGGAAGTTAGGGTCATAAGCTTTTCTCAGTGTTGTTAATGGGGTTTACACTAAGAAAAAGATTGGAAACAACTGCACTAATTTATAGGTAATGGACAGTCAGAAAAGACAATATGCCATCACTGAAACATCTACAAAACACATCAGGCATAGTCATCTTTGACAATTAAAAACAAAAGCTTTGCAATGCACTTAACATACTTTTGTCAGTCTATAACAAAAATTAAAGTTTTTTTTAAAATTTTTTGATAGCCACTTAAATAAATAGTAATATGCAAGATTTAAACTGCAAATGGCCTTTCACCACAGGCATTTCTTAGTCTGCAGCTCCAACTTCTAGTTAAAACATGACAACCGCACTTCACTATTAAAAAAAAAACCAAAGGCGAAACGTCAGAGAGACTATTCTACGAAACCCTAAGCTCCACAGGCTACCAACGCTATAAAAAATAGTGGATTCTAACTCCTGTAAGATGTGTGGTCAATAATTCACACACAGTCACTTTCTAAATAATATGCATAATCTACATAGTAGTAACAAAATTCCAAAAGAAAGCTAAGCAAAATTAACAATACATCAGTGCTACTGCAATTAATTAGGTCTTGGGTTACTATGTATTACTTTAGAAAATGGAAAAGCGGATTAGCAGCTGCTACTTATTTCTCTTAAATCCTTTTTTTTTCAATTAATTTTGTTGCGACTGTACATTAATGAGTAACAAGATCTTGCATTTTAACTCTAACATGATTTTTACATTACTACCACCTAGATTTTTATTTTTTAATCACTAGCATTTATAAATCTGTGAGACAGAGTATTCAACCAAGTAATAACACGAAACATACCTACTCATGACAACAAATAATAACTATCAGGAACCTACATGTAAACCCATTAAGTAGATTTCCATAAGAATAACTGGTGTATAAAGCACTGATAGTGCAATTGAGGATGCTTTAGAAAATTCTGCCACAAATTTAAAAAAATAGAAAAACAATATGGTTTGTCATCTCCTTTTAGAATGAAAACCTGTTCTTATTGCAATGTGGTCATGTGGTAGTTATTTAACCGTCTGTCTATACATGGTTTCCATTAATAAAGAAACTGCTGAAGCCTATTTATCTATTTTTTGACAGTCCGTTTATTGTATAACTTTATCTCACCTATCCAACCCTGCCAGTCAACAGAGACAAAAAATTGGAGAGGCTCAACCAAGATGAGAATTGGCTAAAGCCATGATTTCCTGCACAATTGTTAATAAAGATGGCCAATGAACAACTGCTTTATAGTCGTTTGATAGCTAAAATAGGAGCAAGCAAACTTGTAAATACTACATCTATGGTGAGGACTTAGCAGCCAGCAAGTCAGAAAGGGAATTCATTTATCATGCCTCTAGGTGGAAGCAGAGCTGAAAGTTATTACAATCACCTAGTGTATGGAAGGCGTCAGTCAAATATTTTATAATCAAATATCAGAATTTTTTTTCACACACAAACAAAACTCTTTTTAAAAGTTGCCAGAGCTTGGTGGTGAAGGGGAAAGAAGGTCCATGGATCAAGACCTCTTTTCTATCTTTTACCAAAGTTCAGACCTTCATATATCAGTAGAAAAAAAAAAAACACAAACGTTAATATATTAATTTCACTAACCAATAAGCAAAAAAGTTCTTTAAAAATTTCCTTTCATTCTATAATTACTTAACTACAGCTAAATAGTTTACAGATGCTAAAAGTAGACTGGCTTGTTTACTCATTCAAGTTACTTATGCATGAACTGGTAACATACTCTTACTTTTCCAAATTATTTTTTGTAACACAACAAAACAGAACTGAGGAAACAATTATAAATTAAATTATTCTGTACTTCACTTTCTCCACCAACCGAACTTCCATAAACTTTGCTTGAAGAAATTGCATGGCATACTTGCCCAAACAAGGATGATTCCCATGCCCTTTTTTTTTGTTTTTAAGGGAAAAAAACTGAAACAAGTTTCTACCTGCTGATGATTCAGAAAATGCTTCCATGACAAAAAATGTTACATACTGGAGCCATTGTGCCATGCAAGTTTAGCAGAACTTGGCTAAAGTTATCCATCAGGAGTTGATAATATAGGTCCTTGGCATTATGACTGCAATAATATTTAGAATTTACCCATGTTCAGTTAGGAAGATCTTTCAAAACACTTGGTGCTTTCTTAATAAACAGAAAAGAACTTATAATCAGATTTTAGCCTTGTCTCCTTTTCTTGTTGTTGTTGTTGTTGTTAAGGGAGGCAATCAGGCATGGACAATATTTACACTAAGGTTTGTTTGAAAAAAAAATTATTATTAAAAAATATTAGGGGGAGGGATTTTGCTCTTTTATCCTCCTACCTTTCCTTCATTTTTTCTTCTTTTTTTTAAAAAATAAAAAGGTTTATTAACAATTCAGAAATGTAAATAAAATAACAGGACAAGAACGGAAAGCTATTAATTATTCGCTATTTACAGAGTTTGTTTGTGTATTTCCTTTCACCATATTAGTATTTGCTTAACTAATTAACCTGTTTTAGCAGCAATCTTTCTCTAATAACCAACCCTAGTGAAAAGATAGTCATAGTACTTAACTAATTCATGAACCTAACAGAGGTGATAAGAAATGCACAAACCCACTTTCTACTTTCTGTAAATAAACAGCAATAAAATGGCTAAATTGTTTAAAGTTAACATGACTAATTTTATTTTACACATTCAGTTTTGTAAATACCAGAAAACAAGGGCATTGTGGCTTGTACTTTATATATTGAAAGATATTTACAAAATTAAAATAAAATAAAAATGAAATTTTTTTCAACATCTTTTTCCCATGCATTCATTTAAGCCAAGGTTTTGCAAACTTATATTCATCCTTGCATATACTGATAGCTATTGTCCCATAATCTCTGATACCCAAACAGTTCCTCCATGTCTATAAAACAAACCAGGTAGCAGACCACCTTAAATACCAATTCAAAAATGTAAATGCATGCACAGATGTGACACAAGATTCTTAATGATTATACAATATAATGTAATATATTCTGGACATATGAAGCTTCAAGTGGTGTGTGTGTGTGTACCATAAGCTGTTCTGTAAACAAACTAGTCATAAATGTTTAAACCACCTCATTAAAATTGTGGTCTTTCTTTCAATCTAGAAAGAATCCAGGATTTTTGTTATCGGTGGGAGTTGTTCCTATCTTGCAAAATGATAAGTTGTTCGAAGCAGGCATTTAAACACATGAATGGTTTTAATGTGCATGGGTTTGTTTGAGTTTGATAAATTATAGCAACATACTTTGAAAAAGGAGATTTGTATAAACCCAAAAACCCAAAATGACCCCAGGTCCACTTCTGTTTTAATGCCATTAAAAAAATAATAAATTCTGAGATTTGAAAAATAGAGAAAGAAAGAAAGCTAACAAAAGGAACAAAAGCAATTTAAAAACAAACAGAAAATTTGCTGTATCATTACATTCCCTTGCATCCAACCTTTGTTTACATTCCAAGTTTTCAAAATTCAATCCTAAATAACACAAACACAATAAATTAGCCTTTAAAGATTGTCCAAAGCAAGACAGAATTTCAATGGTGATAAGCTGACAGGAACTATGGGTAGTGTGGTATACTAGTGGACTGTTAGGTTGAGGACCTGGGTTTGAATCCCAGTTGAGACTGGCTTGGTTGGGCATACCCCCCTGGCACTGTTTCTTCTTGTACTTTTGTCACCAGCAAGCCATGTGGGTTTCTTCTGAAGCTGGTTTCCTCCGTAAAAAAAAGATGAAGAGTTCTAATAAGGTTTTCTCCGCCATTGTCAAAAGTGCCAAGCCCCACGCGGCACAAAATTGGCAATGCTTCCTAGCAAACAACTGCAGCATTACATTCCATCACCATTGTAGACCATCAATGTATGACACAATGCAGGTGGCTGGGTCTGAGCAAACAGGTTAACTAATAATACCTTTTTGAATTGTGCATTCATGGTAGCTTAAACTATAAAAAAAATTTTTTTTTTTAAATGCAAACAACATTTAATCAGAAATCAACAAGAGAAAACCTGGCAGCATTTATTTTAAAATGAAGCTTTTCTCCTGATCAAAGGAAGATCATCACAAAAACACTAAATCAAAGGTTAAGGACAATAAGCACTATACATCTAACAATTCCACATAAAACAGACATCATAATAATTCACAAACAACATAGGAACTTTACACAGGTACAAATATTATCACTACACAATGTTGTCTCTCTATGACTGCTGTGGTGTTAGTGTACTTTTTTTTGGAGAAGGAAACGGCAAAAAGAAAAGCATCACACTAATTTATTCTTAGTTCAATGTAATTTCATATAAAACTGCTACTTTTTAACGTTAATTTCAATAGTTTACATAGAACATTCTAAATGCAATGTTCCACTATACTAATAGTTTTTTCCATTTTATAAATTATCACAGATAAAGTAGATAAAAATGTAATCTTCCCCAGCACCTAGTGTAGCCATGTTTGTATTGTTAATTTGATCCAGTCTGGATCAGATGGGCGGATTCAGACATTGACAATGAATCAGTCAATGCCAGACTAACAGTGACTGACCGGTTTCCTTTTATTCTACGTTTTCATAATAAAATGGGGCATTGATGATTAAGATTTCTGCTTTAATGGCACTGTGAACAATTGCACAGAGATACAGTAAATAGATGAAAGAGCTTGCGTTGCTACACAAAATCGATCACTCTAATTAGAAAGTTATCTTAACAACATGCAGTAGTGAGGCTTTCACGGCATTGTGGGGTGATGGAAAATGGCAGACAGTAATAGCCGTGTACTTCACAACTAGAGTTTAAACCATCCATTCTCAATGGGAAGCTGCACTTTGAGACAACAAAAAAAAAAAATTATAGGTGCAGCATCACTCCACAGTGCTTGGGGGGAATCCTGAATTTCCTTTGGTAATCTATCTACCAGTGGCACAACATCAGTAGATATGTGAAATTATAGAAAAAGGAAAATGGGGGAAAATGATAAAATTGTATTTTTTCAATGACATGGAACTAAATATATATATATATATATTTACATTTTAAAAAATAAAAATCATTAACCATTCCACCAGAATCTGTTGTTTGTTCAAATTTGCTTGCTCAGCTGATATTGAAAAGGCAGTGTCAAGTAGAACTTGAGCTTATAAATCACTAGCATCATTGCTATTCACTTGCTTAAAACTATTTCCATGCATGATTATCAATCATGAATTATACTAACAAACTAAAAAATTTAAAAATTCTAATTAGAAAACACATTTGGTAGATAAAGAAACAAAACTTCAGTGAAAACCAGTTGTTCGAGAAGCCGTCATCAGTACATAAATAAAAATCTTGAAATGTAATGAAAATACAGAGGATTTTCTTTCTTTTTTTTAAATTTTGCTTATTAGATTAAAATTAAATGTGCAGGTTTTATTTTCAATCATCTTTCTTTGGTTTTTACCTGAGATTTTAAATCTATTACAACAGCACTGGCAAGACAACAGTTGTTAGGAAGTCAGGAAAACTGCTTTGCTAACTTTACTTCCAAGTCAAGAGCAGGAAAGGCCAAGTCTGAAGACCACGATAAAGGCAAGAACCTGGTGTTCTACCGCAGCTTTGAGAGAGAGAGAGAGAGAGATGAAATAAGCATTAAACAAAACTGGAAAGAATAAATTTAAATTCTTACTGAAATGTTTTTTTTCGAAAAAAAAAACTTTATTAAAAAATTTTAATTGTTGTTTATCAGAGTTGCGCAGCTAGAAAGAGAACTTTCTCATCTTATGGAAAGCATCGTGACCATTGTAAGCAAATGAACAGAGAGTAAAGGCAAAGTATGAGTCTAAAGGATTACCTACTCTTATTTGGGCTTCCCTAGGGAAGAAAAAAAAAAAATCCAAAAAGAAATCCACAAAACAATAGGTAGACACTATTGAGGGGTATATTAATTATCAAATTATAGCTTTCTAACTGTTTTTGTGGGTGAAACTCAATCTCTTCCAATCATCATGGGACTAAAGTTTGGCTTAAGTTGTCTCCAGCAGCGTAGCAGGGGAGGCAGTCACCCCCGGGCGCAGGTCTGAAGGGGCGCAAAATTTCCTCTGGCCTATAAATTATAAAGTAAATTAATAACCAGCCACATCCGCCCGTGAAATTTCCACAGTAGTTGTGAAAGGTCTTTCAGCAAGCTGAAATTATGACATACTTGAGAACTTCAATGACTCAAGAACGACTGAGTAACTTGGCAATATTAAGTATTGAAAAAGATGTACTCAATACCTTAAATTTTGATAGTTTAACTGATTTATATGTAATGTAACAATGAATACCAGAATGCTACCTGTACAAGATCTAGTTAAGAATATGCACAGTTTTGTAAACTAATAACATTTATTTGTAAACATTAGTAGTATTTCATCAATGTTTTGTAATACATATATACCCCAAGTGACTGCGTTCTGCTTGCTTGAAAGATTCTCTGAGACTTTGAATGATACTGGATGAAATAAATATCAAAATGGTTTGCAATTTAACAAATTATGTAAGTAAACCTAATAGACAAAACCTCATTAGTTCCAGGTTTACAGTTGTGATATTGAGAGATGTTATATTGTGACTTCAAATTAGCTCTTTATAAGGTGGTGATTAATTATTTGTGATTGTCATTAAAAGGGTAATGAGTCACAAACAAATAATCAAAACATTTCAGAGTTGGGGGCACCAAAAGGGGTCTTTGTCTGATGGTCACTAGATTGGTTCTAGTTTGTATACAAGTGAGGTAATGAAAGGAGTTTAGGATTAGGAAGGCCACAAGATGGTGATTTGCACCTTAAAAAAAAAAAAAAAAATTATAAAAGACTGTCCAGAATTTGAACTCAGAATCTTTGGAGTCTAATTCAATTTTAGAGAATATGACTCCCACTTAAGGGTTTGAAGGGAGGAAGATCTCTGCAAGAACTCTAACAATTATATATGAGAAACATTAATTACAATAGGCTCTCCACCTAAAAGCAAATTTTATTTTTTTTCAGAATAATTCATATTTTATATAGATCACCATAATTCTGTTTGAAACATATGTTAGTACCTTGCCAATGACACCTTTGATGAATCAGTTCAGTAAAAGACAAGGTAGGAATATGAATTCTAAATAGGGATGTAGAAATTAGCAATGCATATGGTGCATTGAAACAATACTGGGGATGTTGGTCTAGTGTTCTAGTACTGCCTAAAACTCTCTGGTTCAATTTCAGATATAGCTGATGCTGGTGCAAACTCCAATGTGTCCAGTCAAGTTGTGACAAAGATGCTGTCCAGCTACAAAGGGTGCTCATGATGTCGGGTTCCAGTTTACCTTTCTAACCTAGTCAGGTTGTGTGATAGCTTTAATTTCCCAATAAGTGTCATAATGTAACAAATACCCTTTCAAAAAAAAGAAAAAAAGGCCCAGTAGTCATCATAATGGATTCTCCTAAAAGAGTCAGCAATAATGCAATAGCAAAGAAACAAAAGGTCTTAGCAACATTTAATCAGACTATTATACTGTGTCATCAGAAGTGTTCTACCATTATATAAGTCATCGGTCAGACTAATTTCTAAACCAATCATGGAGTCTTACCTTATTAATGACATATGCACATATGAAAGATTATTGTCTTACCTGAATGGTCAAAGGTACAAATAATTGTAGTTAAATGTAGTCCACAGAACATACACCACACAGTGGTCACTAGTGAATGCTTCAAAAACAGCAAAGTCGATTAAATATTAAAGTTTTTTTCAACCATTTAATAGCAGATTTATGCAATGATTTGCCTATTATAACTGTTGAGGCTGTTAGTGTGAAGAATAAGTTAATGTTCCCCCCTCTGGCTTAACTTGTAATCTTATGACAACATCCATCTATACCTTGTCAGTCCTTTAAAGTGCCTTTATTGTAACTGCAAGATGTTTCATTGCCGCATGGAATAACCAAGATTTTATCTAGCCACCATCAGATTTTGAAAAATGATGGAATTGTTCTGAAGATGCACTTAGTAGTAAGGTAGAGTCACTGGTTATCATTGTTATTTTAGCAATCACCCAGGTACTGTTAAAGCTTCAGAATCCAAAAAACTAAGTTTCCACAGTTGTGGTATGCTCTTTTTTTCTTTTGCCTTTTCTTTTAAATCATAGTCATAATTTAAATAATTCAGTTCTGAAGCCAATTTAAAATGTGTCAATGAGAAGAGAGAAACAAACAGTGAAACCAAACTTTTGTAAATCAAATGAAAAACATTTTTATTAAAAAAGATATTCAGGCTAAAAAATATTTTTGTTGCATCTTTACCAATGTTGATTTTTAGGGCCATCCTAACCGAGCTCGTACTGCTTTCACTGAAGCTGCTTCAAAATCTCAAATGCTGAAACATGTAGGCAATGATTTGCAGTGTCAACAGCATAAGGCAGGGATATGCCTACATGTTCGTAATAACACTTTCAGCCATGTAAGGGAATAGAGGAATGTACATTTCTAGCAGGATGTATACTCCAAGATTACTCAACCCTTCAGATTTTTAAGTATCAAAAACAAATTCAAAAAGCAGGAAATATCTGGAATACAGTAGTTCTACCCATATCTTGCTGGCCACACAGTGGTTTACTCATTAAATGCTTGTGACTTTAGTCAATCTAAAGCTGATAAACACATCAGTTTAACAACATGGTCAGAAACTCTATAATCAGTGCTGCGTAAACTTCAAACATCAAGCAGTCATGTGCAGAGAAAAGAGGAAACCTGCTTCCACACAGACTATGGCGAGTAGACATCAGAAAAACTGAACAGGTGTATTTCTTTTCAATACAATTCTAGGCAGGCTGAATACTGTCCAGTGCACAACCAATGGTGACCAAAATATTATGGCAGGGCACTGTATGTATGCAAAAGTAAATTTAAATAGATCAAAATTGTGCCTAAGCTGACAACTAAATTCTTTTTTTTTTTCCTTCTTTAACAAACAATTATGAGAAAACTAAATTGCTTTCATATTTCTTCCTCTTTCCATCTGATGTTTCTCCCACTCTGAAACCTAGTCAACTGTTGTGGTCCTGTCACCATCACAAAGCCAAAGTTCAAGTTTAAAGAACTTTTGCACACACATGAACAAACAGCAGAGTATTTAGTCAGATTTTATCTTCGATTTATTATCTGCCATCCTTTCTCAGCCCCACGCTCTTGTGCATACACAAGAAACCACATTTTAACATTTATTTTAATATTTAAAAAAAATATAAAACCTTCTGAATCACTGGAAAAAAGAAAAGATGACACACTAAATGTTTGCGATATTATCTAAATCCTGAAGAGCTTAAAACCTTAGTTTCATTTCAAAAAAGCCTTTTTATTTACATCAAAAGGTACAAAACAACAACGGTCCCCAGTCCTGTGCTTAAAGTAACAGAGAGGCTCCATTTCGCTCAATAAATTGCTATGGTGATCTGAGTATTGTTTAAGAGAAAATTCAAACAGCACATTTACAAAAAATAATCCCTGCAGTTTCTAAAGCAAAAAAGAAATCAGTTTTTGGAAAATCTTTGAATAAAATTAACATATTATTAATAATAAAGTAAAACCTATATTTAATGGAACCCATTCAACGGATGCTGTCTGGTTCTCCCGACAAAAGCTCGTGTTGAGCTGTGCAAAAAATGTTTTGCTTGGGCACCTTTTGCATATGCTTCAACATTCAGTGTGGGGTGGCATCCATCTCCCACCCTGCTGTTGACTGCATTCCGTGATAGAGGACCGTTTTTACCTTGCGAGTTTTGTCTCAATTCAGTGCTTGTTTACGCTTTATTAGCATCTGAAGTGAACAGAAGCTATTGACCATGGCCTCTGAAGATGTGATGGGAAAAGAGAGCGAGTGGATTTGAGTGTTTTATCGATAGCAAAGCTTGAGTCTGGTGTGTAAGAGTGTGTCTGCTATTCGTAAGAGCAAGAAAAGACTCAAACGATTTTCATTAAAGTTTGATGTTGGTGCTTCAGCCAGTGATTCGTCCACTGGTGGCATGAAGCATAGGAAAGGGGCACAGGGTAAAAACCTCGAGGAAGATGTATTTAAGTGGTACCTGCAGCACCGTTCTAGTGGCATAACTGATTGTGGGTTGAATTTTGCTCTACTGCGAATATGTTAACGAAGCACATGAACATAAAGTTTCAGGCTAGTGATGGTTGGCTTTGGCATTTCTGTAAATGCCATGGTATAAGAAGATATGATGAATCTTTAAGTTAATATATAAATTTTTATCAGACATGGTCATTATATAAGATCATATGTAAACGTCCGGATTTAATGGAATCCCAGCATTAATGGCCACCCCTTCTCCCCTATTATTCCATTAAATCAAAGTTTTACTGTAATACAATAACAATTCCCACCTACAGAAAGAAGATAAAAGTATAAAAAATAAAAATTCTAATTAAAGAATGGTTACCAAAAACAAAAGAAAGTGCATAACATAAACAAGAATAAAATTACATATAAAAAAATACACAACTGGGATTCATAGAATAATACAAATGCACACTGGATCATTGTGCACTTTACACTAAAAGCAATTTTTTGGTTTAAATGGGATTGTTACTTTTTACATTTATAATATCACTTTTCATTTTGAGATTTATAATCAATACAATCAACAAACTAACATTGCAGCCTGGATTTTATTAATCATTATACATTTTTAAAAACTAGAAAATATGACAAAGCATTAAATATGACAAAGCATTATCAAGAATCTGAAGACTTGATATTAAAAGAGTCTAGCAAAGAATTTGGATAAGCTAAAATTAATTGACACAAGCAGTCATTAACAGCTGTTTTTTTTGCATTAAAAAATTTCTTTATTGAGAAAGGGCAGGATTAGAGGGCGGAAAGTAGAATGACTTCCTCTTTCCTTGTATAAACTGACCAGATTAGTGTGTAACTTAAATAAACAGCAATTCCCCCACTTCATCTATCAGCATTTCCATTAAATTATTTCAAACTTTTTAGCGCCATAATGAATAATGGCCAGAAGTCTGTCACTGGGAATGAAAAATCCAACAGATTACCTACCCAAAACTCAAAGATCATCTTTGAACAGTTCTTTTATACCTAAATTATTCAAAAGTAACTAACCTGTAAATACAGTGCTTTAAAATATTACAACCTTGGAGAGATATCTTTAGAGGTTATTTGTTTTTTTTACAGGGTGGCCCATAAGTCCCCTTACCCCTACCTAATGCTACTTGCAGTTGTTAACACACACTTTAAATTTGTCCAGTATTTAAAGGAGGCAAAAAAGAAACTAACTGCAATTCCAGGATTTTTTCCTTATCACTTCAGATTTACTACATTATTATGCTTTGTTATTCAATATATTCACAAAAAAATAGAAGAATTCTGTAGACAACATTTTTGGGGAAATTAAACCACCCCCAACAACTAGTAAGCAGCAGGAGAAATAGACTTAGAAGATACACAGAGTAAAATCCAACCTACTAAATATTCATGCTGAGATTACTTTACCATAAGCCATTCCCGCCACCATTTTCCAGCGAAGAGAAAAGCACAACAAAAATGAAATTGCAACATGAAGCCCATCAACACTAAAACATCACAGACAGCAAAACAGAAGGCAGAGAAGATAAACGATGTTCATACTTACTGGTGGAGTCACATAACACGGAGATAATAATGGCTGCATTATCTTTTTCACGTAATCCACAGTCTTCTGTAATTTATAATGAATTTGGTCAGCTCTTTCCTATGAACAAGACAACAAGAAGTTCGACTTTTTTTTGCATGCATGCATAAAATCTGACATCTACAACTGCAGACATACTCGAAGTTGCATAGTGCCATGGTTACCGCTAATAAGCATTGCCATTCCAACACCTGGTGAAGCCTGGAAATCCTGTCTTCAGCAGGAAACAGAATATCCCTTAAATGTTTAATCTGATAAGTCTACTTTGAAATATTTCACATTTGTGAAAGGCTAATACATCTGCAAAATACTAGTCTTAGATTAAATTAAAAGAAAAATCAGCAGATATATATGAGGGGCATTCAAAGAAAACCAGATCAGATACTGTTTTATTTGAACAACATTTGTGCTAAAAACCTGAGGAAAAAAAACAAACAAAAAAGGCTATGTAAAACAATTAGAAAAACAGTCAATAAATTTACTGATGATGATCTTCACTTTTATTGTAGGTATAGACAATAGTTTATTAGTATCTGTTTCTGTTGATGCTGCTAGTACTTTTGCGATTTTTACAGAATACAATTTACTATTGTGAAGAAGCATTAAGACAGAACTGACTTTCTCCTCTGTAAAATGACATACACAAGGACATTTTGCTATCTCTTACTTAGTTTTCTTCCATATTTTACTAATTTTTATATAGAAATGAATGGTTTCCCTACAATTTCTCAATTCTAATGTTGTACATAAAGTTCTTGCAAACTATCTACCACAGATATCTTCACACTGGTTACTCTTTTGATAATTCCCTACTTGGGTTTTCATTGCCTTGATTATAGTAGTCTTTAGTTATGCTTTGTGTTCCACTGCATCCTTTAATAGAACTTAATAATTCCATTTTCAACACTATAATTGGTTGGCCCCTGCAGTTTAGGAATTGTATCCCTTTGTAAGACGGATCATGTGTCACTTCCTTCAATGTTGATCAGTGGTGTCAAAGTCCATGACAAGCTCCCACCATGTCTGTCCAGTATTTTTTGAATAATATTTCTCTTAATTTAAATCATAAGTGTGTGTTGAGTGATGTCAAGATACTGCCTACAGCTTGTTCAGATTTCAAACTTCAAATTTAAGAATTTTTATTTATCAAACATCTAAATCCTGTTTCAAATGAAAATAAAACTTGTTCCTTGTCATCTTTTCCTGCCAAAAGCATATATGGGTTACTATTGTCTGCTTTAGCGGCATTCTTTTGTTTCATATATTTTTTGAGCCAATGTTTCATTTTTGTTTTCTCATTTGAAGATAAACTAAGGTACAGTTAAAAATATTTTACTGCTTTATACAGTTGTTTTAGTGTCCTAAACATATACCACATACACATATCTAATTGATGAAGGGAACCAGTTCTGCTTCCTCATTTCCTGCAGTAAACAATTTGATCAAATTGCTTTAGTCTTTTTTTAAAAAAAAAAAAAAAAAATTCACTTTAGGTTTGCAGGATGATCTAGAAGTTCAAAATATTAACTCCCCCTGAGAGATCACCTACTTATTTTCTATTCTTAAAAAGCTCCAAAAGACAATTAACCATAATAATGCTAAAAGCTGTACTTACCACAAGCTTAAATTTGATATTTACTACAGTATATTAAATATCTTTGGCATTAAAAATGGCACAATTACAAGCATGCTTAATGCAAAGTAATAAATATCAAGGAACTAAAAAAATACATCCTAGATTAAAAACAGGTACTTTAATCAAACCAAAGACTGAACAACAAAGCCAAGCAGTCTCTGAGAGTTTACTGTACTGACACATCAAAAGCAAACATATGCACATGCATGTACGCAGATTCATAGAATTGTTTTACTAAAATGATAACTTTCTTAGTCACTTTAATTAAAAGCCACCAGACAAAAATAATAAGCACAAAATTCGCTGTATATCGCTAAATAGGTCATTTAACCCATTTCCAACAGGATTCATCTATAAGTGTAGTTTTTATGCATTTTAAACATACATCTCAGGAGTATTTTGATTGTATTTGCTCTTTCTTCATAAATTCAAAGATTCTGAAACAAGCTAAATGAATCCGACCAACAGTCACCACTCACAGTTGGAAGAACATTTTGCTTAAACAAAAAGACTCTGTATGGAATGGGATAAAATCTTGTAGTCCGATCTTTGTACAATACCATTTTTTTTCTTTTTTTCACCTTAAAACTTGTTTCTGTTTTTTCCAAGTCCTTCTCCTGATCTGTGTTTGTTTTTACAAATCTGTACACTTTTCTTTCCTGGAAAACAAAGTAAAAAAGAATTAAATTGCACAATTGAACAGTTTAAATTAGAAGGAATGCAATTTTGGGTAAATTAATTTAAGGGAGAATTTGTTTAGCACTATACTACAGTATTTCAAGCTTTAAAAGAATAAAAATGAGAAATTTTTTTAAAGAATTCTAACATGATTATTATGTTTGCAGAGAAAAGCTTTCAAAACAAAACACAAGGCTGCAAAAATTAGAAGGAAAATCTGGAGTCTTGTGGCTTCAAAAATGGCAAATGTAAAGGCCCGTAACTCTTTTCAATTTGTATTTTTATTATTATTTCAATTTTGTATTTTAGGTCATTTTAATTATCTGGATTTTGACAAAATATTCCATTATACTACTTTTAATATTGTAAATAAATAATTTTTAATTAATAATAAAAATCATGAGTTTGTTTCTTAAATGTACTCAACTGAACTTTTTTCCCCAAACATACACAACTACACGTGACCTGCACATGTATTACTGTTTATTTTATGTGTGATAAATAACTCTTAATTTTAAAACATATTTAGAAATAGATAGCAGTGTTTAGCAGTGGTTGAACTACCTTCAAAAATAAAATGAGAAATGACACAAAAAAGGGAGAATAAAGGTTATGGAAAGAAGAAAAGAACCTAAGATTTCAATGCTAAATGGGAAGACTGATTTCAGCTTTTAGCAGCTGGGGTACAGGGGTGGAAAAGATGTGTTTTCAGCCATGTCAAAAGGGGGAAAACAACAAACCAGGAAAAGAATCATTAGCCAAAAGGACAAATAATTACAAATATTTTACACCAACAATTTAGATAGATAATAAAGAAATTGGCTTCTACTCAAGCCGTAACAAAATCAGAGGGTTTTTGTGCACTGATTTTGCTAGAAAAGCAAAACAAAAAAAAAGTTGTCATTTCTACACAATGCACAGGCTTTAGAGATCAAAAGCAGGCCTAACAAAATTAAAACCTTTAAACACTAAAATTAGATACTGAAGTAACTAAGGGTGAAACCTTTTTCTGTTCCCGAACACAGAGTTTTTTTTTTCATCAAATGAACTGCTTTCTTAGGTTCTTTCTTTTATGGTGCCCAAAAGACTGAAAAGGCCGCACACGTTCTATTAAGCAAATAAATTTATTTATACTGTCAATACTGTCAACTACTTCACTTTTTTAAAAATTTGTTTCCTAATGAAACTGACTAAATTAAAAGTATATCCCAAATATATTTATGCAGTTAACTTAGTTAATTACTACTTTGGCACAGAATTACTAATTTTGTATTTTCTAGAGTTGTATGAATGCAGTTCTGGCTATTTCCTACACCAATGGCAAACTTAAAATCATTTGGAATGTAATGTGTTCTCCCCAGTCTTATATTGCTATTAAATTCAGTTTGGTTTTAAATACATGACTGAAAGATCATTCATCTCCATCTCAGTGCAATCATCAAATTGAGATCAGCAATTCTGATTATTTATTTATGTGTAAGTTGGAAGTGACTAGAAATCTTAATCCTGTTTAATTCTGTAATTCTTTGTCAGCTCATTTGGCTGGCTTCTAGTTTTTATGCAAAAATGGCCTCCTCACCACACGATGTACACTTCATAGCACAAATCAACCATAATTTTCTCAATGATTACTGAAATGCTGTCACTGATCTGATAACTTCTACATCATATTATGTAATCCACCTTAGTTGCCAAGCTTATGGATGTGTTGTTTGTTTTAGTCCTTTTCATAATTATCCACAATAACTGATAGTAGCAAAATTTGTGGAATTCATACCATATAATCCAAAGATCATACAGAACTACATAAAACCCCTAATATGATTTTTTACAAATTTTAAAAATAAAATAATAAACAAGGCCTTGATAGGACAGGCTAATTTTTTTTTTTCAACTATGCTGTCACAGAAAAACAAATACAGAACAAATCTTTGTGTATTAAGATAGATGGTAAACATCTAGTAAAAAAAAAAGGAGTATATGTAGCAAACATTAGCACCAACTGGTGATCAATAATCACTTAGAAGTTATCATCCTTTAGTGTATTACTTTTTTAAAAAAAAAAAAACTACAGAAACCCTGAAAGGAGGCAAAGTGATCAGCAAAGGAACAGTTCTATGGCATTAGCAAAGAAAATAATTATTTATCAGTTATCTTTCCTGATATTTCAGAGAGAGAGGCAGGCCCAGGATTTCCATGTTATTGTGTGTGAAAGTGAGAGAGAGAGAGAGAGAGAGAGAATCCTCAAAAACAAGAGAAAATGGGCAAGAAACTAGCAGTTACCAAATGCTCTATCTACTGAGCCAACCTGCTATCAGAAGCAAATAAATAGAAAGAGTGGGAAAAAAATTCATTATATCAATGAAAGTCTTATCCACTGCTCATGACTTAGTGAACAAAGCCACTCAAAATCCATTTTGCTAAAAACCAAACAACCTGGATTCAACATGGAGTCTCAGTGTAGCCATGCTATTATTAAAAGGGACTGAAATTTGACAGTGATGTAGACAGGAAAAAAAGTGGAATTGGTCAGAAAAGTCTAGTTGTAGATGGCTTTTCTTTTCAATGCAGTTCTAATTTTAACAGGTAGGACACGGCCATCACACAACTGCCTACTCTAATCACAATAAATTAGTCAGAGGATACATGCAACATTTTTTTTTATTACAAGTGAGTGTCTATTAACAAATAGTTTCATACTTCCCAATTTCATCTGCTTCTGCTGCCACCTATTTTAATTAGTGTACACAACCACTACTGAAATGGCTGAAAAGATTACAGCAATCATCAAGATACAAGTGTGAAGGAGTTGTGAATTATGTGCAGGTACATACTGTTTTACAAAGAATGGAGAAGGCAACACCCAAACTTGGTTAGTCCCTTAACAATAAAATTTTTCTTAAAGCATGTATATGCCTTTTGAAGGCACCCACGTACAATTTGCACACACATACCTAAGGTGGAAATTTCCTTATTCAGATACTATGACAAAGAATGCCTAATATATTATTCATAAAAGCTACAGCAGAATCACCCATCTGTACAATTAGCTTTTAACTATCATGCTAAGTGTATACAGCAGCTAAACATTTAACGCAACACAAAAATTAGCTTACAATAGCAGATGGTTGATTACTTCATTAATGTGTAATCTTTAAAATTTAGAATATAGATGAAATACAAACTGATTTATTTAAATGAACCCATACTTAAAAATTACTTTGAAATGACAGCCATAAAAACAAAATCCATCACTCTGTTAAATACATGCTGAACATTTTAAACTGTTTTTTTTTTTCATTTTCAATAAAAGCAAAGAGACACCAAAGTTTGAGAGAACGTGTTTTACCTGGAACCAACCAATCAACCAACCACAGCACAAGCAAAATGTGCAGTTAATACTTTGCAGCACAGCCTGTGGATAACATCAGCAATCTTGGACTGAGAGATTGCAGCCCATTTCTGGCAGAAAATCTGTATTAGGAAGTCCTGGGAAATGAGAATTTAGGGGAACACATTTGTAGCAATTGAAGAAAGATGAACTCCACTCATCATGTGCAGGCTGTGCAGTGATCAGTCAAACCATGGCAGGATTGTGACACCATGACTTTCTATCTGCCTTGTTTGGACAGATGACTAATGGCATGGACAGGCAGAAAATACAGTTCCGCTGTAGACCACAAGCAAAACCATCCAGTAGGCCTAATCGTAACCTACACCATCACAGACAGACTACCATATTTTTTGTGGCTTACAGATAGTTCAGTGAAAACTGCTACATTGTTCCATCAACTAAAAGCTAAAAAAAGTTTCTGAAAGTTACATGTTGTTGCAAGTATAACATTAGCAAATCTCTGTCTGCTGACAGCCTCCTTCATAGATCGAAAAAAGAGCTGTGTTGCAACGACAGTCCTATGCTTGCAAAATTTTACCATTTACAGTGCATTCCAGGCTTGAGAAGATTCTGCAGAAAGCACTGGTTACAGTGCATCTTGTTTCCTGATTATGCATTGACTACAGCCCTCTCAAAATTACAGAATAGTGTCATAAGCATCCTGCCAACACTAGTCTGACATTTGAACTTTTTGGACAAAATACTTTCTGGTTCAAAGTGATGCGAAATATTCTCCCAAGCATGAAATCATGCAAGCATATGCACACATGCACCATGACTAATGCCAATCTACCAGATGAGGTTATCTAATAATAAATTTACTTGCTTGTCCTGCAGAATATTCTCCAACTGCCAAAAACTAGGCACCAATGTGTAGTTCATTAATGACAATGATGCAATGCATCCGCTTCCATAGTGTATGTACACACTTTCTTTCCTCCATGATCAGTGACAACTGCAAGCATACCTGATAAGTTGCTGCACAGTGCCACTGTTACCATTGACAAACACTGCTATACTTGTACTTCGCAAAGGCTGCCGCTTTTATCTTCAACAAGAAATGGAAAGTCCCTACTACTCTCTTTAGCTGTTGGAAAAAAAAATCTGTATCTGAAAAAAACCCAAGCTGATGGACCAGCATGGAAGAGTAAGAAGAAACCATGCCATCAAAAGTTCACCAAAGCAAGCAAACTTTGACCCTCAGCCATAGCTGGCTGGTACTCTACACTGACATCTGCCCTGCAAGCATTCATTGACGAATTTGGTCACTTTGACATGGTCAGGCAGCAAAAAAAAAATGCATCCCTCTTTGTTGCTAGCACTTAAATGATAAATGTTTCCAACAGTGCCATGAGCACTAAATGCATCCATCTCCAAAAACATGTACCATGCACATCTCTGAACATGACAGAATACCACAAACCAGGCTTTGTGGTCCTCAATTGTCACACATACAAAATTCACTTTATTTTGTAACTTACCCTTAGGTCAAACTGAAAAAGCAAAAAAAAACTACAATTTTTGTTAATTAAAATATACAAAACAATATGCCAGCGGAAAATATTAACAAGCAATCAGTTATTGTCTTTTTGTATAAAGGAAAACTAACCAACCAGTAGGTATAATCAAAAGAAAATCACTATTAAAGTGTAAATAAACATTCACTATGATATAAACCACAAGAAATTTAACCACCTTATTTTTTCTTCTAGTGATAAATAATATAATATAATATACCTTTAAACTCTATAGTTTTAGAGACTGCATCATTCAAAGTCAGTCAAAGTTACAGACATTAAAGTTTTAAAATTAAAACAAAAAGTATCACAATAAGCATCCCACCTCCCTATCGCATATTAGAACCCTTTAAATCTTTTCAAAACATTTACTTCGATCTCTCCCCTAAAACTAAATAGTTTTACATGCATATTAGTAATATGAAAAAAAAAAAAAAAAAAAGATGCACCTTGTGTAGAAACAATGCAACAACCGGCTCCGGTTTACCTGCAATAGGCACAACTAAACTAATTTTATGTACTCTTCCTCTTTACAGATCATCCACCTATGTTTGATGTTAGAGGTAGAAAACAATCTCAGGCAATAATCATAATGGTAAGGGGGGAAGTGTGCTGCTATCGTATTTTTTTTTTTCTTAATTAACGGTGGAAGCGTTCGCAGTCTCCTTTTAACAAAATGTCACGATGATACATATCTGACATATTTATTGATATTACAGAAAGGGGGGGAGAAAAAAAGTAAAACAGCCGAAATGTGGAAGAGAGATTATTGTTAAAGCGAACGTCCTTCAGACACTGGAAGGCGGAGAACTGGAGATAGCGATGTCGCGAGAGCCAACTTTTAAAACATAAAACAATAAAAACGAGTAAATATGATGAAAAATATATATATCAAAAGGAAGACTGACAAACGGCGGAGGATAATGAAACGCACGAAGATGGAACAAACCCCTAAACACGAAAAATACAGACTTTATAAATAGAAAAACCCCCGACTGTCTGACACTTCGTTAGGTTTCAGACTCGCGCTACACAGCTATATATCGGTAACGATTTTGCTGTGATTTTACCCGCTTATCTTCGTTTAGCAGCACTACAGTGGCAAGGCAATATTCCAAAAACCGACTGAAGCAAAATACTGCAATAAAATACTCACCTTAGCATCGGCCAAAACCAAATTAATGTTGCCTTCTCCTCTGTAAGTCCACCTGTAATTTGCCGCCATAGTTTACTGTATTTCTACTCTCTGCGATTGAAGAGTTACACATACAAACAAATAATAATAATAATAATAATAATAAACCAAGTTGAAGCTTAGTTAGTTAATCGTTTCGTTTAATCATTTATATATTAAAGGTGACAGTATCTTATAAATACTTATTAGCCACAAACAGGTTAAAAGCAAAAAATAGTCACGATACAAGTGCTACGGTACGCGGATGAGGAAGTCTTTATTATAGAAAAATGATACTAGAAAAGTTTGTTTGTTGACTTTGTTATTGTTGTTTTTAATAATTCTCTCTCTCGTTCAAATCTACTATAAATCCTGCAAAAAAAAATACATCTTTCATTGAAGGACTGTATATAATTACAGTATTGAGGAGAATAATGTGAAAATGAAGGGAAAAAATTATTTTTTTACTGTTTTTATTAAAAATAATTAGATCTTAAATATTGTATTTTTTATCAGTAAGCAACTATTTATGACACAGTGCATTAATGCATTATCTTTTGATATTGTTCTTCTTATTCAGTTTCTGTTTAAGTTATAATTCTTGTCAATCATCAGAGTCAGACGTGTGATGTTTGTTCTTTCTGTGTTTAAGTGAAAGTTAATGTTGGAGGAGTCATTAAGATTATTAAGAAAGAAATCACTGGCTCAGTATCCCCATTAAGAAAAGGCAACCGAGGAAGAAATCGGCAGACATCACTCAGAGATGGTCCAAAATGAGCATGCAGGATCCCAGAAAAACTACTGTCATGTTTAACCAGGAATTAGCAGCAGCAGCAGCAGCAGGTGTCCAGGTATCATCATCAACTGTAAGATGTTGACTGCTTGAGATGAGTTGCCAAGCCAAGAATTCTAGGAAAAAACAATTGCTAACAAAAATAATGAAGTCAAAGCACTATGCATGGGCCATAGATATACTGGCTGGTCAACAGATAACTGGTGCAATGTGTTATATTAAGACAAGATCATTTTCTTGTTTGCAGTCAACAATGCTGATTATATGCCATTCACCCGGTGAACCAACAACCAGTTCTAACTATAGAAAAGAAAATAATCTGGGGTTGTTTATCTGCACAAGAATTGGCTCATTAGTGCCTATGCAAGGCATGATGAATAATAAGAAATATTCTGAGGTTCTAGAATGTTAAACCAGAACTGCTGGAGATATCCCCAAATGCAGTTTTCCAACAGGATCTGGCTCCAAGCCGCACATCAAAATGTGTTAAGGAACACTTCAGGATGAACAATACCAGCTGTTTAGATTGGCCAAGAAATTCACCAAATCTAAACCTAATCGAAAATCTATGGGTTATACGTAAGACTTGACTTCGAAAACTGGATTAGACAACTGAAGAAAAAGCAATGAGATCTGTCCTAATCTATGAAAAACTGGTGCATTCAATGTCCCATGTTCAAGACATTATTAAAGCTGAAGATGGTCATATCAAATATTAAGGTTTATTCCAGTCTTCAAAATATATGCTGTTTATTAAAAAAATTTTTTTAAAATCTTGTTCACATTAATTTGCACAATACATATTTAGTGCGAATATCATACACTGTCTATCTGTTAACATCATCTATTGTCAGAATTTTTTAGATGTTATCTACTGCACACGTATTTCAAGGATGTTTTTCTTATAATTATTTATGAATAAAATATTGTTTTAGAGATGCCGATATACAGTAACACAATTATATTTACATATGATTGCACAATTATTAACAAGGTTAACAACTTATGCTAGGAATTTACGTTACGAAATCCAAGACAGTTTAGAATTTTCTTCATTTCCGAATCTGTTGACAACATTGTGGGAAAAAAATATATAAATAAAGAACGCATAAACAAGCATAATTATAAACATTCGAAAGATGACTGAAAACAGGGAGGAACCATTGTAAAATAACACTTTAGTCCTACAGAATATGGATACTATAAATAATTACTGCCCGAACTGGAATTTCCTGAGTAAACCTTTGTCCAGACTAATTCCTCAAATTATGCTTAACCTAAATTCTCGTTGTTTTTTTTTTTTAAATGCCATAAGTATAGGTTGGAGTCTGTCACGTGGCGCTCTTCAGTGAAGAAGGAAAAGTTTTGCCTTAGTTTGTCATCACGCAATTCGCAATTACACGTCAGCTTATATAGTGTGGTTTCCATTTATTATTATGTTAATAATTAATTATTATAATACAAATCCTATAATGGTCAGAAAATTTTCATTTTTTATGACACAATAAAAAAAGAATCATGTTATGTCCGTATTCCTGTTGCTTTGCGGACTGCGGTCGATGTTACGAAATTACTTAAATGTTAATATTTGGGGGGGTGGGGCCGAGGGAGAGAATGGGTTAATCTCTTATAGCTAAAAACATGTATATAAATCGGAATACATGCTTGCCCGCCCGAAAAGATTTTGAAAATTGAAAGTAAATTAACGATCTCCTCTCTCTCTCATCATAGAAAAAGAGGAAGAGTCAGTTGTCTGCATCAACAGCGATATATAAGGTACAAGCAGAGATGCTACAATACACGTTCGCTTTACCCTTGTGCGAATATTCAAGTATTTTTCAAACAGACATGACAGGATTTGTCCAAAGTCTTGTGACGTGACGCCTTGACATCGCTAGTAACGTACTGACAGTCGGACGAGTGCAGATGGTCGAGTAGTTCTACCAAATATCAAATTGCTGCCCATAATACTCTTTGTTTAAAGGAACCTAATAAAGTTGGTTTTAAAAAAAAAAAATTCAGATACCAGAATAATAAATTTACAGCATTTGGTTGTAGGTAGAAGCAGCGGAAGTCAATTTTTAAAATCCTTTGGCAGGCGCTTGTTTTCTCTTTCCCTTTCAGAAGGGGCCTTAGTATAGGACATAACGGCTGCCTTGCCCGCTGGTAAAGAAATTAAACTGAACTAAACACATGGTGCAGAAAATTAGAAATCTTCCCGTGACACGAGTCATTAATATATCAATCTTTGAAACTAGTGAAAAGGTAAAATGTAAACGATAATTAGTAATTCTCTCTCTCTCTCTCTCTCTCTGTGGCTACCTCAGAAATAAGAATTAAAAAGATGCAATGCTTGTAACACAATCATCGTCTAAATATATTAAGTAAACTTTCGAGAATACGGTAATTTCCCCATTAATGTTTGCTTCTTGTTGCTGTTGTTGTTGCTTTTATGTCAAAGAAGGAAAAGTGTGGTTGAGAAGACGAGGGAGAATGAAAGAATAGAACTAGAAAAAAAATCAAAAAAACTCAGATATCTTGGTAATACAGGAACCCGTTTTGATATTTTGCCAAAGTTTGGCTTCTTTTTCATACTTGGTTGACTTCTCTTTTCAAGCAACCAGACCGACCGAATATATCTAATTCAGATTTCAAAGAACCGAGATAAACTGGGGTTCTTTGGTGAAATTGGAATTTTCTTTGCGCTTTTACCTCGGAGAAGAATCCATCATCGTTCTAGTTGGTAACACAAAGATGTAGTCCTGTAATTGGGTACGATAAAAGAAAAAAATGACGGCTGTTTAAAGCTTTTTTTCAGAAATGAAATAATTTGCAACACTTAACAAAAGTTTCTGAAAAATTTTAGTCGCATTCCTACTTTGGAAACCAAATTACAATTTGTCTTTTGTCGATAATAAATCAGAAAAAAGGTTATCTCTTCTAATAGCGGACAAGAACAAACAGTGTGTATTAATGTTAATCGTAAAATATCGATTTAGCTTTATATTATACTTTTTCTCTCTTTTTCGACAAAATCATGAAAAATAGATTATCCAGAGTTTTTAGGACTACTTTTGGAAGCAAGAAACTATATTAGGTCAACATTTAAAACGCAATATTTTTTTTCAATTTATAAATAGAACATTATTATTAGAGATTATGAACAATATATAAGAACTATACCTCTCTACATTAGAAAGTATAACTAACTGATAGAGAGAGAGAGAGAGATATTTTTAAAAAGCCTTCTCATCATTTTGTTGCTACTTCATTTTGCACACTCCTTTTTTCATTGGAATGTTCTCCATCAATGTTGAGTACGACAGGTGTCGCTATCTCATCTTTATCTATTGTCTCACAGTTTCCTTTAGCTCCAAAGATGACGAAAACCCATCAATAGTAAAATTATACGGCTAGTTCCGAACATTTCCCACCTACCAATTATGGAACCTACTTTTCGGCGATCTTTTCCTATCGCCGTCATCAGAATGTAGCCCTGAGGAGAGATGTTTTGTTGTGGAATAATGGTAATTTGCAGTAGACGTTCATAATGCATAGCCAAAAATGACCTGCTAATGCTGATCTTTCTAGCTGACAGTTCTGCCCTCTTTTACTCTGGCTTTGGGGAGGACTCTTCATTATGCTAGGGTATTTCTTACCACAGCCTCAAGCGATGGAGTAAATTGTAACCTTTGTGGTTAATGGTTTTTGATTTGTGGCCAAATATGCTAACTGATTTCTACATAGTAGACCATTTTCCTGTCTTAAGAGAACCTAATGCAACAGAATAGATTGGTGTGTGTGTGTGTGTGTGTGTGTGTGTGTGTGTGGCCAGTTAGACAAAACAAAAGTAAATGTATGAGCTTTGGAAAACGATAAGCGCTTCATTCCTAAGATTGAGAGGTCAGAGTTCGAACCCCGGTCGAGACCGGATCAGTCTGGCGTTACCTCTACGGTACGGTTTCTGCTAACTGTTCTTCACCTGCCAGCCGCGTGGGTCCCACATCTGAAGACAAATACCTTTACTAAAGACACTGTGCTGGAGACGCTCAGGTAACTAATTTGCCATCTTGGAAAGACCTGAAGACAAATACCTTTACTAAGGACACTGTGCTGGAGACGCTCAGGTAACTAACTTGCCATCTTGGAAAGACCTGGCCTCCCGCCACCAGATACTATTTCGGCCAAAATTAATGTCAGGGGTGGAACATAACAAGCGACGCCATTGTTACGACCTCTTTTTTTTTTACGAGATCATGGAGTCGTTCGCCTCCGCGGTGGAAGGACGAACTTTGACGAGCGCCATCTATACTTCAGACAGAACAAACTCTTATTTTACGACGCACACTCACGTCTGGTGCCGAAAATAAAAGCCCATTTTTCTAGGCGATGGTTGAGAAGCCGCCGAACCTCAACTCGTCAGTCTAATGTTGTCGAGAGTAGCCGGGGACAGACAGCAAGCGTGGCCGACCTAGTGGTGGGGAAACGTTTGCCCCGGTATACGATCATGCAGGCATTTTCTAAAAAGACCTGCCATCTCTATGAGACAGCACGCGTCCTCAGCTGTGCTACAGGTAACGAACTCCCACCGGCATCAACGTACAATGGGAGTCGAGTCCTGCCTCTCTCTCTTTACTCCAGCGCTTTGGCGGTAGAGGGTTAACATTTCTCGTCCAGCGCCGAACCGGCTGCACCCACCCGTAACGTGCGGGCAGGCCGGCCTCTGTTCCCCCACCAGGTGGATGGGTGGGTCCCTGACGGTTTAACATCTATCTCGTGAACTTTCATACCGAAAGAGTCGTCGAGTCGGATGCACCCTTCCAACCGTAAGTGCCGACTTCCGGCCGTTGTCCGGTGCCTGACTATACGAGAGTAACGATGGGTGAACCATCCCGGCCTCCGTAAACTTTCGCGGATATTATTCTATTCCAACGGAGGACTTCGTCGAGCGAGCAACTCCAAACATATCAGCTTAACACTCGTAATCCGCATTACGAGCGCCTTGATTGGCAATGATTAAAGCGTATAACCATAGGACAGGTTATCTTCAACAAACAAAAAAAGAAGAAGAAGAAAAATCCGCTTTCATTCATTTCCAGAGTTAGATTACATGTTTATCAGTCGATGAGCTGAACAGGAAATTTTGCTCTGACGTCAAATGGTTGGCCGCCTACGCACATGAAAAATGATGCTGAAAAAAGGTTCATAGTTGACAGGCAACAAAACCTTTCGTTGACCTCAACGTCAATCACATAGCTTCCGTAACATGGCGTACATTATTATTGCGATAGGGGGGAAAATACATACATATATATATAAGAGAGAGAGAAATGACATCAGTACACAGAGAGAGAGATGACGTCAGTATAGAGAGATATGACGTCAGTACAGAGAGAGATGACATCAGTACACAGAGAGAGAGATGACGTCAGTATAGAGAGATATGACGTCAGTACAGAGAGAGATGACATCAGTATAGAGAGAGAGATGACGTCAGTATAGAGAGATATGACGTCAGTACAGAGAGAGAGATGACTTCAGTACAGAGAGAGAGAGAGATATGACGTCAGTACAGAGAGAGAGAGAGAGATGACATCAGTACAGAGAGAGAGAGATGACATCAATACAGAGAGAGAGAGATATGACGTCAGCAGAGAGAGAGAGAGAGAGGGGATCATTGTTTTTAATCTATAAATGCATCTTTAAATTGCGAAATAGTGATTAGAATTATTCTTTTCTGATCGGGATCGAACCAACACATGCGACAACACACGTAAAAGCGATCGATCAAGTGTCATGTAGGCCAGTGATTTATGATATGTTTACTTTCAAATGAAAACCTGCTGGAATGGCATGGCCGCAATAATATCCGGCCTCTGGGTTCACTTGGATCTCCCCCTCCCCGCCAGTAGATATATCCCAAATAATAGCCAAGACAAGTGTTTAATTCAATTCCTGCTCACGTCCAAAAAAACAACAACAACAACAGAAGTTTGATTTATGGCGCTACCTTCTCAAACGTTTTTTTTTTGTTTTTGTTTTATCGATACGATAAAAAAGAAGAAAAACAGTCCGACATGTTTCTGAAGAATGAGTGGAATCCAGCAGCATAGCGTCCGAATATTAAATTTTCATATTTAATTCAAAAAGCTAACATTTTATTGAGATCAATGTTTATTAATTTTCCACAAATCTCTATCACGGATCAGTGTTAAGATTTTCATGTTTTGAAATCTTCAGTGTATTCTACCGACGGGAAGCAAAGCATATAGTTAGACGCGCGCGACTAACTCTTGCAAATCGCTAACACAATGAAGCATTTCATCGTGTGCCATAGCCGTGCATCCGAGATGGACCTCAAAAATTCACATCCCTGACTTTACACTAACGAACAGAACTGCTTGCCAAAAGAGAACAGATATAATTTCTGTCTACGGCTGTGAATTAAGACAGCGACCCCCCAATATTTTTTCTCTGTCACTACGGTATCACGGTTCCGTCGTAGAATTAACCGACGGTGTTCGTTAGCCTTCAAAGGGGCTCCAAGAATCTACCTTCCCCTTACTCATTTTTAAAAACAAAGTAGTGCGAAACTACTGCTTTGCTGGCCACACCAAATGGACAACCGAGCTGGTTATCTGCGACACGCAGAACGTTTGTTAATTCATCGATGTCGCCATCCTCCAACCTCAAAGGAATTTAGAAAGAAAAAAACAAATAATTAATTATCCCAGAGAAACACTTTCATAATAGGATATCCACCATATTGGAATGGTTCGCATAGATACTATTTTGAAATTCACACACATATATATATATATTGCCTAAAATCGGTTTCTATTTTTCTCTCTCTAAATTAAGATAGAAATTAAAGTTGATTTTTCTGGGGTTTTTTGTTGTTGTTTACAGACGAATGCTTATGAGTTTTTACTCTGGTACTTCGTGAGCCAAAGTGAAAGTGCTTATCGTGAAGTATACGTCCTGTTTCATGCACGGCCCACTCTGGCTAATATGCAAAGAGCAAATGGCGAGTCACGTGAGTCGACCTTTTCATAATCGAGGCTTCCCGAGGCCGAGGAACGTCGCGGGGGTTTTGGAAAAAAATAACTATTGTCCACTTATCCGCCTGGTTATTTCTAAAATGTGTGTTATCTTGATTGCATCTGGCTCCCGTAATTAAAACGAAAGAAAACAACAACAACAACAAATGTTAAAGGTGAAGTAAGAAGAAGACAAAAGGTTGTTGTTTTCCTCAGAAGCGAAACACGTGCAGCGGGCGGCTGACCCATGGTCGTTCGGAAACAAATGGGAGAGGGATCGAAATGTTAACAAAGCATGCGCGTGAAGGGGGGGGGGATTATAGATTTATGTAAATTTCGGATTACTATTTATTAAGCTTCGTGATTTAGCAGTGATCATTTTCGTTTCCCGAAGCTTCTTCCTTCGTCGCGTCCCCGTTTTTCGACTGTTCAAAAGGTTTTGTTAATTAGGTAATCGGATCTCCCGCCCAACCGCTCGGTAGCATTTTCATTGTTCTAGTTGTTGCAGGATTCGGCGAGACGGGTCGGAGAAGGAATTTTTTTAATTCGTTATTTGGAAGAGTGAAAAAAGTGGACAGTCGGCGACTGTTAGGTAAAACTGCGCCAATCAGGAGAGAGAGAGAGAGACGTATTTCCCACCTAGCTTCAATGTAACCCCGAGTTTATTTCTGTTGATGGCTATTTGTCAGAAAATACCCCCTTATATACACACACACACAAGGACACACTCGCGAGCACGTTTTAAAAAGCCCCAAATATCTTTAAATCTGATAAACCGCCATGTTTCCTGGGTGCAGTAGTTTTCTTCTTTTCTGCCTTACCTGTACAAAGTGGCCTGAATCTCTCGCACGAAAAATCTGTAGCTGAAGAATTCGTTAGAACGGCTAGGATATCGAACTTTCGAGAGCCGTTGCGCGTCTCTCTCTCTCTCTCTACTTTGCCTTTCTAGACGACGTCCCCTCCCCTCCCCCCACCATCGAAAGTAACGAGACTCGTGTGAACATTTCTGCTGTAACCAGATCTAAGAGAGTAAAGGTGAAGGTTTCGGTCGTAGTGAGCACAGTAATCTCAGGCCGAAAAGGATGTTGCAGAGAAAGATAAGACGGTTTTGATGGCATTCCGATAATAAAAAAAAAAAATAATGATAATAATAACATATATTCCACGCTGGCTCAAAGCGGACACAAGACACGGTGATAATTATGAGAACTGTACCTTTAAGACAGTGTGACGTGGATTACAAGGGATCAAAAATGGCGGTGGTCCTCTTGCTCTTTTTTTTTTTTTTTTGGCGTCATGTGTTACGAAAGAATCAGATGTTCACATCCACGGGTTTCCAGAAGCTTTGTGAGTGAGAGAGAGAGAGAGAAGTCCAACCGATTATTTTATTCAAAACTGTGACGAAAATTATTTGGTGACCGGTCGGTCAGAGGTCAGAGGTCAGCAGTCCCAGTAAATTTTCCCCACTTTTTTTGTTTGTTTGTTTTTATTTTTTTTAAAAATTTCTAAAGCCCTTTTTTTTTTCCCCTTATGATTTATTTATCAGTTTTATTATAATACTGCTGTTTATTTATTTACTTCAAGAAATAAAGTAAAAACAAACACACAAAGGCCGGTTAGTTGTACGCCGGATGACGTCTACAAGGTAGGCAAGCTGGCGAAGCTGCGTAGTGCCGAGGTTGTCCGTTAGGGGCGTTGCCAGTTCTGTAATCACGTGTCTGCGTGCGTGCGTGAGGAGGAGACGAGTAATTGTCAAAATTTTCTTCATCGAGTGGGAGAAAAAAACGCTCCTGGTGACGAGGCTACAGAAATGGGGAGGGGGGGGCCAGGGTAAGCGGATAAAAAAAAAAAAAAAAAAAAACGGTGGCGGCTAATGTAATCGCCATGACAACGAGGTCAAGTCTGCGCGAGACATTAGCTCTCGGTTGCCCTAGCCGCCGTCACGCGTGGTGTGTGCACGTCGAGAGAGAGAGAGAGAGAGAGAGAGAGATGGATAGCAGATAAACGAGTAAATAAACAAGATACCCGCTCCATTCCTCCTCCCCTGCTGCTGTATTAGCATTTGCTTGTTTAATTACCATCGTCAGTTTGTCTTCTAGAATTCGAGTTACCACCAAATTTTTCCTTGCGGACATTTTAACCCGTTCCCTCCCTCGACGCTCGCTCGGCTTTGTTTCTTTCTCTCCCCCCCCCTCGGGGGGAGGGAGAGATCTTCTCGACTCAGTGAAATGTCCGTCCATCTTCTGAGCTGATTCTGCTTCTTCTCTTCGTATTTTACACTTAAAATCGCCCTGAATTTACGGATCGCTTCGTTTCAAACACGGAATGTCGTCATCCGGGTCAACGATACGCCCCCCCCCCCACCCGGGAGGGTTACTGAATCTCTTACAATTAATAAATTTCTCTTCCTCCTCCCCCCCCCGCCGACACTTCCCAGGATTTTACGTAGATACTGATCTCGCGGCAGATATTGTTTCCTTATTCCTAACGCCCCGCAATAATTGTTGAGCACGCAAGCGGCAGCGACTGCGAACTCACCTCGAACAGCGATAACACTGGTCAACAAATTTTTATTTTTTTTCTTTGGCAGACCATCTAGGAGTGTTTTCTGGGGTTTTGAAGGTCGCTGATTACGAATATAACATTGGTTTTGTCTGATTGGCTCTAGTTTAGAAGATATTGATAGCCTCAAATAAGCCTAAACTGCTAAAATTCTCCCTGAAATACTTCAATATAGAAGCAGTAAATAATAATTTTCTGATATTATTGAATCATTATAACATACTATAGGACAAGGGAAGGCAGCTTGCTTCGTTTCTTTTCTAAAGAAGATGACCTGATCTTTTGTAATGACGTTTCTGCACTTCTTAACTGCATGGGGATCTCGTCATATGACCCAGCAGATTGGCGTCTCTTTATAGATAGCTCGAAAGCAAGTCTAAAAGTTGTACTTTTGCATAATGGCAATAAGTTTGCTCCTGTACCACTTGGCCATTCTACCAAGATGAAAGAAGAGTATGATGGTATCCAATTTGTTCTTGAAAAGCTAAATTACAACACTCATAAATGGCTGATTTGTGTGGACTTGAAAATGGTGAATTTTCTGCTTGGTCAGCAAAGTGGGTACACAAAGTATCCCTGCTTTCTTTGTTTGTGGGATAGCAGAGCAAGAATCCAGCACTGGAGAAGGGAGAACTGGCCAGAACGAGAAAGTCTCGAAGTCGGCACAGCCAACGTCATCAATGAGCCTTTGGTACCCAGGGATAGAATCATCTTCCCTCCATTGCACATAAAACTAGGGCTCATGAAGCAGTTTGTTAAGGCGTTGAACAAAGATGGGGATTGCTTCAAGTACATATGCAGGCAATTTCCAGGTCTTTCCATCGAAAAAGCTAAAGGTGGCATCTTCGATGGACCTCAGATTCGAACGCTCATGAGGGATTCTGACTTCACTAATCATATGAACATGGTTGAGTTAAATGCTTGGGTGTCCTTCACAGATGTAGTGACAAACTTTTTGGGAAATCACAAAGCTGACAATTACAAGCAATTGGTCCGTAAGATGCTTACTGCATACGAAAAACTAGGGGCAAATGTGAGCATCAAAGTTCATTTCTTGTTTAGCCACCTCGACAGATTTCCTGGTAATCTTGGTGATTACAGTGAGGAGCAAGGAGAGAGATTCCATCAAGACATCAAAACAATGGAAGAGAGGTATCAAGGCAAATGGGATGAGCACATGATGGCAGACTACTGCTGGAACCTTTTGAGAGACTGCCCGAAAGTTGCTCACAAGCGAAAATCGTATAAACGTCAATTTCACTTTTGTGAATAAAATATTGTTTTGTGTGTTCATTGTAACTAAGAATCTAGTGTATAATAATGCTTTGCATTAATTTATGATATATAACTGATTATGTAAATGTTTTTTTCCCTTGGAGAATTAAAATTCAGCAAATTTTTAGCAAATTTTTTGTATATTCTCGAAATATATGAAAAGTGTTCATTTATTAATAAATGAAATGATGTTATATCTAACTTAACTTGTTAGATTGAGATTTTACACTGTCTTTGTGGTTTTGGATTATCATAAAAATCAATATCTGACATTTTTGCACTATTTAGCCGTTTTTTGTACGTTTAGTTATGGTCGCGAATGGGTGATTTCAGACGAACGACCCCCCTGTGATATCTCCAAAACTAGAGCCAACTTGAAAAAACAAATGTCAGATTCGGATTCAGCGCCCTTGAAAACCCCAGAAACCAGTCTCACTTTTCCTGCCAAAAATATTGTGTTGACCAGTGTAATCAATGGCCGGCCGGACCATCTCTCGCCACAGCAACAAAAAAAAGAAGGAAAAAAAAACAAATAAACAAACAGGTGATAATTTTTTTTTATTTTTTTTTTTTGCAATTTACGAATACACCTTCCCTGAAACGGTCTGAATCAAGAGGAACTACGACTAGCAAACCGCGTCCGGCTACGTCTCTCGGGGAGGGAAGTGCTTGGTTACAGATCTGAACATCGCATCGCGCGGTCAGGCTCGAGCCGATAAGCTCGTAATGAATGCCAGTGCGAGTCAATAAGTTGGCGAGTCCCCAGGCGTTGAGGCAGCTGTCGAGTGCTACGCTTATCTATCTATCCATCTATTTTTGTTTTTTTTTTTTAACCGTTGAGAAGGAACCCAGGTGGGCCGAGTATATGCACCTGTGTTTTACCACACCCAGAGATTGCAACCAACTGCCGCGCGAAAGGGAGCTTGTGTGACCGGTCTAGAGGCTCTCGTATGCGCCCGCACCCCCCCTTTTATTCTCCAGGAAACTCGAAACTCCCATTTTACCGCTTGTCGTAGACTAATTACAATCTTTGGGGATAATGGCTCTCGTTTTCTTCGCCTCCCCCCCCCCCGGGCCACGCGCTCTCCATATCGGACCGTACTGGAGAGGGAGAGTTGGGCGTTTGAGTCAGTTGTTGACTGTTCGACCTCTTGTTTGAATCATCGCGAATGGATTTTCCCTCTATTGATTCCTCATCAGCCGGCTGCTCGCATCTCTCCGATGCGATCTCTGGTTTCTGTCAGTTCAGAACACGCGTGCAGCGATGGCTGTTGAAATAATGACCGGTTTCTCCACAGTACTCGACAATTCCAGTCGATCGGAAGACATTTTAGGAGAGAGAGAGAGAATAAAATATGCCGAAACAATTCTGAAATCAGGAACTTCACTGGCGAACCCCCTTATAATTACTATAATTAGTGGGGGGGTCCCCCCCCGACAGGGGGCTCTAGTCTAAATAACCTTGTACATCGGAGAGAGTCGATTTAAGACTCAGCTTATCGAATCGTGACCGCTTCTGTTGCTTCAGCAAAGAGTTAATTTTCTTCCAACAGTCTAAAGTGAACAATCATGTTTCGCGCCAGGTTAGTTTATTAACCCGCACTGACCGTTTGCTCGTTGCCGAGATGCGCTGGCGTTTGACAGGCCCCGTGGGTGTTTGTCAGACGGGGGTCGGATCCTAGCAACAAACAAGGCGACTGGTTCAGTTAGGTAAGGAAGTAACCGCATGCCTCTCGGGTCATAAAACGACTGTAGGACATGATGGCTTTTATAGATTGTATATCCTCTCCAACCGGGCCCAGTCAGTCAGCCACTCGCCCATCGGGAGGTCGGAACGGGTTCTACTTTTAGATCTGCCATTGCAGCGGAATGGATTCAAGTTGGATGGCCTGCAGGGCAAAACCAGCACAATAACGAGAACGTCGACGGCTCCGCGAGAAGCTAAGTGCCCGACATACTGTCAGCCCCGGCTCTGAGATGGGGTGAACAGCAGAAAGTCGGTCCGGCTCCTCATTGTATTGTATTGTACGCGGTCTGACATCAGAAACTGCCGAGAGAGTGTCGCTGTTATATCCCAGAATTAAAGAAGAAAAAAACGTTTCCCGCTTCATCGACCCGAGAGTTTTTTTCTTCCTCGCTCCGAACCAAAATAAACAGCCCTACATCCTTATACAATAAACCAGGGAAGGGGTGGGGTGGCGACTAGACTACCTTATAAGGTCAACAAGCACGTTTGCGTTAAACGTCTTTAATCGGAATGCGCACACGGGCGGCGCGGTAGTCCAGTGGCTAGCCTTGAAAGCATTATCTCCGAAAACCCGTCTAACGACATTTTTATGGGTGACCTATTTCCAGGAGTCGCTGGTCACGTGACATCTGTCTGTTGACCACCGTTCGCTTTGTTTTCCCGCACAACTGACGACGGCTACATCGTTCCGCCGTGTTTATGCCCATAAACGAGCGTGCATTTAGAAATTACCATTTTTACACCCCCCCCCCTGGAGGGGTGTGTGTGTGTGTGTGTGTGTGTGCCCGCGCACTTTCAGTGCATATCTTTCACACGTTTCTCAGGTTAGACTTTAAAGTTGACAACAAATTATGGTAGCCTGCGTTTTGGTCACTTTCGCAATATTTGTGATAGAACGTAGTCCAAACTCCAGTATCTCTGGATGATTGTGCCCCAGTATAATTAAAAGTTTTCAGTGTAAAGAACAAATTCTCTCAGTTGTCTACAGCTATAGAAAAAATAGAAATACTAGAGGTCATAATTATAAATTGGCTACAGTGCAGCGGGGCTTGATATTTTAAAAAAAAATTAATAATAGAAATATAAATGAACAGAACGTATTTCCAGAGGCGTGTTGACAGTGCTAGTGTAGATTAGTTTAAAGGTGATAGGTAATTATTTTCTCTGGATACCTATTTTATATGAGTCACAGTTAGGCCTTTAATTAAGCAGTGTGCTCTCCTAAGTAAATTAGAGTTAAATAATATTACGTGGTAAATAAATGTGTTGTACCGCTTTAAAACTTTGATGCGTTTTACTATCCCCGTCAGAATGAAGGTTTACCTGGTCGGTATACATTTAACTTAACAAAAACCGAAAGCGAAAGTAAAAAAAAATAATATTAAAAATGAAGGAAAAAAAATAGAGAGAGAGAGAGAGATGATGATGGAGAGAGAGTGATGGAGAGAGAGATGAAGAGGGAGAGAGAGAGAGAGAGGAGAGAGAGAGAGGAGAGAGAGATGAAGAGGAGAGAGAGATAGATGAGAGATGAAGAGGGAGAGAGAGAGATAGAGAGAGAGAGAGCGAGAGAGAGAGAGAGAGAGAGATAGAGATAGATAGAGAGAGATAGAGATAGATAGAGAGAGAGAGATAGAGAGAGATAGATAGAGAGAGAGAGAGAGAGATGGAGAGAGAGAGAGAGAGTTAATTTATTTGTTATTTTATTAATACGCCTTTCTTGTAAGACAGTGGAAACTAAACCTTGAATGCACTACAGTGCGAGGCCAATACCTATATCTATCATTATTATCTCTGATAGTCTCATAACATGAGTTTCGCAAGCAATTTATCTACATCGTAGAATACAAACTTCGATTCCTTTATTTTCTTGAATATAAATCTCGATTATCCGCCAACAGTGCAACTAAAAAAACAAACTCTTTCCCTCCAGCCTCTTGATGTGATGACGATGATTGATGCTTGATACCCAAAACGCGAAGGGTACACCTTTAGACGTGTGTTGACGATTCCGCACGATTTCTAACTGTCCATGGATCTTTTTGAAATAATCGTAGAATAACAAGTCCTTCAGAAACGGATTTCCTGTTTTGAACAAACCTTTATTTGTTCGTTAACTATGAACAATAATGAGCTTCTAATGGCATTCATCCGCCTTCGTCTACATCTTCCTTCATAAAATATTTAGTCGAAGCAAACGTTAACCTGACCTAAAAGATCAAACCACGGGTGGGTGGGAACAAAAACAGCCACAAATTGCTTCCTATTCTGACTTTTCCCCGACTCGGCGCCGCTCCACGTTCCTTAGGTCGACGTATGGCGAGAGTTAGTATATGCACGGCGTTCGTCCAAACTGTATAACCACTTTGAAAAGCACTGTCCGTATTGTCAGGCGCGGAAAGGGAGACGATCGAGGTCTCGGGGCGCACCTGTCACGGGTTAGGGTCGTAGACGGAATAATGGACGAGAAAATGTACCGTGGCGTTCTCGTTTACCATGTCATCCCCGTAAACTTGGGATGACTGGAAGAAAGTGTACACGGCTAAGAGGGCAACGGCCACTTCTGGAAGGAATTTTGAAGGGTCTGGTTGAACAGAGAGTATCTTAAACGATAAAATGGTCCGCCATAAACCGCCTCTTAGACATCAAGGCGAGAGAAGATGTGGCTGTCACCAATTAAGCAAGATTACAGATGTTGTTGCAGGAAAAGTGGTAAACTCAGGTGGGTTATTATCGAACCTACGCCAGAACGCTGCGTTACAGTAATTAGCAACAAGTAGACTATTAATTGGAGAGATTTTGCTTACATAACCATTCAGTTTCTACACAACATATTTATCATCTGAATTATGAATTTCGATTTGATAAACGAACAGTAAAATATACACTTCCAAACAGATAAATTTGTTTCACTTCAACAGTGTACCAAAATCCACTCCGCACACCTTTTTCTTTTTTTTTTAAACCGGTCAAATAATTTTGACGAACGCTGTATTTATTGTAGTTCCTGACGAGAACAGAAATCAAACAACAGAGCCTCCAGAGATAACAGATTACGAAGACCTTGATGGCGGTATGAACTGTTAATACGCACGACTGTACACCTTGATAGCGAGTGGTACCAGGACTTTTCAGACCGACAAGCGTCCTTGTGGGGGGGTCAGCGACAGATGGCGCTATTGCTTACCCCGATTTCGTTTTTAAGCCAATTTTAAGGGCTGCAATTTACATTCTTAGGTTAAACAAAGGAGCACGATGGAAAGTTGTGCGTAAATCCTTACAGCATCAAGATCTTGATTTTCACTTAGCCATAACGAATCGTCTACCTCCTTGCGTTTGATGCCACACCAAAACAGGTCGGCGATGGGAGGGAACAGCATCATGATGATGATGATGATGATGATGTAAAGGCTGTCCCTAAAAATATATCCAGTAGCCAGATAAACCGATTGCTGCAGCAAGAGCTTTCTTTACTAGGCAACCAATCGATTTCCTCAGTTTCCTGACGTCACGCCAATTGTTTAACGCTTTCCGCCTGTCCGAACAGGCAAATTACCGCACAATTGAGGGGCCATCAAATACATACTGACGTCATAACCCGAGAAGCGTCGTCGCACTCTTGGTCTGAGAGGTACACTAGGACCTGAAACACCTACCAGGCTATCCGGCTCGGCTCTCGTTTCCAGAAATAGTTACACTTCCGGACATAAATTAAAGAATATTTTAATTAGACGCCAACCAGTCAACTGCCTTTTCTCGATTGTAGGCAGCATTTTCGTGATCGACCGATTATTCCCCCTCGCTCGGATACGATTTCCTTAGCTACTAGCAGGAATTTCCTAGAGACAAGTCGCACTGCTGACTTCTTTGCGGCAAGAGATTGTTCTGCCTACAAAACAAAGAATTATAAGTTTTTCGTCACACAGTTTCCTCTCTCATTCTTTTTCTTTTATAGATAAAAGTGAAACTTAAAAATATGGGCACGTTTTTGTCTCCCTCAAAATATTCCAGTATGTATTCAAATCGCGAACAGAGATCAATACAGCTAAAACACCCAAGGCCTCCAGTCAAAAAAGAACAAGTTACACGTATCGGATTTGTATGTTTTTGTCGCTCAAACCTTCTCCTCCGCCCCATCTTCCTTTCCTCGTGTATTCTATTCCGATCTATGAACTTTATACGATTCACTTTTTATCTTGACATTTTATCTTTTCCGCTCTTCGTAAAAACGAAAGTACGTCAAAGAATGTCACCCAATCCTACATTCGTTATCTTTTTTTTTTATCTGTTTGCTCGGAAACGGCCGAACCGCGCAGTTTTCTAACCGAAAATGTGAAAAAACAAACGTAACTTCAGAATTCACAGCCAGGTAATTCAAAATCCAATAGGCCCACGGCAAAGCTTCTTTCTTCCACCACCATCCTGAATCTATCACCGGCAAACGTGAAAGTTATAAGTTCGTAAATCCGTTATTAAAGCGATAGTTAATCGAATGCGATACGGGTCTCTGGTTGTTTGTTTTCCCATCTTTGTTCTGAGAACGATGTTATCTCTGTAGCGAGCGTATCTGCTCTCTCGCGGAAAATTACCGCAGCCCAAGTTATCACTGGTTTCATTTTAATGAGAGAGGGACTTTCTCTTTACCCGAACACAAACTTGAATCTTCTCTGGTTAGTATATTATTCAAACATTGTATGTTGCATAATAGAAATGAAGTAATTTTTAATCAGTCATTAGATGACCAGCACAAGCCAAGTTCACTAATCGTCATCGATCAAAAAGATGCAGGTGATCGTAGTTTGTTACTTTCTCTGGTTAATTCTACAGGTTTCCGAACCAACCATTGTTATCGAGTGTTTGATCGATTGATCTTCACGAATTCGAAAGTTTAATAAATTTGGAATACATTTGACCGGAAGAAAGCTACGAACATAGAAGAGTTAAAGACTGTTGTACATTTATTTGAGTGTAATTGATCCATGTTTATGCTATCAAAGTCGAATATTTCAGCTGTAACAAATCTTCATCATCATTTTTTTTTGAAATTCCGGTGACAAGCATAGAAACGTTGTAGATTTATCCAAAGATTAGCGTGTAAAGAGCCAGTTAAACAATAAAAACAAACACATTTACTGCAGGACAAACTACTAAGAATCACCAGACTCGTTCGAAATTTCTTTTTTTTTTTTTGTACGGTTCCGTTCTTCTTTCACCAAATACAAGAACGGATTAGAGAGAACTATTAACAGAAGTAATCCCAAATCTAATCTGAGCCAAGCTTAAAACGACTCTTAAACTTTCAATTTATTCGGAATTAATCTTTAATCTCCACGCAACAAACATTTCCAACTTGACGTCAATAAGGACGATATAATTCTCTTTTTTTTTTTCTTTAAAAAAATTAGAAAAATGTAACAATATTCGTTGGCTATTGTCAATATTCTATTTACTTATTTATTCTGGGTCATCACGGTCAGTAAAAATGGCGCTCAAAATATAGGTCAAGATCTCGTGACGCAGGAGAGTAGGAAAGGGAAATTGTGGCGTTGTTTTCTTTGTTTGTTAATATTCCGTGGCCAGCACGAGAGAACGACAGATGCTCGGCAGCACCATTTTATTTTATTTATTTCTCCCCATTCGGGATGAAGTAATCTGGCATATGGATGGGACGAGCTCCCCGCCATCTTGTTAGTTCACGCCGCCAAACTCTCCCGAGCAGTGTTCAAGGGCGACCGGGGGTTGGTGAAGCAAACCCAGCTAATGACGGGGGATATTTGAAACTTTAAAAAAAAAAAACAACAGAAACAAGGGAAACATCCTACGTGCGACCAAAAAAAAAACGAGTCAGGCGAGGTCAAAACTTCTCCATACTTCGCGCGACCGCCGCCATCATCCGTTGGCACCTGACTGACGCGCGCGCGCGCGCAAAGTGCTCGGTCGAATTTGCATGTCAGCAGTAATCCGCCCAAATACCGATTTTAAAATAAGGGAGTCGGGGGGGGGGGAAAGAGCAGACAAAGGAAGGGAGCTATACCGCCTACCTGCTATTGTAAAGCAAATTCACTCGGCAAACGCTCTTTAAAAAAATACAAACAACTATTCGAAGTGCACGCGCAACGATGCTAATCGATAACCCGCCCGAGTCTCTCAGGGTAGAGAGAGAGAAAAAGTTAATCAATCAACCCTCACAAAATACATGCATAAAACTTAAATATTTCATAATTTTTTTTTATTCCATTCTTTCTTTTTTCTTTCTTCCCAAAAATTTTCTTAAAAAAAAAAAAAACAAACAACAACAACACCACCACGCGCACACACCTTCCGCCGGCACTCTGAACAGGTAAAAGGGCATAGTAGTAGTTATACAATAAATTTACAACCAACCGCGGACTGGGGGGGGGGTTGCCTATGAAAGACTTAGCCTGGCTGGATATATATCAGGTAATCCGATACATAATGTTTATAAACAAGCAGAGAGAGAGAGAGAGTGTGTTACCCTGTCTGGGAGAGAGTCGTGTCGTTAATGCCGGCTTTCAGCTGTTGCCACGAAATTCTGACCTGATCGCGGTTCACAGCAGTGATGGCGAAGCGTCTCTCTCTTATCTTTTAACCATTCAAAGAAAGAGGAAAAAAAAAAAAAAGAAAAAGAAAGCAATAGTCATTTCAATTCAATACTCGTGAGTCCAATGTACGAAAAATGAGTCGAATCCAGTGTATTTACAGATGAAACAGGCAATGGGGGGATTATTTCAAAGATTGGAAGGGAGGGGGGGGGATGCCCTTATAAATTACCCTACTAGCTGTACACGAAAGCCGCAAGGCGTTTCATAGAATCTCCCGACATCGGTAAGGAATTCATAAGCTGGTCTTTGCAGGTGAGCAATCCGGAGGACGAGTTAGAGGATTCGAGTTCGACTTGATGCGATTCCGCTGAGCTCTGCTTGGAGTTAGGACACTCCGAGTACAGTATCCCAATGCTTCCGTTCTCGCCGATGCGGTATGACACGTCGTGGGGATCTATCCATATGGTGAACTCCCGAGGAAACACGGAGCTGAGCTGAGACTCAGAAAGTCCAGAGTACTCGCCGGCCTGCTTGATGATGGGGTCCACCTTGTGGTTCATCCTCAGGCAGCGGTACCCGCTTCCCTTGGACGGCTGATCTGGAAACCAATGGTCCCTGTAGTGAACGGTCAGCATCTTCTGCAGCGTGCGATAGAATAATTCCGTGTGTTTGAATGAAGTGTCCCGAGACTTAATTATGTTGGTCAGGAACTCGACTGCACTTTTGACTTCGTTCTTCATCGTGTAGCATTCAGAAAGTTCGCCAAACGAGTCTTGGGGTTTTAAACGTCGACGTCGGGGTTCTTCTCTTGGAGAGCTGCTGCTGCTGCTGCTGCTGTCGATACGAAGGTATATGTAACAGAGCGGTCCGCTCCGCGGGTGTCGTCGGCCCACCGTCTTACCAGAAGCCTGCTCCCGAACAGTCAAGTCGCACCGAACAGTCCTTTGTTCCGCAGGCAAGGCTGAACTGAGAGCCGAGCTCTTTGTGTATACACATTATAATACTCTCCCGTCTCGTGACGCATCTGCCGAGCAGCCAATGGGAGACCACGGGGCGTAGCTCTGTCAGGAGATGGAAAAGGGGGTTGGGGGGTGTGTGTGTGTGTGTGCGTGGAAGAAAAAAAAAACCGTTTTCCATATATGGCAGGTTAATTTTAGTAGTGACCAACTTGTAAATAACAAGACATGTAGGTCACCGGCTCCATCCTGCGTGACGTGTGTCATGTTTTGTTTGGATGAAAAGCGGGCTTATAGTTGGCGGGATGATGGGGAGTTGGGGGCAGCCAGCCAGCTAGGCTGCCTTTTTAGGTTTTACCCTGACCAGTATGTTGTTGTTGTGGACTGGTTTATCGGTTAATCGAGATAGTTCCTACGGGTACAGCGCCTGTCGCGCACTGGGCATATTTAGGAGGATGGGAGAAAGAATAGATTCCTCATCATCGTCGTCGTCGTGAAAGCCCAGGGCATATAATATAGGATTAAAAAAACCCATATATATATTATTTTTTTTTAAAAGCCTCCTAGTTTTACTACTGAACTCCAGATATTTTTTGCTGGCTGGTGCGAGGGGAAGTATTGGATTCAGTCGTTCACCTAAATCACCTAGAAAGATAACAACAGATTTGGCTTGATAATTCAAATGTTATCGCTATGCTTATTAGCTCGTTTTAGACTGATATTATTTTTTATTTAATCTGCTGAGAAAGAGTAACCACGTTTCGCATAATAATAATAATAATAATAATAATAATAATAATAATAATAATAATAATACCAAAGACGATGAAGAAAGAAGGCTTGGCAACAACACCGGATTAGTTCATTTCTCGGCAAGGATCGCAAGGATGGGTCTTGGTACGGGTCAACTGTAGCTTACTTCGGTCAATTGTTTCTGCTCCCGGATTTTGTCTCGTTCGTCTTCATTTCCTGCGACTTACTCCTTCGAATTCTGAAAGCTATTGTAAGTTGTTTAATATGTTGAATTGTTGTTGTTTGGTTTTGTTACTATTTTTAGCAGTTCACACACACACACCCCCTTCCCCCCCCCCACTAAGGTCGGTCAAAATCAGCAAGTCAAAGGAGAGAGAGAGAGAGAGGAGGACGGAAACCCAACCAAAAAAAACTCTTTTAACTTTTCGAATCAGTGAACTGGCAAAAAAGCGTCATTGTTCCGGATCAGCAAACGTTCTAGGAGTTCGCATCTAAATTTTTTTAAAGGACATATAAAAATATAATCAATTTTAAAAAAAAAAAACCAAATATAAATTAAATACGCTTTCTCTGTTTAATACAAAATAAAAACAGTGTTAAGAATAAAAATTAAGTAAATATTTAGAGGGAAATTTATTACTTTAGTTTATTTAGTAAGTGTGTGGAAAGTAAATCCAATTTGTACATAAAAGGTTTTTTTTTTTAAAAAAAAATAAATAAGTGAGAGAGTTTCTTTAATGACTAATAAGCAAAATGACATTTCCTCAGGTGTTTTGAAAATGCTGTCAATCCAAGGGAGGTAAGTAGCTGACGGGCAAATTAATTATTCTAGTTTTGCGATTTTGTCACTCGGGTTTCATGTTTCGTCATGTTGTCAAAAAATATCTGTTAGGGAGCCGCCCCAGACCTTTACATATCGCTGGTTTTATCGGTCTATTAACTGTAGAGAAGAGGAGCGGTTTTCGGAGAGAGATTACGGCACTGAGAACGTTATATGTGACAAAACAAACGATGGAGGTGTGGAGTGAGCATGGGAAGGAAGAAGCTTCTGGAGTCTTGGAAAATATTATGCAAAATTTAAACACTAACGCTGTTGCTATAATAATAATAATAATAATAATAATAATAATAATAATAATACATCATTTTAAAGCGGTAATATTTAATAACAACAACAACAACAACAACAATAATAATAATAATAATAATAATAATAATATAATAATAAGAATATAATAATAATATATGAATAATAAATTATTTTAAAGCGGTAATATTTATATAATAATAAAATAATAAATTATTTTAAAGCGGAATATTATATAATAATAATAATAATAATTTTAAAGCGGTAATATTAATAATAAAATAATAAATCATTTTAAAGCGTAATATGTAATAATAATAATAATAATATAATAATAATAATAATAATACTAATAATAATATATAATACATCATTTTAAAGCGGTAATATTTAATAACAACAACAACAACAACAACAACCCCAAAATAATAATATAATAATCATAATAATAATAATATAAGAAATAATCATAATAACTAATAATAAATTATTTTAAAGCGGTAATATTTAATAATATAATAATAATAATAAATTATTTTAAAGCGGTAATATATAATAATAATAATAATAAAATTTTAAAGCGGTAATATTTAATAATAATAATATAAATCATTTAAACGGTTATTTAATAATAATACTAATAATAATAATAATAATAATACATAATAATAATAATATAAATCATTTTAAAGCGGTAATATTACTTTTTTCCATCAGCTCTGCATTAATGAAATAGTACGATGGCATTGTGTAATACGGAGGTATTATACAAATACCAAATTATAAAAATTATATATAAAAACAGTTTCATAATCCAAAAACAGTATTTGTTGTTAATTACTGTAAAAATAATAAAAATCAAAAACAAAAATATGCATTGCGTTTCAAAGAAGCAGTGAGAATTCTATGCTGAAATTATCATATTCATTCCAATTTCCTTTATAAGCTAATGGCATTAGTAAACAGAATTAAATAAAACGTGGTTACCATCAGCATCCAATTCACTTTAATATAATTAAATTTACTGTTTAATATAAAAAGTAAAATGATCAGATCTCGCATTTGTGTCGACTCCAACTTTCCATCAATATTTCTTTTCTTTAAAAAGTAAAAGCGAATCTTAAAAACACTTTCCCTCCCCTCATATGAAAACTCCGGTAATTGTTGATGATGCCGAGCTTGTTCCTCATCGTAGTCGATCTTTGCTGACGAACTGCATCATCTTGAGCGAGCAGAAGCACCGCCAGTCTGTGGACCTGCGTGCGGGCCCGAATTCCCAAATAATTCTATCAGAAACTGGAATTCGATTCTTTGCCGTTACCTCAGATCAGAGATTGCGGAGGCGGTGTTTGCTTTTCCAAGCACAGCAAAAGGAAAATGTTTGGTATTATATGAATTATCAACAGAATTTGCTTTGCTTTTATATATTTGTGATTTAGGTGTTTTAAAAATATATAAATAAATAAAAAAAACAATAAAAATGGAGAAAGAAAGATAATTAGGGATGAAAGAACGTAGAAAGAAAAGCACATTCAAATAACTTTTTTTTTCCATCAGATAAAGTACATGTAAATTTACAGATTTTATTTTAAAATTCAAATAGTATGCAAATTTTAATGAAAGGAAAGAATGCTTATTCTTGCATTTAGTAAATGAATATTTAAAATATTGGGCTTGTAATTCCATTTCACCTAGTCGTGTTTATTTGTTTAGCCGAATTATTATTATTATTATTATTATTATTATTATTATTATTATTATTATTATTATTATTATTATTATTATATTTTCTGTGTTTAACTATAAGAATTATTATCAACTTCTGCTATTGAGTTACTGTCCATTTTTCTGGTATTGTGTGTAGATTTTAAAACGTTAGTACGAGCCTTTGATGAAGATCAAGAGTATCTATTTAAAAAAAAATCGTTTTTCCAATTTCTCCACTGTTTTCATTATTTTGCCTTCGGATGGATCAACCGCGGCCACCGACACACGGCAATGGCGGGCCGAAAGAAGGACAGATAACGACATGGTGCCAGTTTGGAGACAAGACTCGAGAGTTGGAAGGATGCGTCAGAGAGGTGAAAAGGGCAGTGTGAACATGGTGGCTATATGATCCCTGTAGGAGATTCTTTCTGTCAAGCATCGGTCTGCAAGTGTGTGCGTGTGAGTGTGTGAGTGAGTGAATGTGTTTGTGTGCAGGGGCGGACTGAGCCATCGGTCAATCGAGCACTGCCCGAGGGCCCATAGCTACAAGGGGCCCACAGCTGCAAGAGATTCCCCTATAAATTCTATTAAATGAATACTCCAATATACTCCAGACGAAGTCTGAGACAACTAATTTTTAAATTTTTTTTTTGAAATTGACACCCCCAAACCGCCCTCCCCTTATCTGGGGCTTTGTAGCCTCTGACATCAGCACTAAGGGGCCCAGTGAACAGTTATGCCCGATGGCCTATAATACTCTCAGTCCGCCCCTGTTTGTGTGAATGCGCGCGTGTGTGTATGTGTATGTGTGTGAGAGTGAGTTTGTGTGTGTGTGTGAGAGAGAGAGAGAGAGTGAATGAGTGTGTTTGTGTGTGAGAGTGAGTGTTTGTGTGTGTGTGTGTGTGTGTGTGAGAGAGAGTGAATGAGTGTGCTTGTGTGTGAGAGTGAATGAGTGAGTGTTTGTGTGTGTGTGTGAGTGTGTGTTTGTGTGTGAGAGTGAGTGAGTGTTTGTGTGTGTGTGTGTGTTTGTGTGTGAGAGTGAGTGAGTGTTTGTGTGTGTGTGTGAGAGAGTGAGTGAGTGTTTGCGTTTGTGTGAGAGTGAGTGAGTGTTTGTGTGTGTATGTGTGTGTCCTTTGGGTGCACACGTTATATTTTTTTAATTGGCCGTGGCGAGTCGCTCCGGTCTGGCGGTGATGTTGTTGCTCGTCGGTCGCCGCCAGCTGTTGTGGTACTGTTAGCGCCCTCTTCTAGCGGAAACCTAGTTTTCGAGTGCGCCGCCATGTTGACGTCCGGCACGAAGCCTCGCCGCCATAACCGGTGAAGTAGAAGGAGCGACCCCTCTCCGATGATGAGTGGTAAATCACCGGCTGCAAAGTGAGCCGGGATCGTCCTTGGGAGCAATAGCCGGCTTAAGTGTATCTTTTTTTTTTTTTGTGGTAGAGAGAGGAAATGATTAGAATACGGACGTGTCCGGGTGTCATGTCGTCTGCTTAACCTTTTCAAATAAAGTGACGTAGCGCGCGCGCGCCTACCGTTGTATGGTAGAGTCACCTAGCGGAAGCCCAACCCATTGAACCGCGCATGACCTCTGTTGTTGTTGTTTTAAAAAAGAGAAAGTAACCTGAGCATACCTTCCACACGAAAACACTGCAAGATGGACTTTTCCCCCTTAAATGTCCAACATCTTATTTCAACTGTATCTTCTATACAACCAAGATGCAACACACACACACACACACACACACACACACACACATCCCGGGGGTAACGAGATGCCTGTCTGCTAACCAGTGTTGTTTTAAATTCTTTCACGCTCACTGCTAGTATCAGGTACCAACCCTGTCGACCTGCAGTTCCTGCTTTCAGACATATATTTTCCGATATTGGCAGTACAGCATATGTTCCATTTACTTTTCCTCCTAGGACGGCTGGCAGAGCGTTAATTCACAAACGTTTTCAGGAGAAGATAACTCATGCGCTTTGAGTACTTCAAAAAAGAAAATCATTTATACTAAGATTTTTAGTTTAATTTATAAGAAAAAAAATCAGAACATTATTATTATTATTATTATTATTATTATTATTATATTATTATTATTATTATTATTATTATGATGATGATGATGATGATGGTGATGATGATGATGATGATGATGATGATGATGATGATGATGGCAGAATTACATTTATTTTACCTCAAGTTCACGATCTCGTTTCCCCGAGTATTAAATGGAGGTTAGGTTTATTTATTTGTTAATTTTTTCTAAAAATTTAATTTATTTACTTTTAAGTATCGACGCTTTAACGCACTGTAAGTTATTATTCTCTTACCTTTTTTTTCTCTTTTTCTAGAGGGGTTGAAATAAATGGTATATGTTAAATTCTAGCTGCAGTCAGCCGAACGGCGAACGTTTCCGTCCACCGAAAATAATTCAAGAATTCCCAGGGTGATCAAAACCAGCAATCAGCGCCCTGAATTCTCTTTCTGCCCTCAGAAATATATGCTCCTTATGTATTATATTTTTTTTACTGTCTTATTGCCCCCCCCCCTGGTTTTGAAATTGTTAATCTCGGAAGTAGATGCTAACGATCGGCGTACTGTTGATTGTGTACAAAGCTGTGCTCTCCAGATGGCGCGTCGGACTTCCTTTTTCTGTTGTTGTTTTATTGCAGACGTTTTGTCGTGCAAACTGGGGCTCAGGGAAATGGCCGTTTTGTTACTGGGGTTTGATCCGAGTCAGCAAGACTTTGATATACCCAAACTAATCATTAATACATAATCTTTCTATCTTGTCTCCCTCCTCTGCCGCCAGGGACTTTGTACCCGACTGACATTTCTAATGCTATTTCTAGACCTTTTCTGAGGGTCGTAAATAACGTTGTCGGGGGTCGGAAAGAACAACGGGTCGACCCCGAGAATTATCGACTGAGCAGAAGCGGCTTCAGTCTGTCGGCCTGCGGAAGATGCGTAGATGTTTGTTTGTCTTCCCGAGCCTAGGGGCGCATTCAGCGGCTGGATCCGTCCATCGGTAAGCGCCATTATTGTATGAGTGCAAAGAGAGAACGGGGCGCGGGCGGCAGGTATATGAGCGACCTGTCGCCCGGCCTTGGGGGGGGAGGGGGGCAGGGGGGCAGGTAATTCAGCCTGTTCACATTTGCACGAGGCATTGTGCCGGGGGATCGTTATCCGCCGCCCGCCTGCTGTTACTCGCTGGGAATTCTCCTCGAGTGCCGCGTGCCGGCTTCCGTACGCTAATCTCGCGACAGGAGGAAGGTGTGGAGGAGCGCACGTGCGTGTCGTCGCCCGATCGAATGGAAGTACTTTAAAAAAAAAACACAGAGAGAGAGAGAGAAGAAAAACAGTAGGCGGGAAGCCACCCTACCCACCCTCCATCCACCCTCCATCCACCCCCACCCCCCGATCCTCGTCTCCTGGTCAGCTTTCTTTTTTTTGTGTGTGTGTGTCTGTAAGACGTAACGTCGTGTGGGCGGCGGAGAAGGCGTTTGACGCCAATACCCGACATCACCTAATCGAACCCACGACCAGATCGATGTAGGGAACGTACCGCAAAGCAGCTGCCCTGTTTTACTTTGTTCCTTACAAATAGCGCCACTTAAACGCCATCGCTTCCTGAGAAAATCTGTAGGTGTCCTCCTGTTTTGCCTTTTAGAAACCTTTTATACATGTTTTAAGTTGTTGTACCGGACTATTGACAATTGCCAAGCTTTTGCTGCGCAGCGCCCTAATTTTTGCTCATTTTCCTCCTTTTCTGCCCTCCCACCACCATCTTCCCCCCGTAGATTTATGGAGGTCAGAATATAATTGAAGTTACGGTTTCAAAAGAAAATACACAGAAAAACAACGAAAACAGTAAACAAACAGAGAGTCAGAGAATGCAAACAGCGTTTTGAGATTGTTTTATGATAGAATTGTTATTAGATCAGATTTAGAATTAACGAAGAAACTTCTAGATATAAATATGATGTCCTTTATCTATTTGCCCCACCCCCCCCGCCTATTGGTCATGATTTCTGAATCCTCCATACTTTGTTTACCACGACATTTTCATTTGTGCCAACCTTGACATTTTCCACCACATTTGCTGTCAATAGAATTATTTAGATCCCCCCCGTATTTATTTGGCGCCAAATGCAATTAAAACCAAAACAAAACATCTAGGATATTTAATTGGAAACACAAACGTCTCGCTATTCTTGCAGCGTTCACGTTCCTGTTTATTTTATTCATTATTCCCCCTGCAGCGTAACACTCGGCAGTCCTAGACTTTCCTTCTCCCCCTCGCCGCTCAACAGATGGAAGAAAGCTCTCTTCCGCTTGCCAGGCTCAAGGTTCAACTGCCTTCTTTTCTCCTCCCATGAACGTGCCCGGCGATGAGGGCACAGGAGGTCTGTTTGCTCAACATCTCCGGATCCCCGCCGCCATGTTGAAGTCCGAGTCAGTAATCGGATTTAACCTCAAGTTGTAAAACGGTATAAATAAATAAATAGACGAGTGGGTAGTGAGAGAGAGAAAGGGTAATACAACCTTCTCTCTGTCCCCCCACCCACCCACCTATTTCTGCCAGGTTTCGTTCGGTTTATTGCCGATTTCTATAGATACGACTCGTGTGGGAGAACCAGACGAGAGGCCTACAGGGAATGCCGGGGGGGGGGAGAAGAATCGCGCGGCGAGAGCGAGAAAGAGGCTGGTCGAGTGACGTGCCCTCTGGCGGCGAACGGACTCGGACATTCGCCGTGGCGCGCGACGCGACCTTCCGGTTAAGGTAGAACAATAGAAATCCAAAGAAAATTAACAACGACCAGTGTAAAACTAACGGTTACACCAAAAAGTTGAATTGTGTTCGCTGCGTGGACCGGAGGAAAGGGGACGGCGGGGCGCGGCCATAATTCGACGACGATGACTTAGAAAACTAAGCATGCGATAACAATGTTACAAAGACCAAACAACAACAAGCAATCAATCCTACGAAGCCAAGGAAATGGCTGTTTTAAGCCTTCAGAAAAATAAATAAAGAATGAGAAGAGAAAAAATGAACAATAACCAAAGACGAGAAAACAATTTCGTTTGCGCTGTACTTTGTATTTGATTTATTACCATTAGACTTTTTGTCTGCTTCTTTCTGCATTAAAAAAATAGCTGCGAGACGCAGATCAGGGTGAAAACCCATCCAAGGTTTCTATTGGCATAATTTGCATTGTTATTAACAATAAAGATAACTATACATATATAAAAGAATGGTCAAATGTCTGAACCTATAACTAAATACAAACCAACTTATTACTCACCATATGGTTAGAATTTCGGCTTTATAACTGTAAAGTTAGATCAAACATTAACCCCCCCTCTTTCTGTTTTGGTTCTCTCAAGATTTTTCCTTTAATGTAGTATGCGAACTTCTATCACAGACATTTTTGCATTTTCTAAAAGGAAAAAAAAAGAAGTAATTCTTTGTTTCTACTTTCAAATAATTTCTTTCTTCGCTCGGGTAATTTGGTTCGACTCTAAAATATAATTTTTCTGGCGAAAATCCTTAGATAAGCTGATGTTTTCTGTCTGGTTGTTGTTGCTGTTTTTCCCACAGCAGCTATTATCTGTCAGCGGCTGTTACGAGTCATTGGGTGCAGTATGCTGTTGGCCCACCAGTGACGTCTGAAACTGGTAATTAGTGACGATAATCAAATAAATTCGTTTCTCTTTTTAATGTTGAACACTGCTATGGATTAGTACTCGGTATTGAAACCCTGAAGTCTCCACAAGATAGTTATGTTCGTTAATAGTTTTCTCGCTGTTTTCTAAACCCGTTTTAGTTCAGATGGATGCTACTATTAAAGGCCTTTAGTTGTGTGTGTGTGTGTGTGTAAAAGGTTAACTATGATTTTTGAATATGCCAAAAACAAAGTTATTTCTAGCATCAGAGTCCATGGCGAGGAACAACCAAGTGCCCTCTTGACGTTTCGATTAAAGAAAGGTTCTTCCTCACAACAGAAGAAGAGAAACTCGGAATTTGAGAGCAAAATAGGATACCTGCGTTTTGACATTATCAGGCAATATCATTAAAAAAAAAAAATTGTAGAAAATTCCAAAGAAAGAAACGAAAGATCTATCTTTGTGGAAGACATTTCAAACCAGTTTTTTTTTTGTTTTTGTTTTTTTGGAGATGATGATCGTGACACGGAGTGGATGAAGTGTCTGACTTGTGATAAATGAAAGTTTTGTGAAATAATTAGGCTAACCTTCTTGTTTTCGACAGATCCACTTTACCTTTATGCTTATATATAGTTTTGTAATAAGAATACAGATATCTGCCAATATAATCCTACTAATGACTGAATATTTAAAAAAAAAAAGTATTTAACTATTTCTGACTTCATCAGACGAAACTATACATTACTTTTATCGTTGTTTACTGTTGGCCTTATTCATCTTTTCATCATCAGCAGCGGCATATGGGTTGTCGAAGTAAAAATTCGCAAACAGAAGGTAAAAGTATTTAGTAAAGTCAAAAAGTTGATAAGCTAAAAGTATGTATTCTTTATGTAGAGGTCTTGTTTACAATAGTTTTTTTAGTGAATTATTAACGTATCACGTGACGTGGAAAGACATAAAACTAATTCTTCTCTATCAGCGCACTGAAAAGCTACCAAGAATAAAAGAGGCTACCGCCACCTAGTGGCTCGTTTACGAGTGGTTAGCGCGTACGGAAAGATGGTATAGTATTCGAACGAAGTTTTACAACCTCAAGCGTGACTTCTGAAAAGCATTTTCTTGAAATTCTTACAGTTTTAAAAGAAAAAGATCGTGCAATATTGTAAAGAAAATTAATACATACAACCCGTCTATCGATACCCAGCATGCTTTTACTGTAAAAGAGTGCAAGAACGATAACTCATGCCATTAGTAATTCGTGGGTCAGCCCAAATGCTAATTTACTTAGTGTATTGAATTTTGGTATAGTCTACCTTTACAAAACGCTTTCACGCAAATTTTAGAAGTAGAACAACCATTTTAAAAATTAATGGAGGCAGTATGTTCTTTCCTCGTTTTATATGATTTAGTTTATTGAAAAACAAAAAAAAAACAATTTTTACAGGGCTAAGGAAACGAAGTCATTTTATTTTCTCTCTCTTGATTTTAATTTATTTTTCCAAGAGATTTTTTTTAAAAAAATACTAATGAGGTCATTCAAAGGTTAAAATGTAATATTACTTTCTCACTGCCTTAAGATTGTAATTTAAAAGATTTATAGTTTTCTTTTCGTGAAAACGTTTTTCGTAATCTTTCTGAAAACTCGATTTACATGAAAGCTTATTGACCTCTGAAAGATTAGCATCTACCGTTTTGATCTTGTTTTGTTTGTTTTATTGCTTTATACTTTGATCAAGGGGAGAGTTATGCCGGCTCAAGGGAAGATAAGAAAGGTAACTGCTCCCGAGCATGTTTCTGTACTCCGACTGCTGACGCGAAGAAACACGGTATCAGGTGATCGCATGATACACACCATCTGGTTCAAGGTTATCGTCCGGCCTGTGTGACGAGGTTTTTCAATAACCTAAGAGTCTATTCTGCGTGTCGTGGAGCGAAGTTCTGCCCCCCTTTTGTGAAGTGACCTTAAATTTGACTAAAACTATCGCCTATTATTAAGCACAAATGTACACCCCATCGGACGGTTTCTGCTCGCCTTTCTCCGCCAGGCGGCCGCGTGAGTTCTCTATCTGGAAATGCAGAAGGTTTGTTTTTTTTTTCTTTTTCTTCTCCTGTCGAAGTCGGAATTGCCGGACTTGACGTTGCGCAAGATTGGCAACGCTTCTAAGCGGACAACCTCTGAACTACGCTTCACCCCCCCCCACCAGGGTTGTCTCCCTTGTCGGACACACAGCTGCCACCAGGGCTTATATTAAAAAAAAAAAAAAAAATTAATGAAGCATTTCCATTTATAAATTTAAACTGTAATTGACGTGAACGTTCATACCAGGGTGGACTTTGTGCCCTGGCCAGACGACACTAGTCATTAATCTGTCAGTAAATGCCATTAAGTGTCACGCAAGCCACGAGAAACGAAGAACAATGCCTTGTTTGTTTATTTGTTTATTTATCTGTTTCAGTAACTGATGATTCTGGTCGTGGACCTCTGCGTGCACTCAATGTCTCCGATTGTACAACGACTCCCTTCTGAAACACCGACAGACTCCACTAACAGCAGAACCACATGGCGGCCATCTATCTATTTGATAGGTTTTAATTTTTATAGTAAAACATGTGAATTTGGCTAAAATATCTTTCTATCAAGTTTATGAAAACCGATGACTTAAAAAGCCGTTTGTTAATTTATTCCCTCCTCTACTATTTATATAAATTCAGGCAAGTCTTTAATTTTAAGAAAAAAGCCACGACACGGACAAGATTTTGCTTTCAACGGCCCTGAGTTTGCATTTCCGATTTCTGCTGGCACGAAGTCATTAGGTCGTCCTTCAGCATCCACCTGTTCGCTGAATCAGTCAGGTAAATGGCCAATATATCATTTTTTTTAGATAAAAAATCTTCTTCCTTGTTCGGCCCCTACACACTATCTCGGGTTCAATGTTAAATCGCGAGGCCATCTATTCTCTACCGTTTTTTGTTTGTTTTTTGCTGAATAATGTAAATAGATGCACCCTAGAAAGTAGATGTCTGGGCGGAAGGGCGAGGAACGTTCGCAGCTGTGTTTGGAGGATACATTACATGACTTACAAAACCCAACATCTGTTTATTGAAAGAAAAGAGGGCGGGGAGCTGAAGTAAAGATGATGTAATGTAGAAAACTGTTTTCAGCCGCTATCTGCTGTCATCCTTATCTCTTTATTGACGTTAGGCGACTGGATGAATAAATAATACCTCAGCCAGTCGCCAGGGCGCTGGGGCACTGCGCACCAAACATCGTTCCTTCTTAGGGTGTCAGTGTGCCGACAGAACAGCATTTGAAGACCCCCCCTTTTTTAAAGAAAAAAATCAAGAACCTTAAAACTGCGACCCATCTCAACGCGGAACTAGAAGCTCCCCCCCCCCTTTTCCACAGCCCCTTTTGTTTATCCCGCCAGCTGCGCGTGGCGACAGACGGAAGAGACGGTTAAAACTCGGGAGAACGTGGGTGCGGTCCGCGGGTTGGCGACGCTTCGATCAGGTTCAGATATCGGGGCCCCCAGACGGATTTCTGGGCTCTATTCTTAGTTTATGGTGGGTTCCCCCCCCCACCATGTTTTGTCAATGGAAGAGGTTTTGACATAAAAAGAATAGGCCCCTTCCTCAAGCGTATTCTGTTGGCTGGGAGTGGGAGTTCCGCCCCACCTAGTGGCCAAGGAAAGGCAACCGATGAGGCTAACTATTATTCTCGTCACTTAACCCCGCTTTGTTTAAAACTTATTCTTTAAATTCGAATCCGGTTTCTTGTTTCCTTTCCCACCATTCCCGCAACATCACGTGCGAAGACGGATGATGTCGATTCATTTACTATACAGGTAAATGTGAAAAACTGACCCCTCCCTTTATTTGTTAAAGTTTCCCGGGGGGGGGGAGAGATTTTTAGTCTTCTTCCCCCTCCCTCACCACGGATAAAGACTCGGAGAAGTTATCGGCTCCTTCCCCCACCACCGAGTTTCAGGTTATTTTCTTGTTCTGATCTCGTATTCTGTCCCGACCAATTCTATCCGTAGTTCACTACCTGGGGGACCCCGCTGACCTTTACCTGGCCATTTGCTCCAAAGATTTTCACTGCCAAAAAAAAAACAACAACAACAAAGCCGTTAATTCGCACCCCTAAAGTCTCGCGTGGTTAAACCGGCTGGTCTGCGAATAAGGTCCATTGGAAAACTTCCATAGTGACCGCCATTTTCAGCTGTTCATTGAAGAGGTTGCGAAATGCATTAATCTGTAGTGACGCCAGCAGGTGGGAATTAATCTGAGTAAGGCCAACGGCGTGGGGGACGGGGGAGAATCTCCGATAGAATACTATTTCCAGACAATCGATCGGGACGGTCCTTTTAAGTCACTAGATGGGATACCCGAGACTGAAAGCCAGTTGCCATCAAAAAGCTCAGCTGAACAGCAAAGGTCTCTGGAAACCAAAATCTCCAAACAGATATTATGACTTATGGCGTCACCGATAGTTCATGCGGTCTGCGCAGCAACTTATTAAAGGTATGGTGTCCTGGTGATCGCTTACGACTTCTGAGACGGTTTTTGTGTCCAAAGTAACTTTCGTTTATCTGGACTCATACTCCATAACTCTTAATGAAACTATGCTCTGAAAGAGCAATTCTGAATGAATTAAGGAATGGAGGAGTAGCCTCCCATTGGACGCTAGAAAAACAGATTTAGCAGCTTTCAGTAACACGAAACAAAGACGGGGGGGGGGGAATTAATATTATTTTTTTAATTTTTCGCAAAGTCTTAAATAAAAATAAATTAATTAAAATACCGGGAAATACCGCACGATTTAAACAAGTTCCATTTACTTTTCAAAATAATGGTGGTTCAACAATTATTTTTACTAAAGTCCTACAAATGGAATTATGATGATAATACCTTCAATAAAATTATTTTATTTTGACTAGATGTAATAATGTAGGTTGGAAATAACATTTTTTTTTTAAAAAAGTAAAATTTCTCTAATTCCTTTTCATTTTATTTTATAAATCTGATCAATGATCGATGTTTCACAAGATTTTTTTTAAAATTTCCCCCTTTCTGTCTTGTTTTGGTGCGTAGGACTTTCCGAAAACGTAGCAGTAACCACGGCGTTGTTTTATCTCCTTGTCGGCGAATCTTGCGACAAATTTTCCAGGTAAGTGGAGCGTTCATGGTTACGCTTCACGTGACGCAACTCGGTCTGTTATTTAATTGTCTTAAGAAGCTTGAAGCAACAGGTTGCTGCATCTTTAAGAAACCAAATGGCTTTTTTTTTTTTTACTCTCTCTCTCTCTCTCTTCCCCATCAACCCACGTGGTTGTCTGTAAATTACGCGGCGCACCTGTAGCTCGCTAACTGTAATGCATACGCAGACGTGTGGGATTTCCTAACCCCCGCTCACCATATGAATGCGTGAAGATAACCGATAAAAGGATAACAATAATAATAATGGTAAAATGTGTAGAATTCTGCTACTTTTGCCAGCTGACTTTCTGATACCATACATAGCTCCCCATTCTTTGTGTGTGCGAATGACTGGACTAGGTAAAATAAAACTAACGAGCAGAGCATTTTTTTTTCTTCTTTAAATGACGAGATCGAAAGTAAGTTTACGTTCAGCGTCCTGAATTTGATTTCGTAAAAGAAACGTAAAAAAAAACAACCAACAAATGAGAGGAGAAAATTAGAAACAATTAAATGAAAATATTCCGTCTGTCAACCGAAAGACGGTGGTGAAGACCATGACATACGATGTATTAAAAGGGCTTGGACAAGATCGTACACGTACAGGAGCCTTAAGTAGATCTTTGGACGCGTGACAGTTCCCTGTGCTAACCGATGGAGCTGCGTGATGTTCAGCGGCACATCAGGGTCTACTTTTCTCTTCTGCAGGTTTTGTACGTACACAAAGTTTTCAACAAATAGTGATGACGATAATAGTAATACTACCATTTTACTTTTGTTGTTGTTGTTGTAGTACGAATACGACTACTTATCAGGATTGGTGCGTCACAGATGACCGTGGTTTATGACTAAGTGCTCACCCTTTGCACGGCGCCAATAAAAATCTTTTTAACTCCTTCGCAAACGTCTTCAAGGGCCCCCTGGTTACAGGGGAGCTTTCACTAAGCTAATGCCCTGTGGGGTGTTGGCAATCTGTAACCCGGAAACTTTCCTACACTTATCGACTGCTCTCGACTTTCTCCAGCGTAATAGAAATTGATGCTACACTGACGGAGTTGTGCCGTCCTTCGGAGAGTACGTGGCATCAAAAGCAACCTCTCTCTCCTCTCTCTCTCTCTCTCTCTCCATCTCTCCTCTCTCTTCTCTCTCTCTCTCCATCTCCATTCTCTCTCTCCTCTCTCTCTCTCTCCTCTCTCTCGCTCTCTCCTCTCCTCTCTCTCCTCATCTCTCTCTCTCTCTCTCCATCTCTCTCTCTATCTCCTCTTCTCCATCTCCATCTCTCTCTCTCTCTCTCTCTCCTCTCTCTCTCTCTCGCTCTCTCTCCATCTCTCCTCTCTCTCTCTCTCTCTCTCCATCTCCATCTCTCTCTCTCTCTCTCTCTCTCTCTCTCTCCTCTCTCTCTCTCTCTCTCTCTCTCTCTCTTCTCTCTCTCTCTCTCCTCTCTCTCTCCTCGCTCTCCTCTCTCTCTCGCCATCTCCTCTCTCTCTCTCTCACTCTCCTCTCTCTCCTCTCCTCTCTCTCTCTCTCCATCTCTCTCTCTCTCTTTCTCCATCTCTCTCTCCATCTCTCTCTCTCTCCATCTCTCTCTTTCTCCATCTCTCTCTCCATCTCTCTCTTCTCCATCTCTCTCTCTCTCTCTCTCTCCTCTCTCTCTCTCTCTCTCTCTCTCAGATTGGCGAGATTCCATTTGAGAGGGGGAGGTGAAGCTTGAGGTATAAGATATCTGCTCAACGGCCATTTTGTCGATCATGGCAAATGCAATCATTAACAAATGATAGATGTTGGCCGTCCCACTAAACATTTAAATCGAATGTTATGGATAGAGAAAGAGAGATTACGCTCTTTAAATTGTATGTAACTTATCTGTCTTAATAGCAAAAATATTCAAGAATATATATATACGTATAATGTACACACACACACAACACACACACACACACACACACACACATTTTCATTTTAAAAGTATTTTGCCCTTGGCCGAAAACGAGGATGTAGATCTGTTCTGTGCCATAAGTAGAGGGTTAAAAAATATATATATCGTGTTTTGTTCATTATATTCCCCACCAAGTATTCTGAATACGCGTTGATTTGTTCCTAACAAAGGGATCGTAGAATGAGTTTCCGGCACCAGCGCCCAGCAGACGGAAATAGCTTGGCCGCGCGCGAATGACGTACTCGTTGTCAAGACGATCAGCCGGCCGAGTGACGCACGCGGTCCGACAAAGGGAAATAAATCGAGGTCAGTGCACATGTAGACCGACACCGGTGCAGCCTGTGGCAGACAGGGAAGATTAACGCCTGGCGGTGTCGGAACGAAGCGCAGGTGTGCCACCAGGGTTCGCGCCCAACAGATTTTCGCTTGGCGTTGATCTGTTCCGGTGGGGGGTGGGCAGCCTTTTGTTTCGAATCATCGGCTTCCGCTACTCGCGCGCAAGCTGATGCGCATGCGCGAAACTTTTGGACTGGCTAAGAAGGAAATGGATCGCCCCGTCCAGTGCCCCGGAAGTTTGTGTTAAGCAGGTTCGAGGAGGAGGATCCAGAAATTCTCAGGGTTGTACACATCAGTTTCCGGTTGCCCAAATTCCGATGTTGTATTTATTTAATCGTTCTCTTGAAAACTGTTATGCAAATGTATCCCGAGCTTTCTTTGGTTCAGTAAAAGATGTCTTCTTCTCCTGATGCTGATCACGATAAAATTCTGAACAAATCCAGTTGAGGAGATTATCCAGCAGTTAAGCCAACCAGTTCATCGGGGAGAGGAAGGGCCGGAAAGTACCCACCGAACGTTGTACTTTAGCTTTCCACTCGCACTATCGGATCTGGGCGGAGGAATTTAAAATCACAAACCGAAGACGGGGATGGGACCGCGTGTCATGTGACCAACTCGAACGCCGCCGCCCCCCCCCACGAGGTTCTCCGACTCTTGAGCGATTTAACAATAGAATCTTCCAGACTACGGTTGTTATTCGTTAAACCGAGCGTTTCTTTTGGCGTCGGAGGGGGGGGGGAGAGGAAAGAGAGGAGGATCCGAACTCCGGGATCGGGAGAGCGCCGAGTCGGACCGTAAACGTACACTCGTGTGTGGGGGTTTTTTGCCTGCCGTACTCGTAGGGTGTTATCCGCCGAGTACGGCGCAGTGGTGCACCTATCCCAGAATGCTACATTAAAGCGCATTTCGAGAGTTCTCTGGCAAGAACTTCCGCTCGAGCATCATGGGTTACAGCGAGCCACAAGAGATAACGCTACCCGGTGACGTACTTCAATAAGGTTTCGCCAGGAGTGACACTGATAAAGAAGCACAGACAGATTAATAAATCACTCTCCCGCTGTAACTCGGGCACTGCATAACCCAACCGTGTGGGAGTGGCTTCGTTGATGAGCACTTTTAATTCTTCATGAACCGGCCAGCTTTAAATATCTGTTCGCAGCCTTCTTACTCCAGCGAACCGTTTCCCTGACGACTGCCTGTTCTACATCAGCGTCTTCTCCCGTGAATAAAGAATCTGTGGTGTCGAACTCCAGAACATCCGACCGCGCTGTTAAGTTCCAGGCAGGAATGTCTGGTTCTAGAAAACCCCAAAACTGGTTTTTATCCGCGTCCAAAAAAAACAACAACAAAAAAAAAAACAAACATACTTTTAACCCTCTCCCGGCCTACGAACGGCTTTTAGTTCGGACCCGCCACGAGTAGACAGACCGATCTAAATATTATTCTTAAAGATGCCAAAAAAAAAAAGAGGGAAGGGGGAGAGTTCTGACCGTCGTGTAAGACCCCCTCGAACCACCGAGGCACCCGCAAGCAGTGGTTTCAGCAGTTAGTTGTAACGTAACCGAGTAACCTTCCCCGAGTAGAACTATTTTGAGTGCACGATATCGCCATCTCGAAACTCCACAGCAGTGTGAGCAAAGGCCCACTCAAAAGCCTGTTTGGGTGTGTTCGGTTGAGCTGCTGCTGAGAAATCATGTGATCGCAGACCGGCGCGAAGAAAAACTTCCGTTTTCACAACTACATCGTTGGACGTGAGAAAGTACGGTGTGATCCTAAAAACAAGATGTCTCCTGCTGGCTTGTATATGCCCAAGCCATGTTGGTCACACTAAACGTATCGGGAGGTTGACAAGTCTTTCCCTTTTTAGGTTCCTATTAAAAAGTGAATCAGCAGGCAGCAGTTCGAAACTGCGGATAGAAAGTGTAATCTTAAACAACAAAAATTGCTTACAAGCCTTCATAAACAATGTAAAAAAACAACAACGAACAACTACATTTAAAGGTCACGCGTTCCAGACTCATTTTTAATCAGACTCTAATTTCTCTATAAACAGCAGTAACTTGAATATTAGAAAATTAAAAAAAAAAAACTATCAATCTTTAAAGGTCTTTATGAACAAGGATCTAACGTGAATAACAACAAACCTGTCTATCGCGGCCATTTTGCTGCTTCTTAAAGGTAAACTGGCCCTTGGCTTTTATTAGTTTTTTCATCAAACCATTTTAATACCGTAATTGGTACTAGTCGTGAACAGGAAGCTAATTATTTATGACTATTTCAATTATTTGGTTTTTTGCTGTTCTTATGTCGATATCTATATATATAAGCTCCAAATGACCGCATGCGGATAACTTATTCGCAGAGACTTTATGCTTTGTCTACATAAATAGATGGCGAAGTATTTACAGGTCCATCGACTTTCACGAAGAGTCGCTAATGCGATCATTAGACAGTTTGTCTCGGATTATTTAAAAGTTTTGGTAGATTAGACGTACATTCGTAGTATACCTGGACTATGTGTGTGGTGCAACACGGTTGTTCCCCCCTTGCTATGTTTGTTTTTTTCACAGATGGAACTTAAAAATTACAACTTTAAATAAAAAAGAAAAGAAAAAACAAACAAGCAATAATTACAGATAATAAATAGTTTTTTTTTTAAAAGTATTTCTAAAAAAGCAAAACACGTAATTTGTTAGTTTTAAATCACACAAATGAAATTACAGCATACATATATCAGGTATACTTAGTATTGATTCTTTTTCTGTGCTGGGGGTGAGTTTTATTCGAGTCATTGCCGCGTCTACATCTAAAGAAAGCGATAAAACAAATAACACCTGACATTTATATCTACGTCAGCGTGGCATCAGATAACTTCCGGCAGAGGTGCTGCTGACAAGTACACATTGGGACCGACGAGACGGACGTGTATCGGTCTTTGACACACATAAGCTGTCGGGTGAGTCAGATGACAGCTCTTAAAGTGTCTTCTATACTTGACTTCACAGTCAGGTCAAATGCCATGTGGCTAATGTATCATCATCCTCCTCTTTAAGTGCTTTACATTTTAAAAATAAATCAAAGTTGGCATTGGGATTTTCAAGTCAACATTAAACGAAACAGTAGGTACTCTAATCCACATTACGTGTAACCAAGATCCCTCCTCCCCCCCAAAAAAACTGGATAAAGAACAGTCGGCCAGACATTGTCACTTTAAATTGGTTTTTTTTGTTCTGTCGATGATCCGTACGAAATGACGTCACCGGTACCCGGTCGTTAGCAGGAATCACAACGAGGCAGGAAGTTTATTTCAAAGAATCAGGGCCCCGACTAATATCCTTCTATTTGTCTATTTGTCGTGTAGTCACTACCAGGCACTAGTAGTGTCCTTTTTTTAAAAAGTAGGATAGGAAAATTCCGTGATATTCCTCGTGGACGATAACATAAACAAACAATAAGAATATATGCAGGCATAAAAGCTTCATATGTCTGTCTATATGGTTCCGTTCTTATAGACAAACTATCATTCCGCAAACACTTTAATTACAGTTATCAACAGAGCGCTTTACAATGAATTAATCTTTAAAAGGTATACAGTCGGTCTCGCCACCCTGTCGAGTCCGATAGCTGGTTTAACAGTATAGCCATATTTGATTAAGAGGTGGGGAGAGGCATGCCCGAGTTATCTCCCTTAATTTACTTTTAAATAAACGAAACATACCCATGAACAAAATACAAAATATGCATAGAAAATAGGGGGGGGATGTAAAAAGATGATGATTTCTATAAGTCAAGTTCTAATTGTTTTGTCGATCTACCGCAGATATAACAATTAAAACACGTGGTCTTTTCTTGTTTTACGGACTTTTAATCGTAGAAACTTTGTAATGAAGCCACTTTAACGACCAGCTGGGACACCTGGCGCTGCACGGGTGGGGGAAGGGGCAAAGTAGCCTCAGGGCAACGTGTGGTAGGCAGCTTAAAACCCCCGCCCAGGTTCTGAAGGGACCCACACCCAAAATGTGGGGTCTCTAGAGGCTACGGTTATGCCAACGCACTGACACTTGAAAATGTATATTAGATGTAGGTGCTTTGTAATGTTAAAAAGAAATCAGCATCTCTACAGGATATAAAGTTTTAGGGAGAAGTCTTCTGCTACTGGTTCTTGGACCAGGAACAAACAAACAATTACAAAACGACTACGGAATTAATGATACAAAATGTCAACTCTAACGTACGACCGTTTTTTTGGTGACGTTTATGACGGCTAGATTTTTGAGAACAAGGAAAACAATTCGTTATGCAACATTACGAAACAACACTGGTGTAGCAGGGAAAGAGTTGTCTTCTTAATAACCCCTTAATATAAAGGAAAAGTTACTATTCCTCCCCCCCACTTTCTTTGGCCAGGTCAATCGGTTTATCTATTTTTTTGCAAAATGTGGGAGTAAAGTGTATACATAAATTAAGAAATAATTGTTTACCGATCAGCATCTAGCATTATTTCCACACACAGGTGCGCGCCTGTTTATCTCCCTTTTCTTTTATCTTGTTTTGGTGCCTACGAATTTCTGAAGAAAATGTCAATACATTAGAAGGAAACAAAATCTTACCTGTATTATTAAAGGCATTATGAGACGGCTAAGCAGTTTCGCGCTTTACAAGAAACAAAAACAAATTAATTTTATATTTTCTTTCCAAATGAGCTTCCTCTACATCTATGCAAATTGTTTTTGGAAAGAGAAAAAAAATAAACTAGTAATTGTTTAACTTGAAATTTAAAAAGAAAGGATTAATATTATTGAAAATGGAATTTTAATTGAAAAAATTACTTTTAATTAATCGCATTTCAAATTTTAAAAACTCCACGTTTAATGTTTAAAGAGCTGGTGATGCAACATCCCAATTTTATGAGAAATTTCCTTCCGTTTAAGTTTCAGTGTCTGGTTTTTTTTACTACCTCCCCCCTTTTTGACTTAAAATCTACTTCATAATAATAGATTTCATTTAAAAAAGAAACATTCTGACCTGCTACGTCTCTCGCGGTTATTCCAAGTTAAATAACTAAATTGTCTGTTACATGACAAATAATAGGACAGAATTATCAGGCAAAAATAAACCCGATGGCAGTAAAATATATGACAAAAAAGACGATTGAAGAATTTGCTGTGCACATAGGTTGCAGGATAACAATGGAAGGGAGACAACTTTACTACTACTACTACTAATAATAATAATAATATGCACTTTTCTTTACTTTTTATCATTTTTCATTTTCACATATAAAATTTATTAATTGAAGTTCTAAATTTGAAACCTGGTAGATTTGGTTAATACTGTTTTAACATATAGCTATAATCTCTATTGCAGTCATCATCACCACCATCATCATCATCATTATTATTATTACTATTATGCTAAATAAGATATTAAAAATGTAAAAGATAAGCATCAAAACTGCTATGTATCATCGATGCTATACTATTTACGTATATATAGGTGAGAGCCAACATCAAATGACAAAGTTGAACATTCTCTAAAATAAATGATGCCATAGCTGTTTGCTCTGAGCATAAACCAGAGAAGTATGTCCACAATGGCTAACAAAGCCCACTTGACATTGCCCAAGCATGGACTGGCACAGATATGTCATTTGGGTTGCTGCAGTTGCCTGTGTCAAGTCTGAAACATTCCATGATGGGTACATATGTCGCTGTGCTGGGTGCTCTAAGTCATCCCATGTGCTCAAGCAGATGCAGGAAATCTGGATGGCTGATTAAATAGTTGGTTGCTATGTTCATTCAAAAAGGTTTATGCCACTCTGGCTGTGTGGAATAGTGCATTATCACGCAAAAGATGGTCCCTATATGGTTTCTTATCCAAGAGGACCAGCACAAATTGTAGAAGGTTGCTATAGTAACTTAAGTATTCACATTGCCATTTATAAACATGAGTTGGTATCAGAATCTGGAATTAATGACAACCCACACCATCTCTCCATGGCTACTCAATCAATCCCTTTCAAGGGTGCAGTTCTGAGCAAACCTTGTCACTAATAAACTCTGGTGAATCCACCCACAAAAATCACACGAGATGCCATCATTTTATTCTTGTTGACCCATACTTCCCCAATTCAAAGCTGTGTTGATGAAGCAGGCTCTGTTGGACATCAGCAAGAAATACCTACTCTGCAAGACCCCAACAGTTGTGTCACTATCTTCTGTCTAGCATCAGTAATGTCATTGGCATTGGTTCTTGGGGTCTAGAAATGATTGTGATCTTGTGTTCTAGTGATCACCCAGAAACACTCAGTCAGAAACCATCCCAGATGTTCTTATCTAGACACAAATGTTACAATGTCATTAGGTGGATATCACATTAAAAATATACACGCACTCATATGAGTTGCAGACCTCCCAAAATACTTAAGAGTTATCTGAAGAATGACTTCAGAAGTTGACTTTTTTCAAAGTTACTGGTTGCAATTCTTGGGCAATGGTGGATACATCAGGATACTGGGATATCTTCACACATTTCCTTGTATTTCTGTTCAAGTAAGCATCTTTGGTCTTATTGGCATTTCTAAGCCATGTAGAAAGAGTATTTGGAGGAATGTCAAATTGCTTTGCTACTACTATTTTCAATCCCTTTACAACTGCAAGAATTGCCCGATATGTTGTCTCAATTTTGTAAGTCTATAATTTGCATTTTTTAAATGGCATGTTGAAGTGTGAATTATTGCTTCAGTGACAAGTGATACAAGGAGGAAATTAATCTTTTCTATGGATGGAAGAATAAACTGTGAATTCTTTACTTAAATGTATGTCAAACATTCCAACTCAAAATGCCACAATAAACACTCTTTCATTATGTGACAGTAAATTAGTAAAGTAATTTGTATCATTAATGATCAGTGACTTATGAAAACAAAAATCATGGTTTCTTAAATGCATGGCAAAATGACAATCGGAATTAATCATCCAATGTCAGCTGACACACTTTGAGCTGTAAAGAGAAATTAACACGTAACTGCACTTCACGGTACTAAAGAAATGACATGGGAAGATATCGGTATTTTGCTGGAACCTGTATGGCACTTTGAGTTAAACAGTGATTGAATTATCTGACATCAAGTTATTGAGTCTATTCGATGATTGCTTTGTGCAAATTTCCAAACCTGATTCCTTTCAGTTTCACCATCATTCACATGTATGATAAAATCAGTTATGCTCTTGTTTTGACAGGCCCCAAGAATGTGCAAAGCTCACACACCAAGCACTTCACTACTCATTCATGTTGCAAAACTACAACTGTTAATGTTTATTGAATTCATCAAAACTTATTAAAATGTTTTGTTTTTTTTTTTTATCAAAAATAGTCCTTTTGTTTTGACCTTGTAAAGGTTTCCTCCAGGGATTTCAGTGATGTCATGCATCCAACAATAACCATTTTTTGCTGCCATCTTCATTGGCAAAACAGGTATGGCTGATAAAGATGCGCTCATGATTGTCTGGGTTTACAGAAAAGATATGTGGAGAAACTGTGCATGGATCCTTATTTTACAGGAAGAGATCTGACCAGAAGAAACAATCAAGCTCTGTAGCCAGAGGAAAGGGGAAAGGATTGCTTTTATTATATCTGTACCTCATGGAATCTTTAGTCTTATGCAAAGGAATTGATTTGCTTTCCATAAAAGTGCATGCCTATTCTTATTATTAATATTAAAGTTTATACGGTGAAATCTGTGGAAATATTTTGACAATGATAAGATCTGAGAATGAGATAAAGAAAATAATAATACATATTGTAATTGTAGTTTTCTAATATTTGAGTAATTCTAAAAGACAAAACCAAATAAATACAGATGCTTTAGTTTCAAATACACTTGCAATTATACTGACAACGTCATCCCTCATAGAAATAGCTTTATTATGCCTGATGACTTTAGTTACCATACCACAGAGACCAATGGCCAACAATTTCTCTCCCCCACCCTTTTTGTTTTTTTTTACTATTAAATTCGAAATTTCTCAGAATTATTTTTAAAAGTAAAATATAATTCTGTAATTTGGTAAAGAAGAAAAAATAAAAAATAAATTCTGAGTGGAATCTCTGTTTGATACGGAGAGAACATCGAACTTCTCCTGTGGGGCCGGCACGGAGACACCGAACGGGAGAGATTTGAGAAGGACAGCGTGACCTGCAAGCACCTCCTCCCTATATAAGCTGATACGGTGATGAGACCAAAGAAAACTGTGCAGTCAGTCAGAAACACTGGAATCCTGACAGTATATAGATGAATGCAAACTGCAAGTTACATACATCCAACAGCAAAAATCAAATATCAAATCATGGAACTCCAAACTTTATTTCCAAAGGAACCAAAATGGCTTTTCCTTGCTTAATTTTAGAACATTTCTAGATCTTTACCTTTAGATCATGGATATGTAGATATTCTTTATCAGTTATCATCTGAATTTTATGAAAAAATAGTAGCATGAATTACACAAAAGAATATGCAAATATCATATTTGACTTTTAGAATGAGAAGCACCATAAAAACACTTTCTTATTTTGAAATTTTGAAAACAGAAATATACAAACTGAAACCACTTCATGGTTATCAGATGATATCAAAATCATGCAAACCTACATATAATGTCAAAAAAATAGTACACAACATCAGTTTGAATTATTAATGCAATGGTTACTGTTACACTCTGATCACCTACACAAATGATGCATGGGGATCTTTCACATATTTCACATTGTGATTGTTAAAGAACCAGGGATACGTAGCAAGAAGATTGTTGGTAATTGCACTCGACTTATCCACAAGTGACAAGTGTTTGCCAGGGACTGTGTGATGGTCATTGCTCTGCAACATTTCATCTTGTGCTTTGCAGCTGACACCTACTTTATACTTGACATCCTCCGATGGCTGCTTAGAACTACTGTGTTTACTAGCTTTGACAATGTACCTGTCAACTTTAACATTGTCAGCTTTCATGCTATGTCTGTCAGTTTTAACACCATCTCGTTCAGTCTTTATGCCACATCTGTCCTGCTTAATGCCATGTCGTCCAGTTTTTAGAGTTCGTCTTTCAGCCCTCTGGGAGACTGATCCAAGATAGGACTCATATTTAATCTTCATTTCATGTGAACAGCCACCATTTTTAAGTCGTACTGATGGTTTTAAATTCTGGCAGAACACTGTAGAGTCTCGTGCTATTTTTTCTCGTACCTTTGTAGACTGACCATGAAGAACATAATCCCTTCTTGGGAGTTCTGGTGGCCCTTTTTGGTCCACCATTGGAATGAGGTTCTCATAGAAATCCTCTTCACCTGGGATAGTTTCATATATGTGTTCTCCCCCATCATTTCTGTCTTTTGATGCCATCATTCCCTTTGCCGCTTTGTCGTTTAAAGTGGACAGTTCGGAATCACAGTTTCTGACCCGCGCAGAACTTTTTTTCCCTGATTTAGAAACGACAGGAAGGTTATAAAGCAAGTCCTTCATGATAACATCAAAATCCTTTCCTTTTGCAACTCCTGATCGATGGCTAATTGTGGAACCGTGACAAGTGGCAACAGGGTGTTCCTGCTTTTCTCTTTCACCTTTCCTTCGCACCCTGTCAAACTTGCCCAGCTTGTGTGATTTTCTTTTTGTGACACAGCTGCCATGAGACATTTTGCAGCATTCTTTGCAAATCTGATAGGTTCGAACATTTTTATGAGTATCTGAATCATCCCCTTTGGAAAAAACCTCCTCATTTTTATTAACAGGTAAATTTGTGCTTTCACTGCCAATGTCTTGTGCTTTAATTTCGCTAACTATTTTGTGCATTTTTTTCTTTACTCGTGTCAGCTTGCGATCTTTACCTTTTGTACCTTTCATCAGACCATGAGAATGAAGTCTAGAATTAGGTGGTTTTCTGTTGCCAGGCAACCCTAAACTTGCCTTGTTTTCTGTCTGGTGACTTTCACTGCCTTCAGTGTCCAGTGATTTATTGTTGGCATGGAACTCCTCTTTTTCTCGGTCAACAGGTGCCTCAAGCTTACGTGAATACATGTAATCACTTTCATAACCACTGGAGCTGGTGATTGGGGATGCACCTGCTGTATTTGCTGTGACCTTTTCCCAGTCTTGACCCTCTGCAGCTGATGATGATGATGCCAAACCAGACATGTCCTGTAAAACATTCATAGCTTCTGACCTGCTCTCTTTTTCATAAAAGTCCTGTAAAGAACTATCTTCATACAAAGGATGTGCAGCCTCATCATTCAAATTAGCATCAGCACAATTTTCTTGAGGCAAAACTGATTTTTCGTTGCAACCGGTTTCTTTTTTCACCAATGAATTCCTCAATTTTCCCATTTTCTTCAGATGAGCAGATACAATCAGTGTACCATTAGTAATTATCTCTTCCCTTTGGAAATGTACCACTTTGCCCATGTTTCTATTCAGCTGAGCCTCTGTATCATTGCCACTTCCTTTCTGCAAGTCACGTTTAAGTTCCAGAGTTGACTGAATAGGGTTTAGATAGTATTTGTACTTCCACATACCCCGAGCACCTCTTTCATAATCATCAACATTGAGGTTTTCAGAGACAAGCAGGTCACCGAAAGTGCCACTGGCAACTGTTCCAGACATTTCTTCTAAAAATGTTTCACCCACCGATCGACAAATACTGTTGCAATTAAACCTATCAGGGATTATTGTAAAAGGGAAACAGTCTTGATCCTCAAAATTACTCCGATCAATGGCAGAATTCTGTGCAAAATCTTTTGCATGCTCCAGATACTGAAGGCAAAGAAAATCTTTAAAGGTCATATAAGCAGGCCACATCCGTTTGCTGACGTTATCTCCAGTTATCCAGAAGTCAGTCTGGAAAAAAAAAAAAAAAACACAAGTAATATTAGCAAATTGAGCAAGCCTAGCGACTCAGACAACAGCAGGGCACACACCTTTGTAAGCAGCTCTAAATAAAACCAATGCCAATACTTTCCCACCGAGGACCATGTTCTCGGGACCGGTCTGATGATGGTGACAGCAAGTGTCTACTGAAGAAACACCAGCTTGATCAATTACTATTTATAAGATGATGGGGAAAGCACTAAGTTATTCTCTTATTTCCTGCTTTGGCGATTATTAAACAAAAATTCAACATTACTGAACTTGTGCACCTAGTTCCCTTCAGTTAAAAAAAAAAAGAAAAATATAGATAAAAAAATCGAAAGTAGAAAGATATCACTGCAGAATTTACCATCACTATAATTATGTTCTCGAGATGTTATTATTTTTAATTTAAGACTACAGTAAGAGGAGCCAAAAAAAATACCTAAGTTAATTTCTTTATGGAACTTTACTATTTAGCGCAATTATTTACTAGTAATTTTAAAAAATCCAAATATTTGTTTCAGTGAAAGAAAACCTAATGAGATAGAACGCTAAATTTTAAACATTAATTAACCTGGATTTAAAACAACAACAACAACAACAACAACGTTTTGGTCCAAAAAGCTGTATAACCCGCGGGTTTTTTAAAAACCTATTCTTGTATTTAATCTGAAGCCTTTAATAAACCAAGCGTCGTTGTAAACAGATCAAGGGGGGATAATCCAGAGGGAATCTTTTTCGTTATCGCCCAATTTTGGAAAAAAACTTTTCCTCTTCCTTCGTCAGTGACAGGAAGGGGGGGGGGAGATAACTGCTGGAGGTCCTCAATGACGCCGCGATCGGTCGACATCGGCTTTTGTCCGAACGGACCCGATGTTCCCGACCACTCGAGAGCCCAGTGGGAGGAGGAGGAGACCGCAGGTCGTAAGACATTTATGGCGCACTGTGAGGGCTCACGCGCTCAACTCCCCCAAAATTGCTTTCCGGGTCTTTGTCAGCGAATGAATCCCCCCCCCCAACAAATCAGGTAAAAAAAAAACAACAACAAACAAATTAAAAAAATGTAAAAAAAGAAAATACATATATAATCAGCATCCTTCCAATAAGCAGGACCAAGAAGGATAACAACTGCTCTACACGGCGAACTCTCGTTTAATAATAATAATAATAATATAATAATAATAATAATAATAATAATTGAACATTTAGAAAAAAAAAACCACAGCTAAAAATGTTTATAATAATCTTTTATCCCTAAACAAATAATTAGACAGATTCAGATACGGCCAGAATCATAAGGATTCTTAGGGTAGCAGCTAGAAGTCCCAGGGAACAGTAATGAGAGGAGGGGTCAGTGCCTTTATTCAGATGTGATCAGGTCATGTCCGCCTCCCTCCCTCCCTCCCTCCCTCCGCCGTCATCTTTGCTCCGCGACGAACGAACAAAAAAATATCTCTCTCTTCCTTATGGTAGCCGAGGCCCTACGACAGAGAACCCCGACTGGGGGCCGGCCGGCCGCGCACGCCCCCCCCCGGTATCGAATTATTTTCTGAAAGAAGGTAAACAGAAGCTAAGAGGTTTCCACAGCCTCCCCATCACTGACTCACTCACGAGACGTATTGCAAGGCGATACTCACCATCTCATCCCCGGCCTGGTCTCGTTTATTCCGAACCCAAAACGAATACTAAAAAAAAGAAGAGACAAAAGAACAAATAAATGAATTTTTAAAGAAAAGGGGGAGGGAGGGAGGAGGAGCAGGTATCGGCGGGGTCTTGCCAAAACTACCAGAGGGCTGCGGTGACGCACCACGGATCGCGTTAATTATTATGCACAGATCCAAGCAACTGAAAGTAAATACCCACCGACCCCACGAGAGAGAGATGCCCCACCAGCAGCAGCAGCAGCAGCAGCAGCAGCCTCGTTCTCCCCCTGCCGCCAAGGTCTCTCTTTTTTTTTAAAAATGGTGACGCGCTCCTGCCCCCCACAAACTGGCTGGCGGCCGACCGGGTAACGGACCAGGTGGAGCCGGCTGCTGCTGCCGGATCTCTCGCGACCTCGGAAATCCTTGCGTCACAGCGTCGCTTGAGTCAGCAGCCCCCTCCGACTCGTAATGGGTCCGCCGACTTCGGGGGGAGGGGGGAGAAGCAGGAGACAGCGGATCCCTCCCCCCCCCCACCTTCCTCCATCACTCGGGAAAAGAAGAAGAAAATCGAGAACAAAACAAAAGGACGGACGGACGGACGGACGAATACGAACGGTTGGCTGGGCCTGAGGCTGTCAAATGTCGCCGGATCCGAGGAGGAGGAGGAGGGAGGAGGGGGAGGTGATGATGACGTGGTGGCCCGAGCCCCGGCTTTCGTCTCCACAGCCCGTACGTAGTCCGGCACCCCGACCGGGGCCTGGTCACTTGTACGGCAGGCGGAGGCCATGAGTCATGGAATTGTGATGTCAGCCACACGATTAAAAACCTTTTAAGGGAGAAATAATGAATCGAACTCATTTCAGGCGTCTTAAACGCGGAGTGGGTCTCGCCATATTCTCCCCCCTCATCCACTTCGCTCTTATTGGCCCCTTCTTCTTCGTCTCCCAGCCTCCGCGTTGGGGAGAGGACAGGGACGCGCGCACAGAAGCTCCGTGAATACCTACATCCACGAAATTGTTCCGCCGGACCGATATGTAAATCGGGGAGGGAGGGGAGTCACGCGGTCCTCGGATCGATGAGTTTAAAATCGGGTATTTCTCACGTGAGGGGACCGAGGCCCGGAGACGGTGACACAGCATCGGAAATTTATCCTCTCCATTTTGCCATCAGCGATGAGGGAGGGAGGGAGGGAGGGAGAGAGAGAGGGGGGGGGTGCGCTCGCGGAGGCCGAGCGTGGACAGTCATCTTGGAAAGGAGCTAAGGAAACATTTGTAATTAAAGGCTGAACATTACGGCAGCAGCAGCAGCAGCAGCCCGGTCGCCTAAGAGATTTAACTAAAAATCGATAGCTGCTGGTCGGTCTCCCGTGGCCCCCCCCATCTCACGTGATATTTCACAGAAACCTACTGATGTGAGAGAAACAGAGCAGCGTTCGACCAGGAGACTGAACTCGCCGCTGCCCTCTTCTCTCCTCCTCAACAGGAAAAACAAACGCTTTGCTCGTTTGTTTAGTGCAAATTCATTTAATTTTAAAACAGGGGAGGGGGCAGGGGCCGTGAATGTTTTCAAATGGACCCGACTTTCATTATGAGATAAAACCAAGAATTTTATGAATTCCGAAGACTTCCTGACATCGCTAAACAAACATCGTCGAGTTCTTTCTTGCGTGTTTTTAGAATACACTTCTAATTAAACTATCCCTTTGTTCTCAGGGGAATTTATGTAAAGGGTCTGATTAGATTCTTCGGAGGGTAATTGCCCCCCCCCCCGCGCCATAATTACTTTAGTGACTTCCTCTGCTCCCTCTATCACCTTCATACTGTACCTCCCTCCCCCTCTATCACCTTCATACTGTACCTCCCTCCCCCTCTATCACCTTCATACTGTACCTCCTCCCTCCCCCTCTATCACCTTCATACGTACCTCCCTCCTCCTTCCTCCCCCTCTATCACCTTCATACTGTACCTCCCTCCTCCTCTATCACCTTCATACTGTACCTCCCTCCCCCTCTATCACCTTCATACTGTACCTCCCTCCCCCTCTATCACCTTCATACTGTACCTCCTCCCTCCCCCTCTATCACCTTCATACTGTACCTCCCTCCTCTCTCTTTCACACCTTCATACTGTACCTCCCTCCTCCTCTATCACCTTCATATTGTACCTCCCTCCCCCTCTATCACCTTCATACTGTACCTCCTCCCTCCCCCTCTATCACCTTCATACTGTACCTCCCTCCCCCTCTATCACTTTCATACTTTACCTCCCTCCCCCTCTATCACCTTCATACTGTACCTCCCTCCCCCTCTATCACTTTCATACTGTACCTCCCTCCCCCTCTATCACCTTCATACTGTACCTCCCTCCCCTCTATCACCTTCATACTGTACCTCCCTTCCATACTGTACCTCCCCCTCTATCACTTCATACTGTACCCCCTTTCCGCTCGGCCCCCCGCTCATCACCTTCATACTGTACCTCCCTCCCCGTCTATCACCTTCATACTGTACACCTCCCTCCCCTCTCTTTCCACATCCTTCATACCGTCACCCTCTATCACCTTCATACTGTATACCTCCCCTCCCTCTACCTCACTCTCCCTCTATCACCTTCATACTGTACCTCTCCCTCTCCCTCGTTATTTCCACCTTCATACGTCCACCCTCTATCACCTTCTCATTACTGTACCTCCTTCCTCCTTCTCCCCCTCTATCACCTTCATAGTACCTCCCTCCTCTCTCTTTCACACCACACCCTCATACTTCCACTCTGTCTCTCTCTCTCAAGAACATTAGAAATGCATCGCCCCCTACCAGACGCCACGAAACCGTTAAAACCATCGGGAACACGAAATCTTCTTCCTAAGTGTTTTCCATATTTAATGGACCATTTCACAGCGCTTCTGAAATTTTCCTAACCAAAGGGAAAATAAACAAGCCGCAAACTTATCAGGTACTGTAGCTATGTTACATTTGCTTATCTAATCAGTGACCAAAACGATGGAGACAAAATAATTACGTAGATAAACAGTCAACAAAGCAGATTTTCGAGAATTTCCCCCCATTAAACGGTGCAGGATTTTTTTCAGTCACGTGATAAAACAACTCGACGACACAAAAACGACGCTATTTTGGAAAGAAAGAATATCTTCGCCGAGGCTCACTTTGGACGCCTGATGGTCACCCGGTGGGCCATCTTTAGTTGTTCAAACAGAACAGATCAAGAGAAAAAAAACTGGCAGTTGTGTAGATCACCTGCGGTAATCAAGAATTAAGGTGTAGAATTGGAAATGCTGAGAAGCGAAAGGAGAGAAGAACGGCTAATTTTGGCCGATCGGTGCCAGGAGAACAAGGATCTGAACAACAGTAGTAGGCCCTCTGTCCGAACCCTCGAGACGTCTTAAATCTCCTCCCAGCCTCCGTGTTGCAGTATTCCCGATGTGATGACATCGTCAACGCTCTACCGACTCTGGAAACAAATTAATTCAGGGAAACGGAAACGTGTAAACCGGAACCGGAAATTACACGTAATTAGTCGGGAGGAAGTAAGCGTGGCGAAGGCGGGCGGCTCAATTGCATCCAACTTAAACCTGTTGAATCCAAAGCCATCGGGTGAAAAGAAGAATCCTACAATGGCGACGGTGGAGCTCAAAAGGAGGACGACGAGTTCCGCCCTCGTCGCGCATGCAGGCCGGAGCTTGGCTACAGCCGGACGGCCCTCGCTCTCGTGTGGGCGCGCGAATGGTTAGCCACTCGAGATCCTGTGCTGGGCGAAATCGAGGCCATCGTCCAGAATCGAGCGATGGGCACCGATTGCGTTCGCAGACGTGCGTGCGACTGAGGCGTGAGATCGGGGAAGAACAGCGCTGATGCGTTGCCGGGGAGGGAGGGAGGGAGGAGGTGGCTGCGGCGACTGGTGTCACGCTAGAGTGAACAGCAAAAAAAAAAAAAAAAAAAAAAAAACGCGACGGAAGAATGCGTGGGATTTGTAACACAGAAAGGAACGAGGATTGCCAAGTGGAGGAAAACTCCCATCGAGAATTCCGGAATGTCGTAGAGTCAAATAATGCAACCTGGAGAATAACGGGAGCATCACAGAGTGCGTGAAGTATTATTACGTCACAGTCAGGTATTGAGGCTGCAGGTGTTAGCTATGCCCCACGGAGGTCAGGTGGGGATTAGAGCGACCAAACTAAGGTCGGTGGCCAGGGAAAGATCAAGACACAGAAGGTACGTGTTCGTGGTGGGAAAACAACGCGCCAGGATCCATGACAGCGACAGAATTTCCTCCGACTAAGTAGCAAGATTTAGCCATTACTTCTCATTGGTATTGTGGACTATAACACGTGGTACACATTATGGAGGGGAGATCACCGCGTCAGATAAAATGTTTGCGCTTTAGGCCTTGCCTGCGACAGTAACCAGTGGTAACGGACTGCAGTTCATTTTCTGATGAATAACCTGACCCTTACACAGAGGAAAGGGGAATCGTTCACTGACGAATTGGAAGGCAGCAGCATGAGAGTAGCGCATACAGAGGGCCGGAAAACATTAACCCGCCATCTTGCGGCATTTGGAAAAAACCACCAAGTACCTAATGGAAAAGAGAAGCTGTTGGGGAGGGGGTGGAGTCGGCACAAGATGTGAGAGATAAAAGGAGTGTGGCGGCGGCAAGAGAAGGGAGAATAAAACCCCAGCTCCCAGTAGAGACCGGTGGTGGGGTTGAGTGAAAGTGAAAGGGATATTAGTGTCAGCACGCCAGTGAAGCGGCTCAGGGGAAGCAGGAAGATCTGCGAGCCCGACTTTGAGTCCTATGGCACCACAACCAGCCAGGCGGAGGACTTACTGCCAGAAACCAGTCGTGCCGGGTCACGAGCTGTTACAGCATCTATAGAAGGGGCGGCACGTGGAATCGTCTACTCGACAAGTGAAGTTTTCAAAATTAAAATTACATTTAACATCCAACCGCGACCTAAAATCGAACGGCTCGAGGGTCAGCGCCTTGAACACGACCGGCTCTGCACAGTTCGCCTGTTTTCACGACCAGAAACCGAGCGCACGAACCAGTTTCTCCTGTAAAGCGCGCCCCAGGCACCGACAGAGCCTGGCCGGTTTGTTGCCCAACCAAGATGGCCGATTTCCATTGTTTTCTTTAAATTGGTGACGTCACTCGAATACCACCCGTTACCGGTAGATACCCTCCTCGCGACGTTCTGCTTCTAGCAACGCTCTTCACCGTTAGTTGCCTCCTAATCTATTCGTCAGTTGGTTAGCTTTATTGTTTTTTTCTTTAACGAGTATTACTGTGATTAACTCCCTAATGGGGGATTAGTTTCTATTTGCGCTTTGTCTCTGTGGCAGCGTGAACTCGCTCGTTACTGTCCCGAAGGTACTAAGAATCGTTCTAACTTGTGCTGATTATTTTTGCTCAGTTTCCATGGCGACGTAGATACCCCGAGTCTCGACAAACTTAAACGAGCGCCTTTTATTTCATTTTCTGGCAATTTAAGAATTTTAAAACGCCAAATGTGTGCGCGTGCACACCCACACACCCACACACACACATTACAAAAGAGCATCTCCAAGTAAGGCAAAAAATTGCACTAAGTTACTTAATGTTAGTAATAACGGTATTTGATTAAAAAAACAGTCCTCTCAAAAGAAAACAAAGAAGTCTGGTTACCAATTATTAGATAACGATTTCTCAACAACATCACCATTTGCTTCTTTAATGAGAAGAATCGGCTCAACTTCGTCTGTCACAAAACACTTGGCGTTTGATTTAACTTGATCTGTGACATAAAGACTCCAGTTTTGTTACACGACCTTCAGCTATGGGGTCCAGACTGTCAGTAAAAAACAACTAAAAACTGTTAAGTAGATACTGGAGGATAATTTAACAGACGTGATACCTGCTAAAGAAGAAGTTTACATATCATATACCTTTTCGTCATTTATTAATAGCGCTACGTCATCAGTATCGCAGAGAGTTGACATGGTTTCTTGGGTAAAATCTTAATGATCTTTCACCTGCATTTCACGGCTGACTTTCGATAATTAATAATTATGCAGATGAGGTTAAGATAAGACCTGGAGGTTACGTCACGGTCTAGTCTGAACTTAAGTTCCTTTAAGAAAATTTCTCTGCTAGTATGTAATTTTACCCCACCTCTTTGTGTGATATAAAAGCAGAGCCAGGTGTTTTATTTGTTGTTTCTTGCTTTTCCGACTCTACAAAAAGAAATTACCTGTGTGTATCTGTCAGACAGATTTGTGACCTACTGTCGTAGAGTGCTAGTGCAGTCAGCGACGTTAGCATGCATACCACCGTACAGCGGATTGATTTATACGACACAACAGAGCTACTGCACTCGTATTTCCCCGGTGACCGCCTATCATCGTTCTTTGTCTGCGGCTTCATAAGTTACTGCAGACTGTACACAGCTGGAACGTGACGACAATAACAGAAGTGCCTTTTGTCAAACAAACCCGTTGTAGTAGCAACAACACCTGCACATACAGACCGTTTACAGAGTCTCAGAGAGAGAGGGGGGTAGGGTGGGTGATGGAGAGAGAGAGAGAGATGTATTCGTCTTTAGGGTGCAGGCCCCGACTTTCGCGGTGTTTTGGAAGGGTTTTTTTAAATTATCAGCAAGTGGAAAATTATTTCCGAGTCCCTCCCTCGCCTAAATGTTCCTTTGCAGTGCCAATGGGTTCATCAGCAAATACGTTTGCCAACCTTGCATCAAGTTCGGCCCCGCGCCACAGATTCGGGTTCGTGACTTATTTACGTTCTTGTTTTTGTGGCTGCAAAGCTGGAATCCCTAGGTCTCCGTGTACGAGCGCCACACACAGACCACCGACTGACTCCGCTGTACGACCCCTGGGCTTTTGCCGCTAACTTTGTTGACACGCTAGCGGCGAGGATAGGCAACATGGATTTCAATCAATATTATCGGCTTAGTTTTTATTCAGCTATCTATGAAAACACTAACCTACGAATCCAAGTTAGATCTTCGGCCAGAACAGCGGTTTACCTCGGCGTCAGAACCTTCGGGGCCGCGGGTTCCAAGCGAATCCCTGTCCACGCCAGACAGCGAAGCGGAGACGCGCCGATCTAATGCTTTGAGAGGTCATCGCCGTTCAATATCAGGGGTACTGGGGGGGGGCGGCTGGTAGGCAGAACCAACCGATAGAATCTGTTTCACATGGGTCGGGGAGCCAGGGAACCTCGAAGAGAGGGTTAGTAGTAGCAGCCCGCAGTACCACGGGAACCTGGCAGGTGGGAGCGATGACGTAATATCTATTGTATACCAACACTCCTACTTAAAGTGATGTCGCAGTCTGCCGATAATTAGGAAAAACGTTTCCTGGGTGTGGGGGGGGGGGGAGCTTACCAGGGGCCCGCCCCTTCATTTCACTGTTTACCTCACGTGACGGATTTGTGCTTAATGTTCAGACGTGGCCGAGTCAGTAGCTGAGCAACGGCGTTCACTACGTCACGCCACGTGGTCGACACAACCAACGCCCTTCCGGTTCCAGTAGATGATGAAAACTGCTCCACTCTCCTCTGTTAAAGACGTCGGCTGCATCTTTTACTTGGTTTTTCCGGTCAGGGTTAACACTGATGAAGAGCATAAATAGTTTCAAACGCCACGATCCAACTGCAGCTGTGTTTAATAACACAGACGGTGTTTATAGTTATACTCTGTCGGAAAGTGTACAAGATTTGGTCTCCACGCCTGAGATAAACACAAGGGAACAGGAAGCCGTCGCACGAGATGATTCTCCGCCCCTTTTGGTTGTGAAAAGGTTGTTTTTTTTTTGGAATTGAACATCAACAAAAGTCCCCTTTATTATAGACTTATGCTAGGGTACAAGAGAACGTCTGTCCGTCCGTCCGTCCGTCCGCCCCCCACACTTTTTTAACGAGTGGGAACCCCTGGCCCTTTACGTGGCCAGATGGACGGACGACCGACCATTCTCATCATTCCCACCCGATGCTGCTGAACTCCAGGTAGCGCGCATCCCTGTAAACAAACGGGCTGAGGGCGATAATAGGCAAACAGCAAAAAGGCGCTGATTTAAAGACACGTCACGTGTTTTCCGCTCAGCCCTAATTATCGTGCACGCTAAAAACACACCCTGTCGGGAAAAGCACTTTAAAAAAAAGAAGGAAAAAAAAAAGCGAAACAGAACGTAAGCCTGGGTTATCTTCCCTGAATTGTTCAGAAGACTTAGGCATCGATTGGTGTGGTCGGGGACCGAACAAAGAGGCGACGGGTCGCTCATCACGACATTTCTACTGACTGTGCAAGACGGCGTCGTGGCGGAATCTGCTTGCATCAGCAGCCAGCCGGCTCAGCACGATGTCCGGCTGCTTAGCCTTTAACAGTAGTCAGCAACTACGAAGATGGGAATAATAACGTACTTGCATATATATCAGATAACGGTTATCTTTTGAAGATAGCGAATAAGTGATCTGTTACAGGAGAAATCCAGACACCACTGCTGGGACAGGAATTTACATAATGCCCCTGTAAAACCCAAATATTTGCCAGTAGGATTCTTAGACAAATGTACGGAAGTCTGGGCCTGGCCAGGAGGTACATTCTAACACGTAGGCTGCGCCACTAACTCGTACTAACGTCTCCTTCTGTCGGAGTTAGAAACCTCTCCGAACACCCCAGTCGGGGCCGCCAACACAGCTGACGTGTAGCTCCGTCTCTCTGCGTGTGGCAGACTTCTCGCGACTCTAACCGCCGACTGAACCGTTTCTGAACTTGTTCTAGGTTGTCATTGTCTGAGGTTCAATGTACCGCAACACCTAACAGAAAGGATAGGAGGGTGGATGTATACGGGCCCGGAATTGACGAACGACCACCGAGTGTTTTCTGACATTGCACATCTAAATTGAATTCTCATCTAAATTCGGTCAGTAGATCGATCGTTCGTAACCTTTCGATCTAAAACTGTCAATATTAACCCTTGTCGTCGGCACTGTATTATTTAAACATCACTAAGAACTGTTTAGCATCGCCCACCCTTACGGCTCTATTCTCTCCATTTGATTTTCGCTCGACGATGTAGCTGCATTGCGTTAAGTTGAGCCCCCCCCAAAAAAAAGAGAAAGGGCAGGGTGCAAGGCAAGCACGTGCTGAAATTAAAATAAAAAGGGCAACCCGAGCCAAGAAAGATCCGGTCATTGCTATTTTTACTGGGCTGCCCTTTCCTTTATGTATGGGCTCTCTCACCCCGTCCCCTCCCCGAAGGTGCCCTAATGTAATTTATGGCCACCACAAGGGTTACGCTTAGCTGCTGTTTACATTCAGGGGAAGAGAGGAAGGGGCGCAGCAAACAGAAAGACCTGCTGGGAGAGGGGAATCTGGAGGAGCAGAGACGATGCTCTACCGATGTGGAGCCTTTTCAATCGTCGGCTAAAGGACAAACAACGAAAAACACTGTATCAACGCCCTGGGTACAGGGAAAGGGCTGAAAACCGACGAACAATGTTTTCGTTGTGGCTGTGGGGCAGAAAGGGGACAGCCACGGATGTGCCTCGTTCGTAGAGTTCGCGAACGGACGGGGGACTGACCCGTCCCATTGCTGCGACGTCCGTACACCTCTCCCCTCCCAAATCCCCCCGAGGATGGGGGAGGTATTCGGTGAGTCACCAAACCTAGAAACCCTTACCAGTTTTTGCTTTGTTTATGTTTTCAACGTTCAAATCGTAAAGTAAACTTTCAAACTGCAAACAGAATCCCACCCCCGACATTTTACTGTATACCCAGCTTTAAAATAAAAGGAAGAATATAATACTCACGGACATTTCTAACCTGGCAAACGGGGTCTTCGTTTACTAAAAGAACGACCGTGTGTGACGTTTCTTGTCTCTCTTAAAATCTCACCTCACGTGGCAATTTTCGTACATCGTAGGGAGTATCCTTCATCCTTCCCACCAGGAACAAGGGGTCTCGAGAGGATTCCACTGCCCCCTCCCCACCGAATTCTAACAGATCGCCTGCGTTACGCCGGATTATCATAAGATAAACTCGCCGAACCGGACCGGAAGGATAATGGGTGCGACCACGAGAAACCTCTCCCTCCCGGAACAGATGAGACAAGAGAGAACCCAAGATACACGAGAGCGACGATAGCAGCCAAGGGGGGGGGGGGGGCTACAATTAGAGTCGATTAAATATCGGAAGGGGGCTGGATCTTTGAAAAAAAAAAAAAACAAAAAAAAAGAATTGGATCTCGTTTTTTAGGGGACAAAATGGGTTCTGTGTAAGTCGTGAACTACCTGCACCCCTCCCTCTGATTCAATTCGTATTTCTTGCTTAAGAAAGTCGAGGAATTAAAAAAAAAAAGAGAGATCGAGAGAACGAACCGGAAAAAAAAAAGGGGTGACCAATGTTATATCGATCAGTTCGACTCACCTGCCGCCGAATCGACAGAAACTAGGTGCGTCTCGCACGCAGCTCCGCGAAGGGGCTCCTCTCGTGGAAGGACGGACCAGAGCAGCGACGAGTCAGTAACGAGTTCTCTCCTCTTCCACACGAACGAGCACCTGCTGCTCGACGCTGATAGCTGAACCGTTAAGCCGGCCGGCAAAGAGGAGGAAACGAGAGATATTTGAAGGGAAAAAAAGGAGAAAAGCCCTCCCCTTAGTGACAGACCGTATCACAAAGCAAAGGAAGTTCTCGAAGTCTGCCGGAACCTTTTCTGAACGAAATCCCGCGGGGAGGGGGGGAAGATTAGAAGGCCGAATCATCGCGTTTTGCGGGAGGTAGGTAGGTAGGTGCTGGGCCGGCGGACGCCTTCAAAGCATTCTCGAGCTTCTGACCTGAAACGGTCTGTAAATATTGGCTCGCGGAGAGGGGCTGCTGTCGAGACGGGCGTAGTAAGTCAGCGGTTCGTGTTTGCGGATCGTCCGAGAAACTTCGAAGTACAAACGGAGGTAAGAAAGAAAGAATGAAAGAAAGGAGAAGAAAAAAGCATCTGGTCGCCAAACTCTCACGTCCGAGCTGCCTTTTGTTTCAGTACCAGTTTTAAGGTAGTGAAGTCAGTCAGGTGTGGCGAGGGTTCCCCGATCGGAACCTGCGGGTGGGGTCTCTCTCTCTCTCTCTCAGATCATAAAGGTTTTGCCTGTTCACCGCTGCGAGAGAAAATGGCGAGAATCATAAGAAAAACTGCATAAAAGGAAAATGGTCAGAATTACACGGAGTTTGTAGACAAAAAACTCCCCAAGTACCATCACTGGGTTCTTTCCGATTAGTTACATTACCATCATGTGTTTGTGTAAAGATAGATACATTTTAAATTAACAGTGCACCTGCACAATGAAATCCCTTCCTGCTTTCTCCAAACTCTACCAAAAAACAACCCCTAGGGGATTTAAATTAAATTTATATTAAGATATCTTTGCAATTTAATGCCAGTGTACTGCATTTATATATGGTTTCAACGTTATGCCTCTACCTCCATGTCATTGTTGTTTCCATTTTCTTATTTGAAAATATTCAAACTCAAAGTAGGATTAATTAACATTTAGAAACAAACACATTGCATGTCCTTCTGGACACGTAAAAATTAAAGTACATATGTCCACAGCTTATTAACAGAGAACATGGTTTTAAAAATGGATGAGCTCCCTTAATGTAAACTTTCGGACATCTTTTTTTTTTTAATTTAAAAAGTACTTAAGACAAAATGCTTGATTTAGTCTGATAACCTCAGGTATCAGCATATTATGGAGCGGTCACATTTGTACATAAGCAGGCATGACATTTTAAATGAAATCTTTCCCGATAAATATATGTTGCTTTTTAAAAAAGTATTACTAATTGGGACATTTAACAGAGGGAATTCCAACCTGACAGGAAGAGAACAAACACAGGGTCTAAATTCCAGCAATTCGAAGAAAACTAAAGACGACAGTATAGAAGAAACTTCAGTACAGAGTTACTACTAAAGTTATCTCAAACTTTCTTTTCCTAAAATTTTGTCTGTGTCAGCATGTACACCTCGTGTAAGCAAACATGTCATCTCTGCAAAACTGGTTAGAACTAGATGGATACACTGTTGTTCAAAAACTATGTATTCTGGCAACAAAACTTCAGACTTCAGGTTGTCGCCTTGATAACCTGACTTAACAAGCAGCAGCATATTTGATCATTGGATCAATGAAAAACAGTTCATCTGCTTGCATTTTGCCAACTTTAGGCTTCAGTCTCTACTGTTTTTCCAGTCACATGGGGGCAACAGGACAGATCAAAAATTTATGGTGAAACCGCATTAGCAAATCCAACACATGTTGCTGATAAAAAAAAACTTAAAGTTCTGAGTTCTTCTGACTCAAATGCTTTAAATTGGAATGAAACAAGTTTATCTGATAAAAATGAGTCCAATTTAACACTGTGTCAGCCTTTTTTTAGGACAAAAATGAAACACATTAACAATTCCGTTCTATTGGAATGCAAGTGGAACTGAAAAACGTAAATCACAATGATATGGAAATTCAACAAACTTTGTTGTTTTGGAAAAAAACCGATCCAAATTCTGTTTGCAACTATTATCACAACAAAAATGCTTAGATAGCTTTGTAGAAACTCTTGTCAATGAGTTTAACTGATTGCCAAACGAATGATTTTGTTGCTGGACAGTTCACCAATTCATGCCACAAACATGCTAACAAAGGTATGGCACTATCTCTTTTTTTACCTCCAAACACATCTACCCATATACAGCCATTGGGTGCAAGAGTCATAGGAATGTCAAAGATAGCTGCTGAAAGCAGCAGCTCAGATTATTTAAAAAACCTACGTAATCTGGATGTGGAGTGTGCATCAGTTTACATCTTGATACGAGGTGAAACCTCAATTAACCATGAACTGCTGGTGTCACTGACTTTCTCCCTCAAAACAAGTGACCTGGGCATGTATGATACAAAGGCTACCACTACACTGCAGTCATCAGTTAGTTCAGTGATCTGAAGATTCTATAGATCGTGTCGGCCAAGTGATTCACAGAAATTGTCAAGTCACACAACTCAGTTAAAACAAGAGCGGAAGACAAAGATGCCAGCAATAAGGCCCCAAATGGCCAAACAGAGGTGGAAAGAGTTGAACTCAAAATTTGGGCACCTTCTCTTTAAAAAATGTTGCAGAATAAATGTATAAAAATAGTAAAATTCAAGGTGAGACAAAATGTTGGTGGAATCTTTTAGTTTCATATCATGAACATGTATTTCATGAATTTTACTATTAAATGATAAAACATTTTTCATAGTAATCAATTAGATCTAGATATCAGCCATAATGAATTTGTTTATCTGACATTTCTCTGCAATGACTTATTAAGTATTGGGTGGTTCTGCTGGTTATTCATCTGGAAACTTAAACATTGATGAAAATCACAATATTCTACAATACCCAATGTTTGACAAGTGATGAGTTTATACTGCAGTAAGAAAATAATCTGAAACTCACTGCAAAGCTCAATTCACGATAACTTGCCAGAAAATAATAAAGGTGTCTTGAAACCATAAGTTCGGGGAGTCTCAATCTCCAGATCTGAACTCCATCAAACTTGTGTGGAATAAAGTAGATTGAAGCATCGAGGAAAAAGGTCCAACCAACCTCAACCAGCTATGGAACTACATGCAAGAGGAGAGTTAGTTACTTACAAGGCAATATATTGAGAAATTTCTGTATAGGATACCTAAATTTGGCTGATGAAGCAAGCTTGGAACGATAACATCACAAAAGGTGGTTTATACTTTCTGCTGCGCTTCATCTGGCTTTTTTCGCTGAAATGAATTTTCAGTAGCAATGAAGTGTCAGAAAGAGGGATAACAATATTTTCATATGGATCCACTCATAATTTTGAACAGCAGTGTACACACATACACACACACATATATATGCTGGATTTTGCACCAATTTTTGTGATATTTTCAGATATTGACTGATAATGAACTAGAATCAATTTCTAATGTATTGTTTTTTTTAGATGAAACACATGAGTGACTAAAGTGTAACACAAATTGCTAATCAATACTATTTCTATGATACTAATCTTCTGTTACATGTCTAAAAATGACAATCGTCTTACACAAAACAGCTGGTAATTTTATTCTGTATTAAAGTAAGGATTAACTCATTTAACTCATGTACAATAAAAAAAACGTCTGCTTCATAGAGCAGCATCCCATCTGTAGTCATTCTTTATACCATTTTAAAACAGACATTCACTGCCTGATTATATGAAGAGTCGATGATTTCATTACCTACAAAAAAACTCTACATGAGAGAAGACTACAACAAAAGACAATAAAAATAAACAGGTGATTAACTTAAAAAAGCAGCAGACTTGTTTGTATCATATGAGATGCCATGGCTTGAGAAGTTCAAATCTAAAGGGGTTTTGTGATGGTGGTTGACTGACCTTGTGAGTCCTGTTCTTTTAGACTTTTAATTAGTCCTGTTTGTTTCCAGTCTCTCTATATCATCCCACCCTAACCAGAAGGCTTTCTGATGGGTAGGTTTCTTCTCATGTCACTTTCCATCAGTTACTCTTGCCATGGATTTGGTGCATACAGCTTGCTGCTCAGTATGTGTAAAACAGTGGTTTCTATGAGATCTTTTGCTTATTTTCAACTCATGCACAACACCTGTGTGTGTGTGTCAGGACAGAATTTCTTCATGTATACACTGTGGTAACAGTTGTTTTTCGGGGAGTCCAGTCTCTTCAGGAATTACAGGGATAGAAATGCTTTGGGATTCCTCAAGATTTGGTTTTTCATCTTCTTCCAGTTGGCACAACAAATTATCATTTTCATAGGTAGGAAAGTAATACCTGTTAAAAGAAAGACAACAAAATGCACAAAACTATACCACTAATGTCAAAGAAAATTTTTTTGGGGGTTTTCCTAATATTTATAGACGATATTAACAGCAATAAAAGACAAGAACATTTTAAAGTAATAATGTCTTGCTAGTAATAAATATTACCCACACAGTTTAAAGCCAATAGCATTTATGGGCATTTTTGTCAAAATTGAAAGTCAAGTAGTACTTGTGAGAAATAACATCTGAAAAATGCCAGTATTTTGCACATGAATGTAAGGCGTCGGGGTTATTTGGTAAATAGCATTTGAACTTAAAAAAGAAAAAAAAATCAAAGGGAAATAACTCGCAAAAAAAAAAAACGTAGCTATTAAAAACGAGGCTAATATTGTGCAAAAATTTTGTTTTTGTCAATGATAAACGAACAAAAGTTTGTATTTAAAATGCAAACTAATAAAGTAAACTGTTTATTGGAGACTACAACCATAATGAAGTGGTGTTCAATCCTTTGGACAGTCAACAGAAACTGTGGAATGATAGAAAGACAGAATGATGAGTAAATGTATTAAAATGTCCATTTGTACACAAAAACAAAATTGAAAGACGTTTGGTCAGTGTACAGAGAAACTTCAGCCTTAGTTATGCGCATACAACTAAGGGAATAACAAATTAAATTTGAGAGAAGCAATAAAATTTTAAAATGCACATGCCTGGAAAACAAACAAACATCTTTTTTTAAAAAAAAATTCTGTTATAAGGTTTTAAAGAGTCTTTTATATTGAATCTGGTGGTGCTCTTCGAGAACTGCATAGGCAGATGGGCACAATTCTGTATAGAGAAGCGTAGAACTGGTTCTAATTCAACACAAACCGCAAACATGTGAACAGAGCAAGTCACTGAAAACTAGAGCAATAGAAAGAACTTACTGAGGCTGATCCCATATGGATATTTCTGGGACCTGTTTAGTATGTAATGAGGTTTCCATGTGGTCAAGAAGTTCTTTTCTGCAGTCAAATGTCTGTTGACACCCCATACAACGCAACTGGTAAATCTGAAAATAAAATTGATTCAAAAGTCATTAACCATGGGAAATCTTTTTTATGAGTGAATAAAATCTAGAGAATGAAATATACAGATGTTTGTCTTTTTTAATTAAAGAGGAAGATATAATATGTATATATTGGTATCATTGGTGACAACTGTTGCAAACTTTTGAAATATTTCAGTCCAAAGAGACTCCCAAAATGGTTGGTAGAATCCTGATGTATAAATTTTAGCAAAATTTAAAGTTACAATTGATTTGTTTTTGTACTGATCTTCTGAATTTTTTACGGTTTTTTTAGATATGAATATTCAAATAATATAATAATTTGAGAAAAATCTGAATAGATGCTGCATGAGTAGATGTAAATATTTCAATAAGCAAGCGAGCTAAGCAAAGTTTTTTTTCTTCAGAGACATTTTTTTAGCTTACCTTTAACAGCTTTTCTTCATAAAACATGCAAATATAGTAATAGCTAATAGACTATTTGCATATTGATTAATTAGAATGAGTTAAAAATACTTTTACAGGTTTTAAATTTTACAATTTGTTTTAGAGTGAAATTTGCAGAGTGGTCTACATTTTGCATTACTGCAAATGCAGAAAACATTTTTTGTTTAAATGAGATATACAACAGGGGCCAAAATTATTGTATCACTTTATAATTTTAAACAGAATGAATGTTTATCATATCTGTTACAATGTAAAAATGCATTTTTAACATAACACTGGTCAACAAATTTTTATTTTTTTTCTTTGGCAGACCATCTAGGAGTGTTTTCTGGGGTTTTGAAGGTCGCTGATTACGAATATAACATTGGTTTTGTCTGATTGGCTCTAGTTTAGAAGATATTGATAGCCTCAAATAAGCCTAAACTGCTAAAATTCTCCCTGAAATACTTCAATATAGAAGCAGTAAATAATAATTTTCTGATATGTAACATACTATAGGACAAGGGAAGGCAGCTTGCTTCGTTTCTTTTCTAAAGAAGATGACCTGATCTTTTGTAATGACGTTTCTGCACTTCTTAACTGCATGGGGATCTCGTCATATGACCCAGCAGATTGGCGTCTCTTTATAGATAGCTCGAAAGCAAGTCTAAAAGTTGTACTTTTGCATAATGGCAATAAGTTTGCTCCTGTACCACTTGGCCATTCTACCAAGATGAAAGAAGAGTATGATGGTATCCAATTTGTTCTTGAAAAGCTAAATTACAACACTCATAAATGGCTGATTTGTGTGGACTTGAAAATGGTGAATTTTCTGCTTGGTCAGCAAAGTGGGTACACAAGTATCCCTGCTTTCTTTGTTTGTGGGATAGCAGAGCAAGAATCCAGCACTGGAGAAGGGAGAACTGGCCAGAACGAGAAAGTCTCGAAGTCGGCACAGCCAACGTCATCAATGAGCCTTTGGTACCCAGGGATAGAATCATCTTCCCTCCATTGCACATAAAACTAGGGCTCATGAAGCAGTTTGTTAAGGCGTTGAACAAAGATGGGGATTGCTTCAAGTACATATGCAGGCAATTTCCAGGTCTTTCCATCGAAAAAGCTAAAGGTGGCATCTTCGATGGACCTCAGATTCGAACGCTCATGAGGGATTCTGACTTCACTAATCATATGAACATGGTTGAGTTAAATGCTTGGGTGTCCTTCACAGATGTAGTGACAAACTTTTTGGGAAATCACAAAGCTGACAATTACAAGCAATTGGTCCGTAAGATGCTTACTGCATACGAAAAACTAGGGGCAAATGTGAGCATCAAAGTTCATTTCTTGTTTAGCCACCTCGACAGATTTCCTGGTAATCTTGGTGATTACAGTGAGGAGCAAGGAGAGAGATTCCATCAAGACATCAAAACAATGGAAGAGAGGTATCAAGGCAAATGGGATGAGCACATGATGGCAGACTACTGCTGGAACCTTTTGAGAGACTGCCCGAAAGTTGCTCACAAGCGAAAATCGTATAAACGTCAATTTCACTTTTGTGAATAAAATATTGTTTTGTGTGTTCATTGTAACTAAGAATCTAGTGTATAATAATGCTTTGCATTAATTTATGATATATAACTGATTATGTAAATGTTTTTTTCCCTTGGAGAATTAAAATTCAGCAAATTTTTAGCAAATTTTTTGTATATTCTCGAAATATATGAAAAGTGTTCATTTATTAATAAATGAAATGATGTTATATCTAACTTAACTTGTTAGATTGAGATTTTACACTGTCTTTGTGGTTTTGGATTATCATAAAAATCAATATCTGACATTTTTGCACTATTTAGCCGTTTTTTGTACGTTTAGTTATGGTCGCGAATGGGTGATTTCAGACGAACGACCCCCCTGTGATATCTCCAAAACTAGAGCCAACTTGAAAAAACAAATGTCAGATTCGGATTCAGCGCCCTTGAAAACCCCAGAAACCAGTCTCACTTTTCCTGCCAAAAATATTGTGTTGACCAGTGTAATGTGGTAATTCTGTGTGGAGATGCAACTATAGAGTAACAAAGCAGTAAACATTAATAAATGCACACTTAAAAATATTATTTTAATAAAAGGAAACCATGTAATAGGTCAGAAACACTGCATTAGTGATAGTATAATTAAATTTGAAAAAATTCAGAATTATTTCAGATGATGCAGTTAACTTCAGCTACTGCTGTAGATCTGATATGTGATGTAATACAATATTTACCACCATACTATCTAATCTATGAATTTTTTAAAATATGGCTGCAAATGATTTCTTATTAAAATATAATATTATCACAACTGTCAACGAATTTGCATTTCAGACTTTATATTAGTCATCATTTAAAATAACAAATATTTTCTTTCTTAGTGATTCCTAAATGGGAGATGATTGAAAAGCCACTTCCATTTCAAAATTTTGAAATAATTTTTATATAGAAATTTCATTCTTACATCATTTGAAAGAAAATTTTATGCCATTCTCATGTTTGTTTGTTTGTTTGTTTCAAATGTGACCAAAAGATGGTGCATCAGTTGACTGCTGCTTACTGACAGTTAACAAATGGATCAGCAGGTGAGCCCTGCCAGAAATCCAGACGTAATCCCATGTGACATTTTCTTATGGGGAATGAGCCAAGAAAAAGTGTATGCAGCAGAACAGCATGGTTTGAGGCAAAGGCGCATGATAATGTCCCACATGCTGACATTTAATTGTAATCAGAGCAAATGGCATAAATTATCTTTCAAATGACACTAAACTTTCTACATCTATTACAATAAAAATTAATAATGGTGACTTTTAAGTCACACTGTATGTGTATATATACATTTTATATATATATTTCTTAATCAACAAGGTGCTCCAAAACTACTTAAATAGTTTGTTTTTCCTATGTAAAATTTTCAAAATTTCATTTCTCTCTCTTGACATATGTATATCTTCTTTTGTAAAAAAAAATTTATGAATTTCTAATTTATTAATTTAAATAATAAATTTAGAAACATTAAAAAGGAAATGTGCTTACCTGTCGTCTAATAAAATTGATAAGTTTCACCTGCTGATAGAAAGTAAGGTTCATCTCCTTCCTCAAGGCCAGCAGGTCCAGGTAATGAACATCCTGAAAAAAACGTTAACCACTATAACATGAGACTTAATACAATATGAGGATAATTTGGCTGTGAACAATGAAAGCAAATTTCACCTGTTCAAAAATATTTTTCTTTTTGCTTGACAAACACCGTTGCAATTTCCACCTTTTCTAGTCTCATACATTTTCCTGCCTACTCAGATACAACTGATGCTAACTAATATTAATTGCTATAACATCAAAGTAATGATACATCAGTATGTACTGTAAAATATAAGTGCTGTAAATCAAAATCACTATCTACATGTTTGTTAAGTATAGGAATCATAAATTATTGACTTATTTCATAATGCAGTACAAATCAAAATATTAATAATTCTGATATTCTTATTAATAAAAAATACACATTTTGGTATGTCCTGGTAGCTTTGTTAGTGATGACACCACATACCTTTATATGAGAGATGAGTTGTTCAGCATCAGCAGATGAAAATTCACAAAACAGACAGACAGCTTGAGCTCCACTTTCCTCACACCAATCATTCCACAACCTGTGCAAGATTTAACATTGTAGAATCTTTAAATTTAAAGAGAATGCTAAGTTTATTCAGTATTTTACTACATGAACTAGAACACACACTTGACATAATCAAATAAGCTACCCCAATCACATAATAAGCATGTTTTCAAGCTATAAAAAGCAGAGAGAGGCCAGCAAACTGCCATGTTGTGAATAGTAGTCACAGAAACTGATAGACTTTGATAGGGAATCATGGCTGGGCAATGCCAGCAAGAAATCTCCAAAGCACTGTATATTCCATTGTCAACTATTAAGAAAGTGATTGTACTTCAAGAGACACCATAAGACAACCATTCATGCACATTACAAATGCCAAAAGTCAACAGAATGGACTCTATACTGTATCAATGCCAACAATTAGCTGCAAAGCTGAGAGATTTGCAGGTGTCAATTAAAACCATCAGACATTATCTATCTCCACAGCATGGGAATGGGCAGAGTGGTGACAACTCACTCATTCACGTCATGCATCTCACTGACTGTAATGGAATGCAGATGCTACTGTGTCCTCATGCATTTTGGCATACTGTCATTTTCTTTTAATGAGTCCTGATTTTCAGTTCTCAGTCAGCACAGGAATTTTCAATAAATCATCTGCAAGACAACAAAACATGGCAAGTGTTGAGTGTCATTTTGGCCACTGGATAGTCACAGCTGGTTGTCTTTCCAAAAAAGGACAGTATTTTGAACAAAATAATACCATAACTCTCACATAATGTGTCAGTGCATCGTTTTCTTGCATTAGGAAGAGAGATGCATCACAAGAGAGTGGTTACAGGTTAAACAGGTGTTCTTCCAAACTTGAGTGTCTATTTGTGTGTGTGTGTGTGTGTGTGTGGTGTGTGTGTGTGTGTGTGTATGCGCTCTCCACAGATATGTGAATTTAAATGTTCTTTCTCTTTTCCTTGCCAGCTTTGGTAAACCATTTTCCCCAGTTCCTGCAAACAAACTTCTAATGTAAAATAGTAAAAAAAAATATTTTCATATTAACTTTTTAAAGTTCTTTAATATAAATTCATCTTTAGCTAAGTTAAACAAACAATACAAGAGATCAATATTTTGACTGCCATAAATATAATTAACTGAAATGACAATTAAAAGAAAAATCAAAAAAATGTACAATTTCAAATGCTCGGCACTGACTGATTTCCTGATAAGCAACTTTATGTAGATACCTTTCTATTGCATTATTAATTTTAGCATTTATTTCACCCTTAGTTTTACCACTAAAATGCAAAACAAACAAACAAAAAATATGCTTACTCATCTTCATTGGCACCAGTATCATCATCCAGTGCTGTATCATCTTCAGATTGTATAGTCTCCCAGTTTTTTCCTAATTCCTTTAAAATTAAAATGACAGGCTTCATTAATAGTTAATAAAAACTAACTATTAAAGAAAAATTTATAGATATGCTCTTTCTTTGTCCCTTCGTTCAAACTCAGCAAGCATTTTATTTTAAAATAGAAATGAACTGGTCTTTCAAATTAACCAAAAAGAAATTACAAAGCTAAAGATGCTAACAATTTTAGAATTTTCAACAGGTTATCCTTTACAGCATTAATTTAAAAAAATTGACAGCAGACGTCTCAGAAACTATCCCTCACACGTCTCAAAGTCTGATGAAAAAGAAACTGGTCTGTGATGGAAGCACAAGTTCACGAACCTTCACAACAATTAGAGTGGCTATAGCACTACCTGCAAACAAGATGCTTTGTTGTACATGTATCAGTCTAAATTAAGTATTAGTATTTACTCTTTTACCAAAAAAAAAAAAAAAATTCCTCCAAGATTGTAGAATTTATCAAAAATGACAAGTGCTGCTAAAAACACAACACAATCTCTGTTGAACTGACTTACAATGACACAAGAGGTAACTCGCATGCTACCTGTGACTCCAACTAGTGTTCTTTTTCATCTTTTGTATACTTTCAATAATAATGTGCAATAATGTTAATGTTTTTTGAAATGTTATGTACACACCAGATAATTAATAATGTAGTATTTATCATAGTCTCTGTTCTTGGAATTGATTTTCTTATGTTGTTTTTTCCTCATATGTTCCTTTAGTGTTGTTCTGTCTCTGAATTCTTTTTCACAGTACAAACATTGTAAACTGAAAAAGATGGTACACACACAAAGATATCAGATGTTTACCTACCAATTTGACTTCAATCAGAGAAGTTCGTACATGTTTCAAATACCTGAATAGGACATAGAAATAACTTTTTGAGAATAATGATAAAATATAAATTGTTTAAATTCTAACAAAAGTTAAAATAACACACTATCAAACCATAAATGATTGTATACATTTACAAACAAACCATCTCCTGAAACATCACAGATGCAGTACCAAGGTCATAAGATTTTTTGTGACATGAGATGTGTCACAATCACTATGAGTACCATGTCTACCAAAACAAACAAACAAACAAAAAAACTTGGCAGGTATCAATTAACTGATTCTGGAAGGAAATAAAAGCAGAAAAGTTAAGCACATAATTTTTTACTTACAAAGAACATAGACGTGACAGTTAAAATTTAAAAAAATGTTTTCTTATTCTAATCACAATCACTCAACAGACAGAAGGGAGATAACTAAACAAAATCATCCGTGCTATTTTGCACGTTGCTTCAATTGTAAGATCAGTGAAAACTATTGTGTTAATGATCTAGCTTTACACCATGTATAATAAGCAGCATTAATTTTAGTTTACATATTTTATGTAGACATTATCATCCTCTTGGTCAAGCTCAGTGATTTCTCACTAAGATAGCAAGCTTTTAATTTCAATAATTCATAGACACTGAAAGAAAAGAAAAATAAAACAAGGCCCTAGTGAGGTTTATATTTTAAACTGAAATTTTTCTTTTTTTTTAGGTTCAAAGAAATTTTATTTTCTTAACCAGTATCTATGAACTTTATAGCATGAGACTTATTTACAGTGGGTACGCACAATGTAAGAGAGATTCCAGTTTACCTTTCTGTCTCATGCACTAATTGTCCCTCCCATTCTTCGTCTTTCTCTCATTCTCTAGCAGAATTGTGAAAAAGTTTAAAATTGTTAAAAAAAACACTACCTTCAAAAGAAATGGTAACTTACTTGTCTAGTTTCTCTTTTAGTTTATCTAGGAGTTCTGAAGTAAACACTGAAAAAGTAGAAGTAAATAAATAAAAATACTGCCACTTTAAAAACAAGAGTGGCCAAAACCAAACAGATTATGCCAGCAGCTATACACTGCATAAATTCACTTCACTTCAGTTATCCCATAACTCATAGATTGTTGGGGCACCTTGAGAGGTGCGTCTATGGAATACTGCATAGATTACATGCACATAAAAATAAAGTATCAATGGCATTTTCAAATAAATCAAGAGATATTTCAACATTAATGTTCTAAATGCATTCTCAATTTCTGAAACTAAACCCACAGTTACAGAATAAAATTTAAAAAAAAAACAAACTATTTACTAACCTAAGTTGTCTGGTTGTCCAACGTTAAATCCATGGTCAAAGGCCATATGGTTAAACAGTTCTGCCCTATATACAAAGTAAAATTTTAGTCCAACTAGTAAAACATAAAATCATAGTTACCAAAATTTTGAAATTTTCATCCAAGAAACAAATGTAGTAATTAAGAGTAATCACTGAATAATTAAATTAAATAATTACAAAAGTGATATTTATGAATGATGGGATTTTTATTTTTCACTTTGCAAAAAAAACCAACTTATATTTAGTATTTATTTTCCTCCAAGATGCATCTATGTGCCTGGTTACTGATTCTCAGAGACAGGCTATTAATTATACAATCTAAAAGCTTCCATTATATAAAAACAGTGTGTGTCTGTGTGTGGTGTGTGTGAGAGAGAGAGAGAGAGAGATAGTGAATACAGTTAACCTTTAATATCTAAATTCTTAATTAATATTTTGTGATGTTTACACACTTGACAAACAAGAATAACTGATAACAGTAACAGTTTTTTTAGAGCACTAGAATAATTGATATTCTTGTCTTGCTATAGATTTTGACAGAATGGAAAGAGTATAAAAGTGCTTCACCTAAACAATTTGGAGAGTGATCAATTTTTGTTATTCTAAGTAATTAGAAAAACTTTAACTTTCTCTTCTTGCAAACCAGAAATTATTTTTGGCTCTCAACTTGTGAAAGATCATTAATGTCCTGACTAAAGGTGGTAAATAGATAGAACAAATGCTGGGTAAATTGTTCATATGTAAAACAAAAGGATATATTTTAATGTTTTGAAATGGCAGGAGCTTTATACCGGTTGGTTGACTTCCTGCACCTCTTGCTTCAAAATAAATAATCCTCACCGATTGCCAGTGAAGCTCAGCTTGCAGAACAGACAAGATCTAGAAAAGTGAGTTTCTTCCCTTTCCTCCTGCTGACACACAAGGATTCTTTCCTGCCATGTCAAAATAAGAATTTTATTACTAAGTTTCCATTATTTTAGAGATCTTCTAAAGAAATTCCTTCCAAAAAAATGCAATAATCAACAAGTGACAATCAGAGAAAAAAGAAGGGGGAAAATAATCCAAACAAAGTCTAAATCATAGTGATTAGGGTTTCAATGAATATTTTTGTATTAGATAGATTTCTTTAGAATACTGTAGTGAGATGGGTGGTAACTTGAAGTAAATACTAAATATAAAATAGGTGAGATGGTGAATGCTTTTTTTTTACCTACTTAATTTTTTGTTGTTTAAAAAACTAAAACAGATTTGACTTGATTTCTTAATTTTATTTGCACTTTGTTCACGCCATATGTATAGTCTTTAGCTCTGGAGAGTAATCATAAATGGGTGCCTTTGAACACAAAGTAGGTTTTTCAAGAATAATTCCTCAGTGTTAGAAAGTACTATAATTTTGATAAAAATTGTAATTGTTTTTTTTTAATGCATTTTAATACATCATGAATAGGGTTAAAACAAAAATGCATAATACATAAAAGTTCTGTTATGAGAAAGGAAGAGCAGGATAAATGATTTCTTCAACAGCATTCCTGTACAAAATTCTGCTGGATGAGTCATTTGGCATCTCCATTTATCTTTTTCCTGATTTCTTAATCACTTGGAGTAAATCATATGGAATTTCTGACACTCATTTCTAAAAACATACACACAAACAACTAAAGAAACCAAAGGTCTAATTTTTGTTCGACTCAAATAAAAATTATAAATATAATTTTGAACAACTTTTAAAATTGTTTGTGTTTTAGGATTTCCTTTAGCAAAAATAAAGTGGCATCTTACCAGTTTTTCTTTTTGCAAACATTCACGAAGAACTTTGTCTTCAGGCAGAACATCTGACAAAAGGTAATAGTCTTCTTCAGGACCTGCAGTTAATAAAAGCAAAGAAAACTAACTGATTTTGTTTCCTTTCTAGAACTGGTATGCTAGTAAAAAAAAAAATCTTAGTATCTGAAACTTTGCTAACTGATGGTTATATGCCAAACAGTGGCATAAACATGTCTAAGCCTGTCCATAAATCTCAGATAAAAAATTTAATTGCAATTAAAAAATAAAAAAAAAATAATATTCAAAATTACCAATACCATGATTAAAGTAATAAAAGGGGAAATTATTCACAAAACACACTTAAGTTAACAGGTATAACAATCATTCTCACCAAAAAATGTTCTTCATAATATTCCATGCATAATTGTATCAAATATACATACACATTTTATTCAAAGAACTGTACTAGGCTTATAAGTACCAGTAAGCTGTGTTTGCCTGAGTTCTGAAAATAAATATTACTAACCTATGTCTGTTGGTTTACTGTTAATTTTTATAACAGAACAAAACTCTGTGCATGGGTGATCAAAAAATTTCTTTTTCCAGTACAATGCATACCTTAAAAAAAAAAACACACCATTAAATTCAACTTTTGGATTAAAATTTGTTGTATTGTAAAGAGATTCTGAGCATCAAATGAATATCTGTCAAGTACACTCTGGGCAACAGCTAATCTTTTTGTTTAGTATAAATAAATATGCTCCTCTGATACTCAATTATTTTCTTAATGTTAATGTGTAATCCTGGAATAGTTGTGATAAGAAAGAGGAAGTCTCTGCTTTTTTTTCAAATCATTGCCACAATGTGAATGCATCACACTACCTGTACCCAGCAGCTTTGTTATTTATTTAAAAATATTGTAATCAACTTTTTGGGGAAAGTAATGCAGAAAAACCTATAGCATTAAAAAATTATTTAAAATTCTTACTCTTGTCACTGTGATTAACTGATAAAGTAAAAATTATATACAATGGTTATTTTATATTAGAATGCAGCAGATAAATTAAGAGTTTAACCATAACAGTTTACTCATTTTTTTTTAAAAATTTAAATACACAGATTAAAAAAGATTAAACATAAATTTACTGTTTGAAATCAGCAATCAGCTTCACATCAGCAATAACGAGTCGGTGGGTAAGGATGAGATGCCTTAATATCGTGCTTTTGTCTCGTGTCAAATCGACTTCAAAATCACAAAACAAACAAGGGCAACACTGATCCTCTCTATCTCTAGTAGAACCCGATTCTACTGCCCCGGAATCTTTTAGAGAAAGCGGATTTAACACTGGTTTATCTTGTGAGGAGACTGAAAAAAAAAAAAAAAAGCAAACGAAAAGCAACTAGAAGCTACGATTACAAAACGAATCCTAAAAGCATCCAAGCTACATGTCGTCGTCGTCGCCGGTCTATGCAAAATTCAGAAAGTCCCCCCTCGACGAAGAAGTGAAGCCGGTGGGGTGGGGTGGGGTGGGGTGGGGTGGTGGTGGGGTCACAAACACATAGCAGGACTCCAGCCAGATCCTAGTAGGGAACAAAACAGAAATATGCAACTGTCTGCTGCTGTCCCGGGGTGTGAGGGCGTAGGACGTTCGAATCAGAGGGAGGTTGGAGGGTCACAAACGCATAGCAGGACTCCAGCCAGATCCTAGTAGGGAGAAAAACAGAAATATGCAACTGTCTGCTGCTGTCCCGGGGTGTGAGGGCGTAGGACGTTCGAATCAGAGGGGGGTTGGGGGGTCACAAACGCATAGCAGGACTCCAGCCAGATCCTAATAGGGAACAAAACAGAAATATGCGACTGTCTGCTGCTATCCAGGGGTGTGAGGGTGTAGGACGTTCGAATCAGAGGGAGGTTGGAGGGTCACAAACGCATAGCAGGACTCCAGCCAGATCCTAGTAGGGAGCAAAACAGAAAAATATGCGACTGTCTGCTGCTGTCCCGGTGTGTGAGGGCGTAGGACGTTCGAATCAGAGGGGGCTTTGGGGGGGGTCACAAACACATAGCAGGACTCCAGCCAGATCCTAGTAGGGAGCAAAACAGAAATATGCGACTGTCTGCTGCTGTCCCGGGGTGTGAGGGCGTAGGACGTTCGAATCAGCGGGGGGTTGGGGGGGGTCACAAACGCATAGCAGGACTCCAGCCAGATCCTAGTAGGGAGCAAAACAGAAAAATATGCGACTGTCTGCTGCTGTCCCGGGGTGTGAGGTCGTAGGACGTTCGAATCAGCGGGGGGTTGGTCACAAACGCATAGCAGGACTCCAGCCAGATCCTAGTAGGGAGCAAAACAGAAATATATGCGACTGTCTGCTGCTGTCCCGGGGAGGGGACGTTTCACGCCCGAGCGGTTTACACCGATCCTCCACCGAGGCCAGACGGATGGAACAGTCCGCTGTATCAGACTAGCCCCCGTCGTAAACGTCTATCCTACCAGTACACTGCGGGTTACTGAGTTCAGTTAGGATTTCACCGATTTTAAAAAAAGAAGAAGAAAAGATTAATTACGGTAATGAACAGCAAAGCCGAGCCGTGCACAGCGATGGCTTTAGGGCGAGGAAAAAGGGGGTAAAAGGAGCAGTGTTCTCTGTGTACGGTAAGACCGGTAAACTGCTAATAAAACATAAACATAATAATGTACGTCTGCTATTTGTCGTACAGACAGAAAGTAAATCCAACCTTGACGATCGACGGCAGCCATGCCAGTAGTCCGCAGAGAATGAACTATTATTGTTGTTGTTGTTGTTGTTATTATTATATTATTATTATTATTATTATTATTATTATTATTATTATTATTATTATTATTATTATTATTATTATTATTATTATTATTATTATTATTATTATTATTATTATTATTATTTAATGATTAAATATTGGTGTTACCAGAATGCCTTTCGAATGGTTAAGCTTTAAAAAAATGTCAGCTACTCAACTAAGAACTGCAACATTTATGTCCCCTTGTTTGTCAGTTTTGAATGATATCAAGATCCGATCCTATGGAGACAGAGGATTAATGAAAGTTGCCATTTATTGCTGAATATTTTTTTCCTAGCAAAACCGACATCTCGCGATACTAGTATTTGGTTTAGATCTAATCCTGGAAAAAAGAAAAACGATTAACATTAAGTCTGTTTAAGCATCCACTAGCGGCAATTTATTATATATATATATATATATTTTTTTTTTACAATTCTATTACACTGGTCAACAAGTATTTTCCATCAAGCACATGTCAAGGTGTACTTAGTGTAGTTTTTAATGCTGATTTCAAATATACAATTAGTTTTTTGACATCACATACAGTTTTCAAGATGAGAAAGTTTTTTGGTTCTAGCTCATGCATTATATAGAAATTCCAATTAATGACGTGTATGCATGTATTTCATTTACATCGTGGAAACATACCTTTAAAATAAACTACATTATTCATTGCTGCATAGTTCAGATGCAATATTTCAACATCTTAAATTAAGCAATCAAGTTTTGTCTGATGAAATAGGTATTTCAACATCCCAAATTGTCCAGTCATAATTGGTCTGACGAAATATTTCATCATCTCAAATTCAATATAAGTATAACCGTTTGTATCTATTTCCTTACTTGTTTTACAGTGTTAACAATGTCAAGACAGTGTAGAAATCCTCCTGATGTGTTTTGTTATGTCTGTGGACAATTTATTGTGAAAGCTCAAAAACGTACAATAACACCAGAGATGAAGAAGATTTATAAGCTATACTTTGACTGTCCTCTTGGAGATCAGGACAAGTTATGGGCACCACATTTTATCTGCTCAGCTTGCTCAAATGGCTTACGTGACTGGTTCAATAAGAGGAAGAAGTCATGCCTTTTGCCATTCCAATGATATGGAGGGAGCCGAAAGACCATGAGAATATGGAACTTTTACTTCATGCCATTGCCTGTGAAAGATACTCATGGAAAATATGTGGAGATTTAAAAGTCATTGGAATGTTAATGGGAATGCAGTCAGATTTCACAAAATACTGTTGTTTCTTGTGTCTATGGGATAGTCGGGCAACTGACAGACATTATTCGGAATCAAACTGGCAGACAAGAACATCATACCAGCCAGGACTGTCTAGCGTCAAGAATACACCTCTTGTAGATCCATGTAATGTCCTATTGCCTCTTTTGCACATAAAGCTTGGACTGATGAAACAGTTTGTAAAGACACTAGGGAAGAGAAATTCCAGAGGGTTTGAGTATATTGTAGAAAAGTTTCCCAAAATCACACAGGCGAAGTTGAAAGAGGGTATCTTTGTCGGACCCCAAATTAGAGAAGTACTCAAAGATGTCAACTTCAAGACAACACTGGATGAACTGGAACTGCCTGCCTGGAATGCTTTCAATTGGATCTGTGAGAATTTCTTGGGCAACAAGAAGGCAATGGACTACAAGAATGGCATCAAGAATCTTCTGAAATGTTACTCAGCAATGGGTTGTCGCATGTCACTGAAAGTTCACTTCTTGGACTCCCATCTGGATTTCTTCGCAGATAACCTTGGAGCGGTGTCTGATGAACATGGTGAAAGATTTCACCAGGACATTAGTGCTATGGAGAAACGGTACCAAGGCTTCTGGAATGACAGTATGCTGCTGGCTGACTACTGCTGGGCACTTTACCGTGATCAATCAGATCAGGAACACCGCAGGAAATCCAAATCACAATGTTTCTAACTCTGTTGTTCTAACTTTGTCTGTTTTGTCTGACCCATTTTTTGTGTATTCACTCTTTGTAGAATGATAGTGATGATTTTTAACTCAATAAACTCTTTTACTTTCTAAAAATAATATGTCCTTATTTATTACGTTAATGATTTCATATATACAAATATGTAAATATTTGCATGTATCTACTGAAAAACTGATATGTGCTGCATACAAATGTTGAAATCAGCATGAAAAATTAGTCTAAAAAAGTTGGTTTGCATTCATAATGAGTATAATACATTTAGTTTTTGTTGACCAGTGTTACTAGCCAGTCTTAAGGTTATTATTCAAGTATAGTGTGGGAAGGGGGTGACAGGTGCTACATAGAGACTTTGTGATTAGTTTGTTATTTCGTGTTCGCAAACCCCAAACCAGCCTCCGTCCGAAGATGATGACTCATTCCATCGACGCCGAGGAGCCAGTAAATGACAAATGTTGTGCGAGCCTTTAAAAGAGAATTTTTTGGCTCTGAAACTAATTAAATCACGCACCTATGTGTGACTTTTCTATGTATAAAAATGCCATTATTTTGAAATTGCTCATTATCGAGATTCCACATCAGCATCATAAATAAATCAAATTAAACTAGTGAACTTAAAGACGAAAGGAAACCTGATAATGGCAATAAAACGTCGCCGAACCTCTTTAGATTATTTACTGTCTGCTGTTCGTGTGCGCAGGTGAACAACAGCGAAAAGTGGGTGTTGGGTTTTTAAAAAGGCAGTGTAAAGTACCGGAAGTTATTATTGTTGGGGCCTACTTTAACTCTTTGCCTGCCCCATATTATTTTTGTGAGAAATGATCTTCAGGTACATTTATTACGGACAATATTTACTGTTGTCTAAAGATAGTAAGAAATATATACTACGTAATAAGAGTTTATCTAGGTGGGGGGACAATACTTTAAAAAAACACACACACAAACTGGCTTCTTTTCTTCCGTAGATAATTTCCTCACAGGCTCATAAAAAATAGCAAAAACTCATTCCTCCCGTGTTGCTGTATAGAGCATCTTTACAGTCGGAAGAAGGGAAATAACTCGTATATTTTATAGCCTGCAGAACGATTCTGTTTGATGTTCTTTACATGTGCGCGAACAAATAATGTAACCACTGCTGATTATTAACCAGAACTTTACTCCGACAGTGATAAATAAACATCACAGGATCCACAACTTTAGCTTAAGTAGAAAAACAAAAAAAAGGGGGGGAGGGGTGACGTAAATCCGAGCATCAATTTTTTTAGGATATGGCAATTTGTGAAGAATGGATCCAATCCCGACTTGCATATTCATTTATTTTTGAACACCACAGTAAAAACAAAAAACAAAACAGAACAAAAAATATAATATTTTAAAAATTAAAAAAAAATTTATTCAATTAAAGTTTTATTATAAGAAAAGGAATTGATATAAAAAGATGTCCGACTGGAGAAGAACAAGAAAGTACAATTAAAGAGAGCCAAGGTGAGGTGCATAATAATAATAATAATAATAATAATAATAATAATAATAATATAATAATAATAATAATAATAATTTAAAAACGATGTTTGCCTCCAAAAGAAGTGATTACTTTAGTAAAAGATGGAGCACGAGATGGGTGACATCTTTTTCGCGCGGGTGGATGATGCCAGAGGACCATCCGCTGTCGTACAATGGCGTGCAGACAGTATTCTGTGCTGGATTTTCTTTGCATTATGGTGGAATAAGCTTATTTCTCTCATGCGTTCTCCCTGCCCGGAGTGTAATTTTCGAAGACCCACCGCCATTTTCCTGCTTTTTGGAGACTTGTCACGGCCACTGCCCATTTGCAGTTAATGAAAAAGAAAAAAAAAGGTGGATTAGAAAACAACAACAAAATATCTTATACATCCAAGAGTTGCCGTTCCTTAAGCATCAGGACGATCAGGTGAGAGGCTGGCAGATCAGCGGGATAGGTAATCGGACTCGGGGGGGGGGGTAATGGAGGTGTGGAAGAACGGCTGGAGAACATCAAGCCAAGTATCGGCATTGCTAGAGGATGGCTGTCTTCGAGAAGAGATCGCGGCGCCGGGTGGAGCGGCATGCAACCAACCCTACGCTGTTGTTTTGAGTGGGTGGCAGCGGGGCGAGTACATACAGAAGCGAAATGAAGTCATCAAGGATGGTTTAAAGAGCGCTCTTTGTAGGCGGGGGTAGAGAGCACGTGGTTATGTTGACAGACTCAATTAGCCTCGTCAGCGAGCTGCATTCCTGGGCAGTGTGCGGTATTAATAACTATTATGTCAAAACAACCAGAGGCGCAATGCAAATCGTTATGTGCGTGTCTAAGCACACACACACACCCTACCTGTGTAATGGTAACAGATAAATGAACATCTGAAGGAATTCTTCGTGCTGCTATCTAAAAATTCAGCATCTTTGTAGTGAAATATATAAACTTTCCCGACAATATAGCAATAATGATAAACGCAGTTACTTTTTATTACAATGGAGTAAATAAACTGTCTCTGACATTTATCGCTATGAATTCAAGAAATTTCTAGCGACTGAAGTCAGTTTGTAAATAAGATTTGCATTTAATTATACAAAGTGATATTTATATTTATAACTTAGATAAATATTTTTTTTAAGCAGTTATTTCTGTTGTGTTTTGCATAATTATGAGTGTGAGCCTAATACACCAAAGTAGTACATGGCGAGAGATTAAAGTACAGTGTTTATTAATTAGGTTTAAAGGTCTCTCTCTCTCTCCATCTCTCTCTCTCTCTCTTCTCTCTCTCTCTCTCTCTCTGAAGAGCAGTCGCGTCTTTCCGACCATAACTACATTTGTTCACAAGGGACAAATTTTTTTAAAATAACAATTAGTGAGTAAAGATTGAAAACCTGGTGAGGTCTAAAGCGAAAGGTTGCTACTGTAAACCACAAAGCCAACATTTTTTAAAACACATTAACATATTCACGTTAACAATTTTTATCAGAATATTTGTTCTTCGAAAGAAAAGGTGGGGGGAGTTAAAATTCAGTATGTCGCAAAGTAGTTGTAGGGATTTCTTTGACAAAAACCAATATTTTGGGTTCCTGTGGGTGTTTATAATAAATTTATTTAAATTTTGCAATTGTTTTGTAAAAAAAAAAAAAAACAAAAAAAAACAAACAACAACAACAAAAAAAATTCAACATTTTAGAATTTTTTTTTTTAAAGGCAAATCATTTGTTAAAATATTCGTGCGAGATTCCGTCCGCCGACCGCCGGGATGTCCTCGTCCTCGTTCTGGTTTTGCTTGTACCAATCGTCCGTGTCGGTGGGGGGGAAGGTCGTGTGTTACGTCATCACCAGCGCGTTCTCGCCGATAGAGGTCAGTCTCAGTCTCCGAGAGCCGTGATCCGAACTGACGACAGACAGCTCCCAAGGGCCGAGAAGAACGGTCTGATCAGCGCGTCCAGGACCATGTGCCACATTTGCCGGATCACGTGACACTGGATCTGCGCGCACCGGACGACGGGGTTGCATAGCCACACGCAGCAAAAATTCAGGCAGGCAAAGTTGATCCCGCAAATAGCAGCCACCGGAAGAGCGAGAAGTGCGGTTATGATGCGGTATCCCCAGATCTTTGTGACCGTGAACACCTGCGGGCGGAAGAGTCGAGAATAAGGTTGGTATTCTGCCATATTTACGCCTATTTTTCCCTTCCTACTTTCGTTTATGTAACCAAAAAAACAAGGCTTAAACAATATAAAACATCTACAAAACTCAACTGTGGCAAGGGAAGGAATTCATTCTGCACGATCAAAATACTTCGAATTATCCCCCCCTGTAAATGTTGTACGAATGACTTTAAAACGAAAAATAGAGGAAAAACAAGTCTATTTAGGTTTAAAAAAAAAAAAAAATTATGGGAAGGTATCTTTCAGTCTGATAAAATGAATTTTGATTATTCCCCTTTAATTAAAGCACTGTGCATTAAAAAATCTAATCAGCGAACGAATTCCGGACTTGTTTTCGCTTTTCTCTGATTCAAATCGTTGACCATATTGTTACAATAACAAAGAAATTTTAGTGGGTTATCTATTACTGGCCGTAAGTCAGGCCGCACACCGGTATTGTTACAATAACAAAGAAATTTTAGTGGGTTATCTATTACTGGCCGTAAGTCAGGCCGCACACCGGTATTGTTACAATAACAAAGAAATTTTAGTGGGTTATCTATTACTGGCCGTAAGTCAGGCCGCACACCGGTATTGGTTACAATAACAAAGAAATTTTAGTGGGTTATCTATTACTGGCCGTAAGTCAGGCCGCACACCGGTATCGACAATGGATATAATAACTCTGCAATGAAGGGAGTGAAGTACCGCAGTTATCCGCGAGGTGGGGGGGCGCCACCGTGCTTCCGACTTCGGACAGAAAATGCCTACGAAATTGCCTTATTTTTAGACGTGGAAGAAAAGCAGCTGGCGAGGAAAAGAGAGAAAATCCATGCTAATAGGGATGTAGTGTGAAACTTCGGACTTTCAGCCTTGGTGGTGGTGGTGTAACCTGGCCACTAGTTATGGCAGAATAAAGCAAACTGGTTCAGAATCAACTCACATGTTGGCGTAACATAAACACTTGTATTGTTGTTGCTGTTTTTCCTCGTCCTACAAGTTACTTTAACAACTTTTAAAATCATTTAGGTACAAACATACTTTCATGATTGCCATTGAAGATGGACAGTACAGTCTCTTCGAAATGTTGATTAGATTATTTCGTCGACACTGAACATCCAGAAACACTTTGTACATTATGATTGCCTCTTTTAATTATCTTTCCGTTATTATCTTGTGGATATTTTAAAAAAAAATTCTTTTAAAAAAAAAAAAAGATTTATTAAAGTAGAACAATAAATAAATAGATAGATTACCTTAAAGCTGTAGATCCACACTTTGTCAAACGAGAATGCAGACGATTCGGGTTCTCCAATAATCTCTTGGAAATTAATCTGAAAATAGGATTTTCGGGAAAAGGTTTTATCTGCTGACATCAAATACGGAAAAAAATACGCTTCATTATTATTATATTATTATTATTATTATTATTATTATTATATTATTATTAAGTTTTTAATAAAAGACAAAATATACTACGTAAGTTTCTTGGCAGTCTTCTTGTTGCTTTTTTTTTATTTCCCATAAGTTGACGATCCCTGATTAAACCTCTGTTTTCACGTTATATTAGGTGGACATCAAAATATAGTTTCTTGATGTTTTCGGTCAGGCAGATCTGATAAACATTCCAAAGTGGGTATCGTTAATTAACGGGGTCCTTGCGCCTATAATTCATCAATCTCGTTCAGGTACTGTACTTTTACGTCATCCGAGGTCCACTAGAAAGAGCACTCTGCTCCCGAGCTTCCAAGGGGCCCCGCAAACTTAAATACGTTTGCCTTGCCGCGCAGTCAGTAAGGAGTAGTTGTGGAGTCCGGAAGCTCCAACAATGGCGGAAGTTTAACAGAAAATGCTATTGTTATCATCATTAATTATCTTAATTATTTTGCATTCCGTTTTAAGGTACCTCTCTCTCTCTCTCGCTCTCTCTCCTCTCTCTCTCTCTCTCTCTCTCTTTCTCTCCATCTCTCTCTCTCTCTCTCTCTCTCGCTCTC